>JAZEWT010000004.1:24189004-24209276 GCA_036362905.1 Mordacia mordax
GGCAATTATGCAGGTGTAAGATCTTAACACCTGCATAATCGCCAGATACGGTAAAACCTATTGTAATCTTATACTGGCTGATTGAGTTGAATTCCCACTTCCTGGCTAACGGAAGTGTGCAGATACAGTGTCCGAACAAGTCCTCAAATTGCACCTGGCCTGGCACAGACGCCGTGGGGACGTCACCGCCACTTAGTGGCAAATAGTGGTGGTGGTGGTGGTTGTTGAGCATGTCCTGGGTTTCCCAAAGGCCGGTTCGACTTTAAATGATCGTCTCTTATTGTGTCACGAGCTCGTCATTGCGTTGACAAAGGCGGCGAGGCATGGTGGTGTATCCACTGTCGCCACGTGTTTGCCATTCCATCCTTAATAGGTGCTCACCAACAGCTCCTGCCACAGCAGTCGGTATGCCTGCATCGCCCAGTAGTCTGTGTGTGTATCTTGGTGACACTGACCCCACCAGGCAGAGCATCTCATCTCATCTTATTATCTGAAACCGCTTAATCCTATATAGGGTCACGGTGAAGCCGGAGCCTATCCCGGAAACACAGGGCGCAAGGCAGGAATACACCCGACGACGGGACGCCGGTCCATCGCCGGGCATTGCGGGACAATTTTTAGTCTCCGAGCCAATCAACCTATCCAGGAGCATGCTTTTGGACTGTGGGAGGAAACCGGAGTACCCGGCGAAAACCCACGCGGACACGGGGAGAGCATGCAAACTCCACACAGAAAGGCACCGGAGCCGAGAGACTCGAACCCGGGACCTTCTTGCTGTGAGGCGTCAGCGCTAACCCAGGCAGAGCATCGGATAGCAAACACACAAGGAGTGGTACAGTGGATAGGGAACACGTTGCAACCACCTCGGTCAGTTGAACCGTCTCTGTAACGTCTTGGTGCACCGAGCCTGGCACAAGCTATATAATGATGTGTCCACTACTTGGCTGGTGAGTTGTGGGCTTTAATTCGAAGCCTTTCATGACCAATGTTATCCATTAAGTAAATTTTTTGGGTTAGGTCACGTAAATTGAGTTTTTGGATGAGTTGTGGCTGTTGTGTGTGTGTTTGGGAAGGTGACTTAGTGGTTTAACACGCTGCGCTACAAATTCGGTGACCCGAGTTCGATTCCTGCTCAAGACCAACACCAATGAGGATTTTTGAATAGGTTTTGGGCCTCCCCTAGGTCGACTCGGCCTCAAATGAGTACCTAGAGTGATGTGTAAACATCGCCACTAGGGATACAAAGGCGGCCAGGTGTAGTGCTCGTCACCCACCCCCTCGTATGCCGTTTTGGCCGTCATAGATAATCGCTGATGGCACTTAACCCTACAGTCTGTTAAGAATATACCACATATCTTTGTTTATGCACGCTACAATGACTGCCTTTGTGTATAATAATGCGAGCATTTACCGTCCCGGTAACCCGAGCATGAATACTGAAGTGAGTAGGACCATTAGTAAGTGCAGTCTGAGCCCCTTATGGGCTGACTCTGGGTTCCCTTGGTCAGAAGTGTTTATCTGATGTGGCGTGGTACTGCACTTGGGCACTGGGGAGACAGAAGGCCAGGCGTGTGCCTCTCTGCCTTGTGTGAAATACTAGCCTGAAAGTACGGTTGTAATGGTGCATCGATTGATTCAGCTTTAGAACTTCTCAAGCTCAAATCTCGTGCATAAAATCAAAAATACAAATGTACTGTCGGTGGGTTTTAACTCATTTGTCTGCTTAATACACAGTGCATCCATGAATTGTGTGTAGGTCTAGCGCAGTGTCCTACAGAGCTTAGTCTCTGGGTTCGAGTCCCCATTCATGACTAACTGGTTTGGCAGGACTTTGACAGTGATTTATTTTTTCTTGGGTAAACAAGTGTAATAAAAACAATTTATTATTAATCACGCGAGACCTTTGCAGCCACGAGTGGCCGCTGTGCTCACTACAATATAAATGTCTTACGGTACTGAATCACAGTGTAACAATCAATCGACCTACCTGGAACGAGAGGGGTAACACATAACGTTTCGACATCAGCGTCCCAAATAACAAGTTTTCACTCACGCACGTCTGTGTGCACTATCGTGACCATGCTACTGTACAACCGGTGCTATCTTAGAGCACCGCAGTCAGACACAGAAGCTCTGCATAAACATGCCGCGGTGACTCGGCTAAAATTATTTTCCGAATGGCGCAATTGGTTTGGTTTTGGAAACATCGCACGTCAGCATTAACGCTTGCTCTCTTATAATTGGCCGCTCGTTATGACCTCTCTCCTCCCATCGGCTGCGTCAGCGACGAGGTCTGGCGTGCTGTGGTGCGATATCGAACCCAGTCTCGCTACAAATCAAAAGTTACCGGCAAGGGGGTGGAATCGCTGTGTGGCCTGTATGGGCACGGACGCTCAGCTCACTGTCACAAGTTTGCGAGCTTCGTGTCACACTCGGCGGAGGCCTCGCCCAATCATACGTTCAGGGGCAATAAAATAAGTACTCAACCTCTTATCGGCAAGTTATCAGTGGTCATCCTCTGGACAGTCTGTCCTTTGCCATGGAAATATCGAATTTTCTCCACTCGCCGTGGGCTGTCAGTGGATGAACGTGCGTCACGTTTGATGGCACGTACTGTGATCGCATCTCAGAGCAAGCACTCAGCGACTTGCGTCTCATCTGATCTCGAATCTATTAACGGGGACGCCTAATGACCGCTATCTCTGTGTGACACGAGGTTAATCATCGCCCGTTCTGCATATGAGTATTAGTCTTGCCAGTAGGGGACGATTTTTACCGTCGTATAATCCCAAATGTCACCGCAAATCTGAAACATATGGATCATGAAATGACCTCATTTTGAGTGATGCCAGCCGATCTCCGGTGTCCAACTGCAAAGCAGGGGCGCGCATTGTTTTATTCGAACATTACTAACCCTGTACTTGCTCACTCGAACCACTGCTGACGGAAGGGCCTCCACTGGAGGCAACACTAGACGGAACCTTTAAACGAGTGTTAGCCTACTCCTGCATGCTAGCCAGGCGTTTTGGAAGGGTATGTACATGATGGTCCAGATGTCTTGTGACCCCCCCCCCCCCATTTAAATTCTCTAAAACCTAATATTGCTTTGTGTACCGATGAGTCGTGGCTCACGACAATTTGGACCACCCTGTACAATATACACATTATATTGTACGGCAAATTAACATAGTGAGCAGCGTGTCTTTGGAAATTTATAACAAAAAACAAACAAAAACCTTATTGTTGCTGATTTGCTGTTCTTGTATCATTGTTGTTGTCGACATGCCGTTATCTCCGCAGCTCTGTGCAGCGCTTTGTGACCCTCGGGTTAAAAGCGCTATAAAAGTGCAATTATTACGACACACCCGCAATAATTACCAGGGCGGCCTGCAGGTTCGAACAGACCGGCTGCGATCGCGCCCCTAGCGGAGAGTGTCGCCGGGTGCCCACCGTGTGCGGTGAGACTCCCGGGGAACCTCCTGCGCGGCCGACAGCTAGCGCAGCACGTGTGCCTCTATTATTTACCGGACGGCAAAGGTTCTGTCTGTGGCGTATGGGTCACAACAAATGGGTCACATCAAATGAGTCCGTTGCAGAGTTGTCACATTTTGTTATTCATCTCATCTCGTCAGAAACCGCTTAGTCCTGTACAGAGTCACGGTGAGCCGGAGCCTATCCCGTTAGACACAGGGCGCAAGGCAGGGATATACCTACGATGGTACGCCAGTCCATCACCGGGTAATTAAGTCTGCAAGCCAATTAACCTATGCAGCAGCATGTTTTTTGGACTGTGGGAGGAAACCGGAGTGCCCGGCGAAAAACCACGCGGACACGGGGATAACTTGCAAACTCCACACAGAAAGGCACCCGAGCCGAGATTCGAACCCGGGCCTTCTTGCTGTGAGGCAACCCACTGGGCCACTGTGCCGCCCATTTTGTTATTCATCGTCATCATTATCAATACCCGCTTAATCCTGCATGGGGTCGTGGGGGGCCCAGAGCCTATCCCGGAATACAGAGTGCGCAAAGTGGGACTATACCCAGAATGTGACGCCAGTACATCGTAGGGGCACACTTTTAGGGCAATTAACTCAGCAGGCCAATTAACGTGGCCAGCCGTGTGCCTTTGGATAGGTGGAGGAAACCAGAGTATCCGGTGAAAAGCCTCGCGTTATTGTTGTTTTCAAAGCAGTGTTCACACGAGCGCTAGGGCATCGTTTGTCTCGATCGATAATTCTGAGCGAGTGGTTGGAATTACACATTCTTGTGTCGGAGAACAGGAATTCCCGTTATTGAGAATAACCACCGCTGGCTTCGTCGTGAGAAGTGTGTCAGAGCTTCAGACAAGGAATCAATAAAGGGAAGTAAAGCTGAAATTAAAACGTAAACGTATTGGTTTTGTGCAGGTAAAACGTCTGCTTATGAAGGAACGGAACCCAGTACTCTGTGAGGACACACGTACATATGTGAAAACGCTTGCCCCATTATGTAAAGATTGTGTTTTTTTAATGAAGCACTGTACTCATTGGCGTGACAACCACAGCTGGGCTAATGGATACTAATCCAATAAGGAACACTCAAAAAAAATTAAGGGGATCTCTCTGGATTTTGCGAGACCCTTGCTAAGTAGGATGTTCTCTCTTATCTCTCTGCTGTCCATTATACGCACGGTTAATCCGGTGACTTTGAGCCGGGGTTGGTGGGTCACGCAAGACGTCAGAGCTGTTTTTTTAGGCGGAAACACCCTCGTGGTCGTCGCCGAAGCAGTGCTGGTGAGAGGAAGTACAGAAAGTTGGTTGGAAACAGGTTTTGAGTGCAGAAGCCAATTGAGTGTTATTTCTCCTGGTTCCTCTGGGTTTCCTGCAGGAGTTTGGGTTTCCTCCCACACTCAAACACACTCGGTGATGAATTGGTTAAATATCCCAGACAGGGATCTGTAGAAACTAATCCTCCAGAGTGTCAGTAAATGAGGGCTATTGCGGTAGTTCAGGGCTAATGTTTAGACTGTGTGTCCCAGTGGTTACATCTGCGCCTCACAGAAATAAAGTCCTGCCCTAAGCGGGTTGATTCCTTTCTGTGTGGAGTTTGTGTGGTCTCCCCCTGCTCTACGTGGGTTTCCTCTGGGTGCTCCGTTTTCCTCCCACATCTGAAAAAAAAACTCATTCATTAATTGGCCGAGGACATACTATAACGCAGTGTCAGGCAAATGTTGACGCCGGCTGAATGCATGGATGCCTTCCCCTCACCTCTGTGTGTTCCTCACACCTCTTTAATGATGTAAGTCGCCCTGTATAAGAGCGTCCGCTAAATAATAATTAATAATAATAAAAACTATGGGGGCGACAATGAAGTTCCTTGAGCAATTTGAACGATTTCGTCTAACTGGGAGAATCTAATAAAACGTTCTTGAGTAGCTGTCACGAACAAAGCTAAACAGAACGCCTATATCGTCAACATATTTTGCAAAGCACCTGACACATCGACTCAGGTTACAGTAGCGTTTTTCTTACGGATAAAAAGTGGTATTTTCGCCACTGGCTAAGGGGTGTACAAGTAGATCAGCACTGCTTCATGGAAATGAAAGTGGGAAACAACTTGGGCCAGATTCACATCTCACCGAAAACGGCAGAAACATCCCATCAGCTCGTATCTGATTATGACATCTACAACCAACAAACAATAATAATAATAATTGCACTCATATAACGCTTTTCACCCGAGGGTCACAAAGCGCTGCACAGAGATGTGGAGAGTACGTCATGTCAACAACAACAACGGCATAATCACACACGAGATACAATGCTCACACTCTACTCACACACACAATACCTACACACAAAACACAATGCATACCAAAGTTGATCGTAGGGCCACGACGATGAGAACAAGGGACTGTACCTCTTTTTGACTGTTATTATTATTACTATCGTCGTGTGTTACTACATTAATAAGGAATAAACACCAAATAATGCCTATAAATAATGCACGGAGGACTTTTTCGCCTCCCACATTGGGAAGGCATGTTCGAACGAAGGAGAGAGATGGAACGCTCGATACGGCTGTCCCGAAAGAACAGGTTTGGAAAGCATTTCCTGTAATGATTAACGTATCAGGGGGGAAGACCACAGGAAAAGAAGGATAATCCACACTACACGCAAAAGTCAGGAGGCCAGCAAGGGATTTCGTGCCTGGAATCCGTAAAACAACCGAATGTGTTAACCTTTTTATTGCGTCAATACTGGACTGTAGCATGATTGTCACCCTGGCTGTAGAACACTGACCTCAGAAGGCTGGTGTGTGACTGGCTCAGGAATTCCACGGGCCCTTGTGAGCCTGCCGTCTTTGATTTGTGTCTCTTCTCCCAGTCGTGCACTGATTGTGCTATCCGTGTCGTGTCATGAGACAAAGAAGACATTGATGAACTCTAGCATTGCAACGCCAAAGTATGACAGCAATCCACGGAAACAGATATCACAGCACTACGTCTGAGGCGTTTTCCAATGACTTATTGGGGGCAGTAGTTTCCCAAATACCCAGTAACAAAGTAATGTTCATCACGTGACATGCATATATTTAGGAAAAATTCATGGAAATTCAGCGCAAATCCGCATCTGGTGTCGCTGGTGTTTGGTGTATACCCGCCAGTCACCCGGCTGAGATCATCAGCTCCCTCCAGTCCAGGGTCCTAGGTTTATTCGCGGGGCTTCTACCCGGATTTGAACCCAGGGGTTTTCATGGTGAATGCTCAGTGCTCTAAGCCCTTGGCACTGAGCCACTCGGCCGAACACTTGTGGGCCTCGTGTCGTTTTCAGTACTCGCAGAGTGCCTGCCCTACGGGCAATTTTTCTTCCAAGCATGTAACATCTTCTCCTGACGTCTCTTATCGATAACGTGTTCTGCTGACGTGACTGATTTGGCCTTGATTTCTTGCGGGATAAAGGCGGAAGAGTCCTTGAGATTTTTGATGACACCAGTGCAATAGTGGGGAATTTAAAGTTAAAAGCGTTAACGTTTCAGAAGAGTAATCGATAAGCGAAAAGTACACACGTACATGAAACACTTGCTTCATTCCATATAGATGGTGCAGATTGAGTGCCTATTTGTATGATTTAAGTGATCACCTCAAAGATTGATTAATCGCCATTACTCCGCAGACATTCATGACGTTAGCCTTTAAATTACTCTATGAATAGTAAACGTTTTTTTCACACATTGAGTACGTTCAAGGCCGTTTTTTGCCGGTATGGTCATTCCTGTTGTACATTTAATTAACCACACTATACATTAACGCACTTAACAAATGCACTCGTTTATTGTGGCAGGATCACAGAGACTGACGCTGTGCTCCGAGGCTTAGCGAGTGGGCCAGTGTGAGCGATTTTTGTTATCTGCTGAGTGCTGCACTCCAGAATGAGTTCAAATTTCAGACAAGCAGGCCCACTCAGCCATTCATCCCTCCTCCTGGGTCAACAGAATGTGCATTGTTGTAACCTACCTGTGGGAGTCTTAGCTCTGGTGAGCCTTGAGGCCTATACTGGTGATGTGGGCGTTTTCTCCATTGCCTCAGCACTTCCGGTGGAGGTGCGTGTTTCGTTAATCGGTCAGATGTTGCCGGTTTAAATGACCGGTATCTCGTTTGCACATCAACGGTGGGGGTATTCGAGTATAATTATGTGCTTCGAGAGAGCCTAGCAAGCAAGAGCTCTTGTCTCCAGACTTGTTCACCAAGGAAGACCCTAGCAGGAGTGCTGGACTCCAGACCCGTTCACCTACGGAGTCCCCAGCAGGATTGCTAAGCCTTCAGACCTTTTCACGAAGGGAGATCCAACCAGGAGTGGTAAACTCCAGGTGACAGCTGTGGAGTTCATTGGAATAGACAAACCCCTCCACCACGATAAGGTTACGATCTGCTTTAGCAAAGATAATTGGGCTTTATGTTATTTGAACGGATGTGGGAGGCAGGTTGGTGTCGAGTGAAGGTTGCAACCTCCTAGGCGAGGAAGCCTGGAATTGCCTTGCGTTTGCACTCTGGAGCGTGGCATACACACAAAGGCCATCTTTGTTAGGGGGATTTGATTTTTTCAGGACAAATGTTGTTAGCGAGCTAATTAAGGGCCACACACACAAAAGGTTATTATGTTAGTATGTGGAACCTCCTGGGGAAAGTGCTGTTAGGAAGCACCTATTAGGACTGCCAGAGGGGGGAGGGAAAGTGTTACCGGCTCCACACGGTGCTGATGGATGTTGTCCGCAGTACATTCTGCATTCATTTTAAGCCGAGTCCACCTAGTGGAGACCCACAGTGGGTTCCTGTCCTGAGCCGTGTGGAAACGTGAATGCTGCGTATAGATGCTGTAGATGTCTGAATCGTATTGCACATCGTGGTTCAGTGATGGTGCATATTTAGGGTCACTGTTTCATTCCACCAAGGCCCTCCTGCACTGGTTTGGATGTAGTGAGAATCTATTAACTCCTGCACCACACAGCACTGCAGTAGCTACTCATTTAAGGCTGAGTCGACCCAGGAGATGCCCAAGACCGGTTCAGAAAATCGTCACTAGTGTTGGTGGCCATGAGCAAGAATTGAAGCCGGGTTGCCAGGTTTGTAGGCCCAGCACGTTAAACGCTGAACCACTGCTCCTCAGACACACAGCGTAACGCACATGCTCACAACACACCACACACACACGCACAGACCGACGTAATTAATCTGCCCTGAGGCTTTATAAACGAACATCGCGCGTTAGGCCGGTCCGTAGTGGCGGCGCCAGCCATCGGAGAGAGGCCGGTACGCGTCACAACTCCGCGCAGTAAAGACACGGGGGATAAGATTTGTCGCGGTTTTATTAGCGCAGCATTTCTATATCATCGCGTAAATTCCGGAGCGAGCGAGGCAAGATTGTGGGCCTCATCGCCTCGTTAACGGCCGGTGCTGCCAATTTAATGAGTTGGTGCGTTTTAATGTAGATTTGGCAGCCGGTAACGAATCTCCGCTGCGCTGTTGAGAGCGCTTCGCTCACAGTCGCAAAGGGTCACAAGTTCAAATCTCAGTTGGATGTCAACCCGGCCTCTCTTCATAACCATCCCCCAAGGGCTGTGGAATTGAGAATTGCAGAGTCAACCGAGTATGCCTCGTTGTAGGAGGGCAGCGATGAAATGTGGAATTTTTTTCACGGGCGACAATGTGGCTCAGTGCCGTCCACACGCTCGCTTGCGTGGAGTTTCCACTTCAAGTTTCTCTCGGCTTCGGAAATTAAATTCAGGTCTTCTTTGTTCATTACCGTTCAATCCGCGTGGCCTGTCCATCAGTGTGGCTTCGCGTGGGCAGCACATTCCAGGAACGACTGCGTGTCAATATTCATCAAAGTGGACTTGAATTCACTGCCCCGGCAGCTGCGAGGGTTTTGTAAAGCGACAGCAGCGCGGGGTGATTATCGTACATTTACGGCGCAGTCGGAGAGAGGTCGTGCATGTTCTGACGGCGCTATTGGGGAATTGTAGGTTTAATGTTTGGAGGAAAACTAACGTTGGAAATGTTATAACGTTTGCTTTAATTCGAAGGCTTTCGTGACCAATACGTTTGCACCGTGTATAACAAAGGCTTGAACTCGGGGCAATCCCTCGGCACGTCAGGCCAGTTCAGCTTATCGGTCCCTGTCACATGGGGAATCCCCGTGAGAGACAACTTTCTTCAGCCAGTGGACACATATTCAACTATCATTACGGTTTTTGCCCTCTGAGTTTCCTGCAATTACTCATCTCATCTCAATTACTTAATTCAAAACAAATGAAAAGGATGGTTTGCGACTGTATTGATGTAGGTTTTCACGGCTTGATGGATGAAAATCACTCTCGAGAACAGCTCTTTCAGGGTAGCCCTTTCGAGCATTCCTCCTCGCTGCTTCATGGCATTTCCCCTGCTACGCTGCAGGTATTGTAACGACTCATTAAGCTGATGATGCTTCAAACGTGAGAGGCGAAACTTCGCAAGGGATTTCCCACAGTTTTTTCATTCATTCATTTATTATCAATACCCGCTTCATCCTGTACAGGGTCGCAAGGATCTGGAGCCTATTCTGGCGACAGAGGGCGCAAGGTGGGGGGATACCTAGGATGTGACGCCAGTGCATCCCAGGGCACACTTTTTGGGGAAATTTATCCAGCAGGCCAATTAACCTAGGCAGCAGCGCGTCTTTGGACGGTAGGAGGAAAACGGAGTACCCAGCGAAAACCAACGTAGGCACGGGGAGAGAGAACATGCAAACTCCACACAGAGAGTCACCTCCCACAGTTTTTTTTTATGGGAAACTCCAAATGTTCCACGAATACTCACAAGAATTGAGCAGTGCCCGCTTCATTGCGTTGCCTTGAGCCAGCAGGAGTGAAATTCCATATTCTGCTGGGGGCGGGGATCTTGTCTCTTAATAGAGAAACCACACAATTGGTGAGCTGCTTCAAAGCCGCGCTGAACACATTGATCCCAGAAGACTGGCGGAGTGACTCAACCTCTGTCTGAGGTCTGACACCTGACCTGATTTTGAGCTGAACCCTCTGAATACTGTACAGCAAATAAAGCCGAAGTTTTTTTAGACCTAGTTGCGCAGCTTCCTCTTCAAGGTGACGATATAATATGGACTATGCACTGCACATACAGCACTTGAACACACCAGCATAGTACCCGCCCCATGGGCGATCGCGTTCCACACGTGTAACACGTTCTTCTGGCGTCTCGTTGATGACGTTTTCAGCATTGTCTTTATTGGAATATCGCTTGCAATCTAATGCTCCAGAAAAGTAATAAACAAGTGGTAAGTAAAGCTAAAATAAGACATAAAATAATAATAATGATATTTATACTTTCAGAGCACTTTTCACCCGAGGGTCACAACGCACTGCACAGAACTCTGGAGAAAAGGGTATATTAACAACAACATCTGAACGGCATATCAACAAAAACATTTTTTTAAATGTAAGCCTTGGTATTGTGCGGTTTACAATTAGCACTAATGAAGGATTCGAACATCGGTTACCCTCAGTGTTGACACACATATTTAAAACACTTGCTCCATTATTTACACAATTATAATGATAAGTGGGAGGTGACACTGATATAAGACACAAAAGTGTTGGCGTAGTGCAGTGTACTCATGAAGGAGTCTCACCCGTTACCGTTAGTGCGGACATACATGTGTGGTGTCAAGCCTCGCGCCGTGCCAGGGCAGGTGTATCGTGACGCCGGTGCCAGGGCGAACAGGCAGGGTTAGGGTCACCGGGGTGATGGGGGGGGTCAGGTGATGGCAACCGGGGTTGCACCAGCCCCCCCTCCCCCTCCGGGTTGCACCAGTTCCCCTCCCCAAAGTGCTAAACATCACATGGTCTGGATAGACGTGGACTAACTAGATTGGATAAGTGCGTGGCATGATGTGACGTGACGGAGTGACAACTGAGGGGATTATAATGATGTGAGGTAAAGAGTAAAGGAGAGTCCGGTATGGGAGATTGAGAGGGACCCACGTCAGGATGTTGTAGGAACGAGGTGTTAGCGCGCGAAGCGCGGGGAGGGTAGGGTGACGCGTTGTCCGGCCGTTGTGGTGTTACTGTAGTGTGTAGGTTTTAATAAAGAGCATTGGAAAAGCAGAAGACTCCTCGCTGGCGTGGCTGGAGGGTGAAGCGGGCCCCACCACGTGTTCTCCAGCGCGCCGTCGGAACACGGATGCATGGTTGCAGGGCGGGTGTGAGCGCTCGAGAGAGAGTGTCCCGGGCTATGCGTCACACATGTATCATAACACTTGCTCCATCATATGTAGAATATCTGTTTTTTTCCCCCAGGATAACAGGTAATCCGGCAGATAACATCTCTCGACAGTGGCCGTCGAACATCTGGACCTTGTGAGGCGTGGAGTGTACGTTGGATTCCATCGCCATGCCTCTGTGCAGTGCTTTGTGACCCTCGGGTGAACGGCGCTCAATAAATGCAATTATTTTATTATAACGGGATAAGCGAGCTCTTCCACCCCCGCCCTCAGGGTGGATAAGGATGATTGTCTCTCCTGTGCTATAAAGCTAAACCCCCGGCGCTGAAAGCGGCAACTTTGAGTGCAGCTGTAGAAAAGCGAGCGAGGCTAACCTAAAAAAACAACCTCTAACAGCTCTCTTCCACAAGCAAGTTCACATTCAACGGCATGTTTAAATCCATTGGCCGCATTTGTCTCTCCGTTTGAAATTTCCCTCCGCTATCCGAAGGGGGGGGAGTTGTTGTTCGAGCATTGTAATGCAAATGTTCTGGATGCTTGCCCACGTCCTGCACATTAGGGTTTTATGCTTTAATGGCGTTTACGCCTGAGAGAAAGCGTAATAAAAACAAAGCCGCCTCCTCCATCACCTGGCAGTAAGTAAACAGCAGCGACTTTGCAGACGCCTATGTGTATTCCTTCCGGTCAAACAGAGGGCAAGGGGTAGTTTGTTCTTTGCCGATGAAACGCGATTATTGTGCGTCTCTGTTTGCCTTGACTAATTGCGCTGTGCCCTTTATTTAACCATGGGAGAGCAAACTGGGTGGCGCAGTGAGTAGCGGCTATCGCCTCACAGCAAAAAGTACCCGGGTTCGATTCCCGGCTCGGGTGCCTTTCTGTGTGGAGTTTTCGAGTTCTCTGTCCGTAGCCGCGTAGGTTTTCCTCGGGTGCCCCGGTTTCTTCCCACCGTCCAAGGCACGCCGCTGCAAGGTTAATTGGCCTGCTGAGTTAATTGCCCCCCAGTACCCTGCGACCAATTGGCGTCACATCCTGGGTATAGCTCCGCCTTGCGCCCTCTGTCGTGGTAGACTCCGGCCCCCTGCGACCCTGTGCATGATTAAGCGGGTACTGATAATGATGACGATGAGAGAATCTCTGAGCAGAACCGCGGATCGGTTCATAGTGGACATTGCCGGGCAGGTGAGACCCCGCTGGTAAAACCGCTACCCGTTTGTTGTTAGCAACGGCGCGTTCAGGTGTTTCTCTCTGGCTTATTAATACCAGCACCACCACCATCTCCCCCTTCATACGTCTGTGTATAATGGAGCAAGTGTTTGTACGTACGTATGCCTGCGCTGAGGGTTTCGGATCCGTGACAAGCGCAGTTTTATCTGCACAACACCGAGACTGTTGTGTTTTTATGTCTCATATCGTGCCAGGATCGTGGCTCTCTGCCGGCCTGCGCCTGCTCGGGAACATTTGTTCCTGCCTTGTTTGTTGAACATTTTTTAAATATTGATTATTTTATGTCCTGTAATTTATTGCTACTATTTGACTTACGATTGAGCTCGGATTTGTAAAAAAACCCCTAATAAAGAGTTATTGTTGCTAGTTTGCCGTTCTGAGGTTGTTGTTGTTGTTGATGTGCCGTTCTCTCTGCAGCTCTGTGCAGCGCTTTGTGACCCTCGGGTGAAAAGCGCTCTATAAATGCACTTATTATTATTTTAGCTTTACTTCCCGCTTACTGATCACTCTTCTGAAATGTCATCACTGATTCAACTTTAAATTCCCACTTTTGCACTCGTACAGCAAGCCCGTTAAGCACTCTTCCTCCTCGATCATGACGTCAGAAGAACATGTTACATGACTGCAAGAAGATCGCCCGTAGATGCACAGGACCCAGTGAGCTTGCAAGCTCTGGGTGCCGGATATCTGCGACACAGTAAAAGTCCGAAATGACCAACGTCTGACTCATCTCATCTCATTGTTGGCCCAATGACCAACGTAACAAAGCATAAAACCAAAAGGCAAATAAGCTTACTTACCACAGTAAGTGCATGAATGAAAGTAACCGTAGGGCGGGAACAGGGTGGCGCGGTGGCCCAGTGATTAGCGCTGACGCCTCACAGCAAGAAGGTCCCGGGTTCGAATCTCTCGGCTCGGGTGCCTTTCTGTGTGGAGTTTGCATGCTCTCCCCGTGTCCGCGTGGGTTTTCGCCGGGCACTCCGGTTTCCTCCCACAGTCCAAAAGCATGCTCCTGGATAGGTTGATTGGCTCGCAGACTAAAATTGTCCCGCAATGCCCGGCGATGGACTGGCGTCCCGTCGTCGGGTGTATTCCTGCCTTACGCCCTGTGTTTCCGGGATAGGCTCCGGCTCACCGTGACCCTATATAGGATTAAGCGGTTTCAGATAATGAGATGAGATGAGGGCGGGAACTCTGCTAGTTTCTGTAAATACAAAACGACCCGACTGTTATGGCCTTGCCGTATTTTGTCCACTTAAATAAATGTGTTAGTAAAGGAGGATACTTTGCACCTATAATGCTGGGTGTCTAGCAATCACAGCCCCATAATGGGACAGGGAACCTACCTTGGCTTCGCTTAGCAGCACGGGTTTCATGCTTTACATTCGATCCGCAGGACAAACACTGTTGTCTTCCCACAAAGTTATTACGCCTGTCATTAACCTGCTGTAGGATTCCGATGATGGACTGAGGTGACTTAAGATTTTTACCTCAAAACTTTCCCTTTCCTTATGAGCTCATTGCCCCCTGTGTGCATGGTGGATGATTTTCATCCTCATCCTCGTAAAGCTCAGGTCGATTTAATGTTACATCAGTTCGTTAATAATATTTAACAGAAGACTACAAGCTTTCCTTTGCTGTGAGAATGTGTTAAGCTGTCATCAGAATTCAAAACAACATTCATGGACATCAGTGTCAGCAAATTACGATGGGGAATATCCAGTTCATGACGAGGCAATACCTTTGCACGCGTTATCAATTATGTTATTAGTTACTGGGCAGCGCGGTGGCGGAGTAACGCTGTCGCCTCACAGCAAGAAGGTTCCCGGTTCGATTCCCGGCTTTCTGTGTGGGGTTTGCCTGTTCTCTCTCTCTCCCCATGTCTGCCTGGGTTTTGTTTGGTACTCCGGTTTCCTCCCACCGTTCAAAGACATTCTGCTCCCTAGGTTAATAGCCTGCTGAGTAAATTGCCCCCAGAACCCAGCGATGTGCTGGCATCCTCGGTATAGACCCGTATTGCGCCCTCTGTCTGCCAGGATAGCCTCCGCCCCCCCCGCGACCATATACAGGCTTAAGCGGGTACTGATAATGATGATGGCTTTTATTAGTTAATGCGTTCAAATACGATATGTACATCTTTGCAACCTATACAGTATCGTCACCAGAAGCAGCAGTGCCGTATCCACAGCTGGATTAACGCCTTCCTCACAGCGCTATAATGCAACACACTTGGCCACACTGGGAGAGATTGTGTAAACGTATTTGCATTATGAACGTATTTGCGTTGTATACGTATTTGCATAATGAAACACGGCGTTTGCTGTACACGAGGCTGGAAATTGGCGGCTGTAAATACTTTTCCTCTTTGTTAGCGCCATCGCCCACAAAGAAGGCGCAAAGTTAACAAATATACTGCGGGCCGCGAGGCTTTTGTTCACTCTCTGTGACCTCATGTGGGGCGAAGCTTATCGGCCTGAATGGACTTCGTAGGTGGATACACGAGGGCGGTGTGGCCGCAACACACCCCAACCGCCATTTGGCTGTCTCGTGCGTCGTTTTATAGAGTACATCGGCTATTCCCTTTGAGTCGGACTCGAGCCACTGGGAGACTAAAGAGGTGGGCAGATTACACTTGCCACTGCTATGCGTGGCTGGGAAATATATCAGATTTGCCAGGATCACAAATCCAGTGTGCGTGAACGACTGTCTATGCCAACCTCAATGCACGCACATGGGCAAATACCATAATCCCATCGTAGCAATTACTTTATAGATTTATTGGGGCAAGCAGTGTTAGTAAGCACCTGCCTAAACCTACACTAATATACGCATACACAGTACTGGGCATACACAGTACTGGTCGTTTAAATGTATTGAGCAGAGGGAGTATTTAATTAAACACAGGTGAGGTCGCAAGTATTATTATGTTTTCAAGAGCGAGCTGGGGGCAGGAGAAAGAATGTATCAGGAAAGGGCTAAATCATATCTCCTAGTCCTAAATCATATCTCCCACGTACATATCGATGCACGGAGTTTGTTTAAGTACCCTTTGGTTTTATGCATTGTTGCGTTGGTCAATTCGAACGTTTGTCGTGTCGGAGGAGTCTGGCATTCAGAGCTCGCAAGCTCACTGGGTACTTTACGCTGTAATAATAAACACCTATCTACTTGCTCACCACACAGTGTTTGACGTTCACAATTTGCTGTGAGCGAAAAGACAAGAGATAGGGGTGACAGATTTGACATATATGCTTTTGCAATTGGTATTTTTGATGAAGTGTGGTTTTTTTTGGGTTAGCTATAATAATTATTATTATAATACACTTTGTAATACAAGCAAATTCCACGCCTCATGATGGGCGAAACACAGATACGGAAGATCGAGGAATCCGCAGACAGTAGAGGTCAGCCAGCCAGGCAGTCAGTGCCAACCCGCCAGACACTGCTGCCTATATATTCTGATGTTATCATCCGATTACTTAACGAGTGTTTTTTTATCGACGAAATCCATTTTTTGGGTCAGGTCACACAAAAAAATAGTGTCGTTTAACGCTCCACCGCCCGACACGGCCAATTGGTAAGGCTTGTCACGTGAACAGAACGTGCCAATTCCTTCACTAGCTCAGCCACTCGCCCAGGTTTGGCACGGGTGCCTGATGATGCTGGTTGAAATTATCAGCGAAACGTCATGGATCTCATTTTAAATACTGTGGGTTCGCGCTCTCCCACACAGGTGTGCTGAGATAGTGAAGGAATTGGCACGTTCTGTTCACGTGACAAGCCTTCCTATTTTGCCGTCAGATGGTGGAGGGTTAACCCACACTATTTTTTGCATGACCTGACACAAACAATGGATTTTGTTGATAACATAGGTAACTAAAGCAGAACAGGGGTCTCGAGAGCACACAAACGCTACATAGAAAGGCACTCGAGCTGGTAACCAAACAGAACCTTCTTTCAGTGAGGCGCAGATGTTACCGCTGCACCACATTGCTGCCTATAGAGGTAAATAATGGTTGTAATCACCAGAGAAGTCTCTACTCTATTGTAAATATTGTGGGCTTGCTCTCTGACACACGGGGTACTGCTGATATCGCCATGGCACAATTTGTTCACCCGACTGATTGGCCGTGTTGAGTGGAGGTAGCTGATCTCCACACACACACACGCGATCTAAACCAAAACACATTCATCATATACGCAGTCACCAAAATAGATGCTCCACTTTGAATTTTCCTACATTTAATGAAATATGTCACGTCCAGCACTGGTTCCGATGTCACAACACCAAGGGAGATTATATTCACACTAAAACATTTTCAACCTGTGATTCCTGTGCATCAGACACAGTTTTCAGACGTTTTCTGAAATTTCCCATGACTGTAGCAGTACTCTCCTCTGCAGCCGTCATTTCTACCTTGCTCAGTTTGTTCAAGCATGTGTGCATTTTTCCTCTGCACACTTGTAAAATAACCTCCTGAGAATTGTGTGCTCCATACAATCAAATTCATTACTCTAAGTGCACATCGTCAACCAGACTGTCGACTTTGATCCAGGTATACGAAACGCGATGAGATGAGATGACTGTCTACCTGGATCAATAAATTACTGGGCACCGATTTCAACGTCACAGTGATTCGTGCGATTAAATGACATCATCCTGGTCCAAGTCTGTTGCTGGACTGATTTGAAAAATCAAATTTTTATCCTCTCAAACCATTTCCAAAAAAAATATGAGTGACATTTGACATGTTAACCTGCTTCTAGGTGCCATGGCTACAAGACATTGGTGACAATGGTCTTCCACAAATATCTGCTCTTTTGATTTTATTAAAAAGTCTACTGTTGACATGTTCATCCATCTCGAGATACTCTTCACAAAAGTCAATCTCTGTCGTCCAAGATCTCTCTTTCATGTAATGTTTCCAGTTATAACCAGATTTTCAATATCCTTATTCCTCATAATATGCCCAAGCTATGCAGTCCGCTGGTGTCAACATGCCGGACACTGCGACCTATATATTATGATAATATCCGCCAATTAATTCATGAGTTGTCAGAGGAAAGCGAGGAACCTGGAGGATACGTACGCAAAACAGAAGAGAGCACACACACTCGTAAACGTGTCCAAACCGGGAATTGAACCGCATCCGGCATTACCTTTTCTCTCTGAGTTTCGGATGTTACCACTGCATGGCCACGCTGCCGCCAATCACAGTCAATTCGAACTTCAACAGAACGTCGGTTTTGGATGCCCCCGCCCCCCCTCCGAGTGAGCAGCAGAGTTTCAGAAGTTACTGAGCAGCAGGAGCAGCTACCAGGCGCACGGGGTGACCACCGGGAGCACCATTATATCACGCCACACGTGGTCCACGGAGAGAATTCATGGGATCTTCTAAGCCGTGGACAAGCGAGGGATGCGGGAGCTTTTAATTAAAATGCAGCTCCTTGGCAGGGATTGAGAGAATCATCCCAGCAGCCCCCACCCCTCATCTTCCTCGGCCCCTGCTGCGACTCAGACAAAGGACGTGCGCTGGGGTTAGAGGTTGAAGCCAAAATTGAGGGGGGTGCCTAGGTCATTGGTGGTGGTGGGGGGGGCGGCCAGGACGCCAGCCGAGAGCCCGGAACGGCGACCATTTAGAGTTGCTTCCCTGCAGCTGGTGCGTGCGTCACGGCTTCAAACGGTTCAGTGCAACGTGGAGACGTGGACATCTGCTGGGAGACGCGAGAGCCGAGACGGGGGTTGAGTTGCCCTCGGAGATGGCGACGAGGGTGCAGACACGCGGACGTCTAGACAGAAACTGCGATGAAGGTTTTCACGGCTCGATGGATGAGAACTGCCCTCGAGGGCTGCTGTTTTGTGATAGCCGTGTAAGAACGCCCGACGTGGCTAACCGCCAAGAGCAGCTCCGAAGAGGCCAATTCTCAGTAACGCCAATCGGCATTAGCCGCCAGTGGGGATGTCAGTGTTGCAGCTTTAACCTGGGCTGTTGGATGTCGTTGGACAATGGGACAAGGGCAGATGCAAATGTAAAGTGAGAGGCAAACAGCATAGACCCTGGTGATGATCCACACGGACATTCTCAAGTGTACCGATAGAGACACAGACACGCCGCTGCTAATAGAGACAGACATGAATGAGATGCGCAAGACACGCCGCCAGCCCCAATTCTCACCAAGAGTCATCTTGCTTGTAAACATCTCTCACACGGTGCACATTGTCCAATTGTTGTAGCGACACTAATGCCAACACAAACTCAACACTGAATTTTGACATGGCCCAGTACAAACAATCGGTGGTTGTATGGGCCATGTGGGCCTGCAAGAGATAACGAGAGAGAACACGCACGTGAGAGAGGTACACAGACACAATGACATACACGGAGGCATCGATGAGACATGAGACACGCATAGGACGGACAAATAGCAGACAATGAACAAAGCTCCGTGACACGGATACATTGAATGCGATGACTTCAATGTGGGGACGTGAAGCGTCGCGAAGGAGAGGGGAGAAGCTCGCTACGGCGAGCCCGACAGAGCAGCTCTCAACGAGCAATTCCCAAATCGTTTATCTGCTACTGACGAGTGCGTTGCGTTCCGACGGCCGTGAATCCTACGGAGGGATTTCCGATCCCTCACCGGCCATGACAACTCCGTCGCCCGGGGTTGCAGTCGCGTATGATCGTGAAGGACGCGGTCGAATAACGCGCACCGGTCAATTAACCAAAGCAAACTGAGCGGCGCAGCGGTGACGTGCGCTTCGCGGATAGAAAGTCCGCATGGAAAGGTGCCCAGGATGAGAATCAAACCACCACGAGGTGTATTTCTGTCCGGAGTTTGTGTGTTCTGCCCCTGTTCTGTGTGAGTTTCCTCTGGGTTCTCTGGTTTCCTCCCACAACTAAAACACACTCATTAATTAATTGGCTGATGATGACAACAATATTTCGGAAACAGTGTGACAAATTTTGGCATGAGCTGACCACGTGCCTGCCTTACCCCTCCCCTACCTCTCTGCGGTTTCCTCGCTATACCAGGTGTGGAACTTGCGTGGCGCGTAACAAATTGTATTACTGATGATTGCTTCGAAAAGCTGCTCTCGTCGCGAGGAGAGGAGAGAGAACCATCGTCCCGAGAGAGCAGCTTTTCGAAGCAATCATCATGCATCGAGCCGTGAAAACCTACATCATTACAAATTGTCCATCCATCCATCCATCTTCATCCGCTTTATCCGATGCCGGGTCGCGGGGGCAGCAGTCTAAGCAGCGATGCCCAGACTTCCTTCACCCCAGACA
>JAZEWT010000004.1:24214195-24234203 GCA_036362905.1 Mordacia mordax
GTCCTGCATTCCTGACTTCAATAACTGGCCTCCAGGATTGGTTAAGTTTTATACGCATTTCTTGTTTTCGGTTCATGATGCTTTTAGTCTTCTGAATCTCAAGGACCTGCGCACGGACTGAAATCATCGCAGGTGCTCGGCAGGTTAATAATTCATTAATTAATTCATTGTAAATATCTGCGTAATCCTGTCTCGAGGAGGGGGGGTGCGGAGCCTATCCCGGCCGACAGAGGGCGCACGGTGTAGGAATGTCCAGGATGTGACGCCAGTACATTTGCAGGGCACACGTTTTGGGGCAATTTACTCAGCAGGCCAATTAACCTAGGCAGCAGCGTGTCTTTGGACGGTGGTAGGAAACTGGAGTACCTGACGAAAACCTACGCGGGCACGGGGAGAGACTCCCCATGCGCCAGAGCAAGGAATCAAACGTGGGACTTCTTGCTGTGAGGCGACAGCGCTACTCGCTGCACTATCGCGCCGTCAGGGCGAGGAAGTGTGCTGCCAGAATGTTGGTCCTGGCTAAAAAGTTAATCAAACTGCAGAGGTTTGTTTTTTATTTACATGTATTTAAAGCAAATTGTGCACCTGGTAGGTGGCACTTTGCACGTGTTTGCCTCTGATAATGCAAACTGTGTAACAAAAGGACATGACAGCCCCCAGTGTACCCGCCACCCCCGCTCTTATTATCCCCGAATTTAACAAATGAATGAAGGATTAAATCTCCATTGTCTTGGGTTGAGGTGAGGCCGCAAAAAATATACAAAAGAGGTGCTTTCCAAAGCGAGTCGTTTACGAACACCCCACTCTGCTGAGTGATGTTGGTCCTCCAGAACCAATGAGCCCACGGGCCAGAGCAGTGGTTTTCAAAGAATGCCACTGAACGTCAAGCTATGTGTCTCCTTTCTGGTTCAAATGTGAATGTATTATGATTTACGGTCATGAGGTCCCGAGTCAAAAATCTTAATTTTGGGCATGAACATATATTTTAAACTGGATTGCAAAAAAAAAGCGTTTGGAAACTACTGGGGATAGAGCGAGTTTATATTTGTGCGTAGACGACGCCAGAACGCTGTCCTGCTTGTGAGCCAACGCATTAATTTGCGAGAATTGCTCTTAAGAGCTGCTCATTTGGAAATAACGGTGTCAAGCGTTTTTCCTTCTTGACGTTAAGCCTCACACGTTGGAGGCATTACCTTCCCGTGGTCGTGCTGTGGCTTCGCAGTGATGCACATGCACAGTCATTACAAACGCAACGCGTTTGCCAGTAACGCTTTTTAGCCTCAAAAGGAAATTATAATAATAATAGGTGACGGTTGGAGAGTGCATTTAACTCCATGGGGCCTAATGAGAATTACGTTTTAGAAAGCTTTCTGATGATGAATAATTGGTATGCCTAGATTTCCACCGGTGCCCTGCAATAGACTGGCATCCGATCCTGTGTATAGCCCTACTTTGCACCTTGTGTCTGCCGGGATAGGCGCTGCCTCACCGAGACCTCCTACAGCAGGGATTCATAATAAATAAATTAATATACTACCACACAAGCACAGCACGTGTTGTTAATTTCGCACAGTTGTCAGACTGGTATCGTGACACGCGATGCAGTGTCAATAAGAGTAGCGATGGTCCGTGGACGTGCAGCTCCGTTTACTCCGCCTAACGGGAGAACGAAATGAAAGTGCCGTCGACGTCTTTCGCAACGTTTAAATATTTATCGCTCAAAAGCGGCCGGGTGTCGCGGGGGAGAATATGGCGCGTCGTCGTGTGCGGCGGCTCGTGCCCGTGACGCTCAGAACCTGGGTTCAAGCCCCATCTGCGGTGGACGTAAATTTGCCGTGACCCAAACGTGGCGACGAAAGGGGCTTTGTGCTCAAGTGACATTGATTGCTTAGGCATAATCACTGATGACTAAAAAATAGCAAAGCATCGTCTCGCTGCTCAAACGGGTGGGTTGGTAGTGGTGGGGGACGACGACACTTATCCCAATTCCAAAACTACGGCAGGAATTGTACGTAATTCGGACGTAAAAAACATGTTATTGTTGCTGGCATGCTGTTCTTTCCACGGCTCTCTGCAGCGCTTTGTGACCTCCGGGTGAAAAACGCTCAAGAAGTACATATATTATTATACTTAATTCTCATGCGCCTGGTTCATCATGTGTAGCCTGAGCAATTACTGGACAGTAATCGCAGGATTTTAATCCATGAATCGTTACATCACTACCTGGTTTCATCCACACAGGGTGCAAGTCTCATCTCATCTCATTATCTGAAACCGCTTAATCCTATATAGGGTCACGGTGAGCCGGAGCCTATCCCGGAAACACAGGGCGTAAGGCAGGAATACACCCGACGACGGGACGCCAGTCCATCGCCGGGCATTGCGGGACAATTTTAGTCTGCGAGCCAATCAACCTATCCATGAGCATGCTTTTGGACTGTGGGAGGAAACTAGAGTACCCGGCGAAAACCCACGCGGACACGGGGAGAGCATGCAAACTCCACACAGAAAGGCACCCGAGCCGAGAGATTCGAACCCGGGACCTTCTTGCTGTGAGGCGTCAGCGCTAACCACTGGGCCACCGCGCCGCCCGGGTGCAAGTCTTGTTTTATTATTTTTATGGAATACCAACTCTTACAGTGATGTAGGTTTTCACGGCTGATTTTGACTTTCCCCCAAATGCAAGTTATTTTATCAACTCCAGTTGAGGGTTGCCACTTGTTCAGGCTTGATCCAAATGTTTCATCTGTGTGCTGGTGGCTGTTGTTGATTTGTACTGAGGTTTGGTTGCCGGTATTGTGTTGAACCTCGGGTGGCCGAGATATATTTACCGCTTGGGGTCTGCGCAAAAATCACACAATCGCAGCTCATATGAACGACGGCCCGAATCGCTCCACACCCGAATTTAAGCCTCGCGATCGCGCAGCCTGCGCCCTCGCGGGCCGACCAGGCCAAATCGCGCGTTACTCCGAGGGCCCTGTGTGGCTCGGGGCTCTCTCCGCCAAGGGCGCTCGCTGGCTCTCACGAGCCTGCAAACCGCCCGTGCTTTGCACTGTACATTCCGCCATGCTCGCCGTGCCCGCGCCGGCCTTTGTGCGCCCATCTGCCGGTAAGCGCGGTCATTCCCCGAATTCTTTTGTCTCTGGCTAAGCTTGGGTGGGGGGGGTGGTCGG
Organism: Mordacia mordax; assembly: GCA_036362905.1. NCBI lineage: Eukaryota > Metazoa > Chordata > Hyperoartia > Petromyzontiformes > Petromyzontidae > Mordacia > Mordacia mordax. The sequence goes on from JAZEWT010000004.1 coordinate 24,217,369, forward strand.
CGGAGCAGGTGTGCGTCCGACCCGACCAACGGCCGGGGCGATGGGAATGCGGGACTAGGGGAGGGAGGCGATGTGGATTAACGGAGCGAGAGAATGCTGCGGAGATGATGGGAGCAGGGAAGTCCCATCTGAAAATGCTTTGTTTCGATGGCCCAGGTGGCTTGGCAGGATAATGCCGTGTGTGCGAGGATAGCGGTGTGTGCGAGTGGGAGCACGTGTCTCTTACTGCTCGTTATCGTTAGCCGCTTAATCCTACGCAGGGTCGCGGGGGACAGGAGCCTATCCTTGCAGACGCAAGGCAGCGCTATAACCAGGATAGGATGCGAGTCCATTGCAGAACACCAGGGACAATTTAGTGATGGACCATTCTCTCACACAAACGGTTGCAGTGTTTTGATAGCAATGATCAGTCGTCTGTAGCCGTCATAAATCTTGACAAGGCCACCCTTACAGGGTAATTTCTATAGATTGTATTCTTGGCCCATAACGCCTCCAAATTAGCATGGGAAAGGGTTTCATTGCAAACTGATTTTGATAGTTCTTTTTTTTCGTTTATTCTGCTTTGATTTGGCCATAGGGTACTTAAAGTGTCTTCAACCTGGAAATTTGATTACACATATATTCAGTGACAAAGTTAAGGTAAAAAAAAATGTTTGCATATAAAGTAGATTTGGGTGCGATCCTAAACAAAAAATCGTTCGCCAGCATTCCCCAGCCATGCATCATTGCTTCCGAATGCACGCGGTTATTAGCGTGGCACACCGCGAGACTTCTGAGCAAATGAAAGCGGCAAAAAACCCAACTCTGATTCATCTCCTCGCCTACACCAACCGCGTGTTTGACCGTGCCACTCACCGTATTTGTGGCCCGCATTGTGGTTTTTTTATATCCCCAGGCTGAGACACTGGGAGCAGCCGGTTTTGGGGTCGAGGAGGTCGAGGAGGTTGGTGGACATGATGTTGGTAGAGGTGCAGTAGGTCGAGGAGGTTGGTGGCCATGGTGTTGGAAGAGGTGCAGTAGGTCGAGGAGGTTGGTGGACATGGTGTTGGAAGAGGTGCAGTAGGTCGAGGAGGTTGGTGGACATGGTGTTGGAAGAGGTGCAGTATGTGGTTGTAATGCTTCTTTTGTATAGCTTCAGGAGCAGGAGTCATCACAATTTTAACTCGAATTTCCCCCAAGCCAGATCTGACTGGGGGAATGAGTTTATCACCAATGTGTTGCCTTTAAACCTGTGTCAGGGCAGGATGTTGTTGTTATGAGCTCCATGGTGGTCAGGTTCTGGGTGAGGTGTTGAAGAGGCACCGCCTGTACATGATGGACCATAATAAATTGACGCATTTCAAACTATTATTATATATGAATGTTTTCACATTTTCTGGCCGCCCCTGTACATCAGGTGGCCACATCAGTCATACCCAGGCCATTGTGGGTGGTGGTGACCAACGGTGGAGGTTGGTTTCATGGTTTGGAAATTAGTTTCTGCGTTTGTTGTTACTATGGAGGCTTTGTTGTTGATTTCAGATGCGGCACAAAAAGCCAGATTGTCACTCCACTTATTTTGCCAGCGGAGCAAGCTTTGTCCTGCCCCCAAATCCACAACAGAGCGTAGCTTGTGGCGCTTCGACAAAGCCGACAAAGCCGAGGCCACAGGCCTAACTCGTGTCTCCGGTAGCGTAATCATCACACCTCTGTTGGTTGGTCCTGACATTCAATGCTGTGCACAGATAATAATAATAATTGCATTTCTAGAGCGCTTTTCACCTGAGGGTCACAAAGCGCTGCACAGAGCTGTGGAGAGAACGGCATAACAACAACATCAGGACAATTCAAATGAAAGTCAAATAGCACTAAATTATAGGACATAAAATAAACGATAAAAATAATGGATGTGAGTGGTAACGGTGGGTCAGACGCATTCAATAATTCATTGCTGTACTAGCCACTCTCATGGTCACCTCGCAGCCTATAGCACCTGGTATTCCCATGCAGGCTGCCCCATCAACGCCCACCGCTGCTTAGCTTCCTAGGTCTAACATCTAAGGTGCATTGGGGAGGTGTGTGTTACAGGCAGTGTCATCCACAGCTGCAGTCGTTTGACTAAAAGTGGCTAGCCATGGTAAAGTGGACTTTCCACCGCTGGCCCTTGGCCAACAATATCTTGGTGGTGAGAGTCCGGTGTGTTTTACTTACTCTGTTTACAAAGGCGCGTTAACGAAATGTATCCGTTTAGCGGAGTCGCGGTGCTGTGAATGCCGGTGTGCGCGCAAGTGATGATGACGTACCTGTAACAGTGAGGAGATGACTGTTGAGTCATCGTGATCGCATTGCGGACCAGGGCGGCCGTGTGAAAAGCTTTACCGTCTTGGGGAAAGGGGCAGAGCGGCACCTGTGGGCGAGCGGCGGCTAAGCGTGACTCCGCTCGCTCGTTTCCTTCCGACCGTCGCCGCGTCACCGCGCAAAGTCCGTGGCTCCCCCACGCGTCGCGGCGACTTCCCCGCGCGGCGGTGGCAGCGGCAATGCCGCCACACGAAGGCTCCGATCTCCACGGGGCTCAGCCGTCTGAGCGAGCGCTGGGACACCGTCCGAGGCCGACTCGCACAATGTCCCAGCGCGTTCTTATTTTATGCGCCGGGAAGCTCACAATTCGTGAGTCTACATTCTGTTAAGGTTATTAACATCGGGAAACCAGCAATATAAAAAAAACGACTTCGGGAAGAAATCCGGGTCAAAACAGTCAAATCATTAGAAAACTTCATCAACAAGAGACGATGAAGTCTCTTGTTGATGAACGATGAAGTCTCTTGTTGATGAACAACAAATCGGACCGATCATTTTCTGGTCGTGGTGGAGTTCTGGGCACCCATTCTTTCTGCTCTTCTCTGTTTATTTAGATAAATGTCACAGCCCCCCCCCCCGCTAAAACGAGCCGAAGTGCTCGCGGAATGAAACCGGAGCACCTGGAGTTTTTAAATCGACGACGACGTGTGTTATTTTTAACACGAATCAAGATCGCGTGTCAAGCGAGAAAGGATTCCGGATCGCGCACCACACCAATGACCCCTTCTTCGCTCATGCATAAAACCTCCCCACCGAGTCTCGGAGGATCTTTTTTTTTCGGGGGCTGAGATGTTTGCCCAATTTGTTGTCATTTATGCCACTGTTCTCTAGTTGGTGTTAACTGGCAGCGTTTGGTGTTAGCCTCAAGCGGAGCTGCTGAGATGGTAACCTGGCTGAGAGACGGCCACTTACCGTCTCATCTCTTTGTCAGAAACCGCTTAGCTCTGTACAGGGTGGCGGTGAGCCGAAGCCTATCCCGGCAGACACAGGGCGCAAGGCAGGGATATACCCACGATGGGATGCCAGTTCATTACCGGGCACTGCGGGCAATTTACTCTGCAAGCCAATTAACCAATGCAGCAGCATGTTTTTTGGGTTGTGGGAGAAAACCGGAGTGCCCGGCGAAAATCCACACGGATTCGGAGAGAACATGTAAACTCCACACAGAAAGGCACCCGAGCCGAGATTTGAACTCGGGCCCTTCTTGCTGTGAGGCGACAGCGCTACCCACTGGGCCACCGTGCCACCCGCAATTGTTATTCATTATTATTCTAAAGGAGGTGTCCCGCGATGCCGAGAGAGGTTCGTGTCCCGTCCAGAGGCACCAACAGGAGAAACACTGCCTCGGGCTGACGTCAGCCTCGCGTGTGGACGCTTGCCGAGATTGCAGCATTCCACGCCGCACCTTCTGTTTAGGACTAATTGGCAACTAGAGGATGGCAGCATAGATTAAGGAAAACTACTTTCTACCAAGGTGAAAAAAAAACCTATTTGCTGAAATTTAATAAGTTGCCTGTGGATAGAAGGTTGAGTGTCAAGAGGAAGCCCATCGACAGCGGAAGTATCATCAAACGTGCAAAGCAAAAGCCTCACGCATCTTCATTGCTAATTAAAAACACTCACTATTTGGCCGATAACATCATAATGTATACAGGATGCAGAGTCTGAAAAATATATTTGTACTGCCTTACTGAGTGGGTGTCGCCCCCTCCCCCACCTCACTCACTGCCTTCCTCCCGCTGCTGAATCATTTTCTGTGTCCCTTTTGAGTGAATACTGCCCCCCCCCCAGCGCATAATAACCATTATCTGCTTCTATTTAATGGGATTAGCCTTTTGTTTTTCTGCCGGTCCCTGGGATTTGAATGCTAAGCGAGCTGGCAGTGATCTCGCCGCTCTATCCCCGCGACGGACAAAGACGCGCTCCTGTGATTGCGTCGCCATCGTGAGCCGACGGAAGACTTCAGAATTAATAACCAGGACACGGCCGAGCGGCACTGTGCGATGGCAACGCGATGTTCGTGGCGCCCTGCGACTGCCATCAGACGACGTGGCTGAGTTCTCCGAATGCTCCCCCCTCCTCCCACCCGCCCCCCATCAGAAGCCACCCGTAATTGTCCCTCTGCTTGTATAAGCAGACGAAGGGGCCCCATTCATCGGGCTGTCAGAGAAGCGAGGATTGTAAGTTGCAGCTGATCATTTAGCATTTAAAAATTATAGTTGAAAGTCTGATCATATTTTACATTATAATGTTGCTGGCGTGCCGTTTTCTCTGCAGCTCTGTGAAGCGCTTTGTGACCCTCGGGTGAATAGCACTCTATAAATGCAATAATTATTATTATTTTTGTTGAGCTGATGAGAGGTGTTGGTAGGTCTGTCCGTACTATAAACATTGATAGATGTACTGTAAACATTGATAGCTAAACATTGATAGATGTTTACAGCACGAACAAGACATTGAGAGATGCCTGGAGGTGTATAGTGATGATGTAATCGGAGTTTGTTATTTGTTCAGCAAAGCACACACACTTACTCAGGACTCCTTTAAGGAGCTATGCGTCCTGCTCGAGAGCCGCTCACTAGCGTCAATCAGAGCGATGCCTGCGATTCACGTTGCGTTTGTTTATAATACTTCATTGCCGATTAGAGCTCCTCCTGATGGGTTACGTAATGTAATGATGTAGGTTTTCACGACTCGATGCATGATGATTGCTTCGAAAAGCTGCTCTCTCGGGACAGCCGCGTCGATGGCTCAGGGTATCTCCGGTATTCTAACAAGGATAAAATACGAATACTGGCAGCCATCCGCCATAAAGGTCCAAGATTAATTCGTGAAGCAATTGAGATTCAGAAGACTAAAAGCATCATGAACCGAAAACAAGAAATGCGTATAAAACTTAGCCAATCCTGGAGGCCAGTTATTGAAGTCAGGAATGCAGGACATCAGAGAGGGATCGTATAATTGTGTGAGGGGCATCTTTTCATGAGATGGAAATTAGGGGACTAGCCACAGACAAAGCAGGGAGGGGGAAATCACAGTTCCTGGGGTGGGAATAGGATATGGAAATTAGTTTCAAGGTGACTTAGAGGCGGACTCACACAACAAAGAACACACGCATCACGCTCACACATATAAGGAGACAATAGAAGCCGCGCACACGACGCCTGAGGATGCTTCCAACGTGTGAGGCGAAACGTCGCGAGGTGAGGAGAGAGGGTTACGTAATGTATGGAGGGCGCTGACGTTGAGCTGTCTGCTTAATCGTCGCTTAATCAGAGCGCGGATTAATGCGGCGTGAGCAAGATGTCAATTGCCTAATGTATCTTCGTGGAAGTAGCCTCCGATGCAATCATTGCGCATTAAGCATCGATGGGAAATGCACACGTGCTATGTGTGACACTATGTGCGGTCTGTACATACGTGCGTTGGTGTGCTCGTGATCAATAACAACAGGGTATCAATGTAGGTTTGCACGGCACGGTGTGTGAGAATTGTTCATTAAGAGTTCTCCTTCAGGATACCCGTGGTGAGCGTTTCTCGTCCCTCATTTGCGATCTCCCACGTTAAAGGGATCTTCAGCTGTAGAACCGTAATTTTCCATTATGAAGCAGATAGGCGCAGCGGATTTTGACGGTTGTGGTCGTTGGAGGCACTGGTGTTTTCGAGGAGGAAGAGGACGAGGATAAGAAGTAAAGTCCGAATCGGGAGGTGCAATGTTTGTAATTAAAACGAGTCGCTTGTCTGGGTGACCTCCTGTAAACCCCTCCTCTTCTCCTCACGTCTTCTCGATGGGAAGAGTCCCATTGTGCAACGTTTACGTGTGACTCTCGGCCAGGATCTGTCACTGCAGTGCGGGTTGCGTCACTATTTTTGTGTCTGACGACCGCACCCTGATCCTAAACTCAGGGTATCTCTGGTATTCTAACAAGGAGAGATGTTTGCTATTCTGGCAGAAAGAACCCAGTGAGCTTGCAAGCTCATCTCTCCTAAAAGTCCCAATGAAAACAAAAACTTGCAATTTTCCATTTGTGAGGACCAGTACCTGTGCTTGCTTTATCAACCATAGTTATTATGATGATGTTGCACTAAATTGATGCTTAACCAAACATGTGAACAGGTGACGTTCCGATTACGAGTCGGGTGCTCTGCCTCTCATCGCCATAATCAGCGTTGGTCAATCCACTGCTGGATGTAGGCGTCTCCACTGCTGGCATCTCCCTCGATCCTGCGCCGCCGCGCTGGCACACGAGCCGATCCATCGCTTCACGCTCAACGTGCCGAGTGCATTACTATGGAGAACTTGGAACCGCGGAACAAACATCGACATGTTAATGTTATAACGCACCATGCATATTTGTTCTCTTTCGATGATGATGATGACAATGAGTACTGATGTATGTTTTCACGGCTTGACGCGTGACGGTTGCTTCCAAAATCTGCTCTTTTGGGATAGCCGCGTCGATCGCTCATCCTCTCTCCTCCGTGACGCTTTGGCTCCCACGTTGGGGGCAACCTCAAGCGTGCTGGGACTGAGTTAACACGAAGCCTGAGGATGCAATCACAATGATGATGAGTGATTTGAGATTATTAACAACGGAGAGCTCGGATTTGTAAAACAAATCCAAAAAAAACATATAACGTTTTTGTTGCTGATTTTCCGCTCTTATGTCGTTGTTGTTGTTGACTTGCCATTCTCTCTGCAGCTCTGTGCAGTGCTTTGTGACCCTCGGGTGAACGGCGCTCTATAAATGCAATTATTATTATTATGAACACGGCGTTGACGACAGCAATCAATATAAATGAGGCGTGCTCCCTGTGTCAAGAGTTTATCGACCGAGCAGCAAGTGTGTGTTCGGTGGCACATCGTAACCAGGCCGCCTCGTCGCCATGTGCGTCTGAGCAGGAAGAGCAAGAAGGAAAAGGAGAAATCTTCGGAGACAAAGAAGCTCTACCTGGAGCTGGAGTACGCTCGCGCACACGTCACCGACTGCGACTTCCGCTCGCTCGTGCGCCTCCCTCCGGCCATCGACCGCAATGAGTGGCTCGCCACCTACAGTGAGTGACACGCCGAGCCAGCGGGGCACCGACCCTCCGCCGGGCACCATGGCCAACTTATTGGCAGTAAACCGGAGTACCCGGCAAAAACCCACGAAGACACGGGGAGAACATGTAAACTCCACGCAAAAGGACACCCAGGAATTTCTTGCAGCACTCCTCCCTGCATCATCATGCCGTCTCCATTATTTTTATTCCATATCATTTGATGGCTAGGCTTCAAAATTCTGCTTGCTTTTCAAAATTCCTCTGGTTTGCAAGCGGACAGGAGGAGAACACGTGAACCACCCCCCCTCTCCCCCAACGGTAGCACCCGTGCAGTTGACTGTATTTTATAGGAGAGTGGAATTTAAACGACTGACTCAGGCCAGTCAGTGGCCACAAGCATTTGGTGACTAAATGCCTTACAAACGCATCAGAACGCCTCTCAGATTTCTCTAGAGCATGGTCTGGATGTCTTGTGACCCCTATTTAATTGAGCCCCACCCAGCATTTGTTTTCCTTTGCGCATTCATTTCTGTTTTAACGAACCCTACCTTTTAATTTAATTTCCTATAAACGTAATTTATGTGTGTGATTAAGTTTACATTGCTTACATTACATTGCACACCCATTGGTATACTCGGTGGTAATATCTGCACCTTACAGAAAGATAGCTCTGCCCGAGGCAGTTCGATTCCCACCTCGGGCGCCTTACTGTGTTTTCCCCGTGCTTTGCGTGGGTTTCCTCCGGGTTCTCCAGTTTCCTCCCATAACTATAACGCACTCATTAATTGGTCGATAACATCTTAATACACATTGTCTGGCGAGTGGCACCGGCTAACCACATGGTTGCCTCCCCCCCCCCTTCTTCCCACCTCTCTGCGGTTTCCTCGCGTCTCGGAGTCAGTCTCGCATGGAACGAACACCTTCGACATCGAACGAGTCCTCTGCCACGCGTTGTCATTTTTACTTTAACATCAACACCAGCGGAAACGCCGCATCTCCGGCGCAGGCGTCCCCTGGAGGGGGTCGCCCCCCCCCCAACGCACTCTCAGAGTAGAGGAGCAGCGTTACACCACAAGCCCGAGGCTCGTTTAACTTTTCCACCTACCTGTTATAAAAGAGATAATGGATCTCTCCGGGAGTTTATAATCGTCCCTCAGGCTCCGTGGAAAACCTCTTGTTGTTGCTGTTGCTGCTGCTGGCCTTTGTTGTGTAAATGGACCGTGACTGGGGGAGACCTCACCCCCCTATTGAGTGGAAAATCACCAGAGCACAAGTGTCCTATTAACCTTGTCACAATAACGAAAAACATTTCGCATTAATGTACACAACCTTTTACAGACATGCGATGCCAAAATGTAAACACTTATCTAGAACGAATAAGATGATTGGGTTTGCAATATGATTGGGTTTGCATATTTTTAATTTATTGGCAAGCTTGTGGTGGGTTATTATGTAAGCTGCTGATGCACGTATGTACACGTGGAGTACTTATATAGGTTATGTTTGGTTAAACGTTCCATGTTTTTTTATTTATATACGTGAAAGAAAATAAATTGTTATGCGAGCCTTGTGGTTCTAGACAGGGCGGATCATAAGACGCTCTATTCCCTCCTGCCACCACCGCGTTGGTCAGTGGTGGCATCCAACGTGGGAGGCAACAGAGCAGTAACACTCGACACGGCTATCCCGAAAGAGCAGCTGCGGGGAGCAATTCTCGCACATCGAGCCAAGACAAACCTACATCATTGAATTGCCTCGTTATTTGCAGTTTACAAGCGAAAGGCTGTGTTATTTTGTGCGTAAAATAAAACGAACACACGGTTGTTTGACCACAATACGGTTTCTCCTGCGGGACTCTTCTGGCCAGAGGGCATCATCTGAACATTATCAGCCTCTCAGGAGAATGTCTGGGTGACCCATCTCTCCAGTGCCTCTGGACATTTAGCGCCATATCATCTTGTGCATACGCAGGAGCTCCTGTGTTTACACGCCAATGTTTCTGTGGGTGCGTACGTGACTCGGCATGCTTAGTGTGTCTCGAGCGCGCGTAAATGTTCGTCTGTCGGTATGTTGTTGTTAAAAGATTTGTCTTTCACTCAAAAGCGATTGTTAGGTAATAACCTGTACTTCTTTTAAAAATCTAACCATCAGATAAAATGGCTCATCTGGCCCCATGGGCGTTCTGCCTCTGTGTTTATGTGCTGTGAAGAAGGCCCATTGCCTGGAACGTTGTCTGTTAATTATAGTTTCTTTGAAGGTCACACTGTTATTAATGAGTGCGTTGAGTTGTTACGTGTGTAAAATATGTTAAGGATGTCAGACGTAGCTCTGAGATAACCGCCATGGGCCATTCTCTTAACTTGAAGGGCTGCACTGCGTGGTGAGTGATATGAACGTAATCTTCGTCTCGCGGGATGACTATATCAGGAATTGGGATCAAATTAGTTGAAAAAAATACAAAACAAAAACTACTTGCCTCGTACAGGAACTAAAATAAGACTTTGTACGAGTATTGAGAGATGACTGACTTCACAAATGTAAAGGTCGTCAATATTGCAGTTGACATTTTGATGAAGTTGCTGACGACAGGCCCAAGAAGTGTGTGACCTGCAGTGGGGTGAGTGGGAGTGAGTGTGGTTGTGTGACTGTGGGGAGCGGTGGCCCAGCGGTTAGCACACCGGGCTACAAACCCGGCTACCCAAGTTTGAACCCCGCCCACTGCGAACACCAGTGACGATTTTATGTACCGGTCCTGGGCCTCGCCCAGGTCGACTCAGCCTCAAATAAGTACCTAGTGCAGCATGTAAACATTGCACTAGGGAGACACAGGCGGCCAAGCGTGGTGCTGGTCACCCACCTCCCTCTGTGCCGTGTTGACACACTGTGGGGTCAAGTGCTGAGGCATTTGACCCTACAGTGTGTTAAGGCAATACGGGGGATCTTTGTCTTTGTTGGTGTGACTGCTGCTGCTGTTACTGTTACTCCTGCTGCTGCTACTCCTGCTACTGCTGCTACTGCTGCTCCTGAGCGGTGGCCCAGCAGTTAGCACGCCTGGCTACAAACCCGGCTACCCAAGTTCGAATCCCGCCCACTGCGAACACCAGTGACGCTGCTCCTGCTATTGCTGCTCCTGCTGCTTTGGTTAATTGGCCTGCTACCTAACTTGCCCCTGGTGCCTCATGATGGACTGGCATCCTAATCTAGGTATAGGCCTGCCTTATGCCCTGTGTCTGCTGGAATAGGCTCTAGTCCCCTACATTTCTGTACAGGATGAAGTGGGCACTGAAAACGACTGAAACAATAATTATTTAAAGTGGTCACTTTAAACAGCACACAATGTCTTGAGTGATCCACCAATCCCTCTTCTTGTCAGGGATTATAAGCGTAGGCTCACCAGACAGCAGGCTTTGGTTATTTATAATCTTAAAATTGAGAATATTTAAGCAAATCCTAAAATCCATTATCATTCTTTTTTTAACCCAGGATCGACTAAGTCCTTCTAATCCGCTCAGCTCTGGGCAGTGAAACGCTAAAAATAAATAAAACATAAGCGATGGGCAAAGTGGCTTAGCATGCATGGTGGCCCTCAATTTGGTTTAATCCCACACGTGCCCATTCTCTCGGTAAGGACATTCCCGTTAGCGCGTGTTTTTAGCCGCGACGCACCACGCCCGCCGAAGCGATGTGGCTACTCGGCACGTGGAGCAGAACGTCGGACATCGTTCCGAGCGGCGTGCGGCAAAGTCCGACCCGGAGATGCGTCACGGAGCGAACGTTCCCCATGGATCGTTGCCCTCGGAGCCCTCGGATTCGACCCAGCGTGCGGTGTAAACGCGGATACGGGCGGCGGGGTCCGTGGGAAGTTACTAGCAGAGTACCCGCCCCACATGCGAGCTCGTTCCAAGCGTGCGACACGTTCTTCGGACGTCGCGATAAAGGTGGATGAGCAGTGCTTACGAGGGTTGATGGTGTTCGTGCAAAACTGGGTATTTGAAGCTTAAATGGTGTTCAGGTTTCAAAATAGAGGTCAATAAGTGGGAATTCAGGCTGAAATAAAGACAAATCAGCCTCAGTGTTGTGCAAATGAAATTCACGTTAATGAAGGTTTCAAACCCAGCGCCCTCATTGTGGATATACATACTGTGCGTGCATGAAGCACTTGCCCTATGATATATAGATATATGTATGGTGAAATATGGTCAAATAATTCCACAACCCACATAGCATGGGAGGCTCTCATCAAGCAGTGGATTGGCAAACTGGCTGTACATGGACACACTTGTTTAGCCGTCATGCATGTTAGTTCACTCCCCCTTTTCTTTATTTACCGGGCTGAAGTCTGCTGAGCCATGAGCTCTTGTTCAGAGGTGACCCGGCCACACGTGACAACTCATCGAGTGGCTCATGTCATCGTCACAGCAGCCAAACAGCCTGAACGCACGTTTCTAAATGTAGAGGGAAAATCCGGAGAAACCTAGTGAAAGGTCCTCTTGACCACGAGGACAGAGAGAGAGACAGACAGAGATGATGTGCAAACTCCAAATATACAGGCGAAATCATGCTCTGGGACCTCGAGTGTCAGAGACAAGAGAGGTGACATCTCGCCACTCTGATCATCAACCCATATGTGGTTTATAAAGGGAGTACTGGTTAGTGGAAACCCAAGTAGTTGTCCTATTCAAACCCTGGGCCTTGCCATGAGAACGTGGATCGGCGCGCAGGCCGTGTGCGGAACGGCGGTGGGTTACTGAGGGGGGGTTGATTCTCCACGTGTCGTTCTCTTTCAGCCACGACGTTCTTCAACCACGTCAACTTGCAGTACAGTACCGTGTCGGAGTTCTGCACAAGCACCTCCTGCCCGTGTATGACCATCCCTGGCATGTGAGTAGAGCATCCACGGTGCACACAACTCACCTAGCAACCAGCTCACTCGGCACTTAGCTCACCAACGCTCAACACCAGCGCCATCACCAGTGTCATCTTGAACAGCACATCTGCAATGACCATTAGCAGCAACAGCGGCAGTGTGTGGGAGGGATTGTGCAGATTATGGCCATGACAAATAATCAATCTTGGTTTAGGGAGATGAGACTCGTATGATAGAATCTTCACACGAGCATGTATGTTTGCCTGTTTGGGCGTGATCAATGCCCGGGTGCAGTCAAGGGATGGCCAACCATGTTATGTATGCCAACGATTTAGTGATTACAACTCACTCAGAGGAGGAATTGTGGCTCTGCTGTTGAACCTGGAGCGTGCCACAAAGAGGTGGTATATTACCATCAGCCCCACCAAAACCAAGCACATGCCTGAGTATTTTATGTCACCGAACACTCCACCCCCTCAGCTGTCCATGAGTGATCGGGCAGTTGTGGAGAGAGTTTATATACCTAGACAGTGTGCTTATGGCAAATTTCCAGTTTGGGAGCGGAGGTCTCACTCCTAATCAGTCTGGCAGCATTATCTTTATATTGGCTGGATAATGCTGGTTGTGAGCTATCTAGCCTTTTGCTCCACATGAAGCTTCGGGTCTTCTCAGCTGCAGTCAATGCCCTCTCTTCTCTATGTTTGTAAAACGTCGACCTAGTAGAACATATGCACCAATTTGAAACTTTCCGGCTAGCCTGCCTATGATCCATCCTGGGTTTAACCAGGTTGGATTCTGTGAGGAGCCCACAATTTCTCGACGATCTGGTCAGAGCCCCGTTGGTAAGCTTCTACAGCAGGCGAGGCTGCAGTGGCAGGGGCATGTAGTCCGTACGCTTAGCCACCATGTGCCGAAGCAGCTTCTGTTTGGCCAGATAGAGGGGGCTTAACGGATGCTGCACGAACTGGAGAAGAGATGGACCGACGTGGCACAGGAGGACCTGGAGTTGAGCGGACTTGCTGAAGACTGTTACGAGTGGTGCCAAGATCACCTCTTTCGACAGGGTTGTGAAGGATGCTACGTGACAGTTGAAGACAGTCACATTACTACGACAGTAGAGAGTGGAGGAGCGATGCTCACAACAGCGAGTAGAGCGCCGGGTGGCTAAAACACAGCAAGTTGGCAGAGTAGAGGGCACTGCCAGTCATCTCGGTCAGGCAGCTCCTAACACCTGGGTCTGTCACGTGGTTTCCTGTCAGCGAGCCTTCGACACGTCACATGGCCTCAAAGTGCATGTGGTCTGGCACAAGCACTGTGGCGACATCGCCGCCACTTAGTGGAAAATGGTGGTTGTTATTGTTGTGCGCGTTAGTCTCCTTGTGGAGAGTGGTAGTGATACGGTCAGCATGCTTGGCTGTGAACATAGTGATCTGCTTTACATTCCCGCTCAAGGCTAATATCAGTGAATGATTATCTCTAGCTATCCTGGGGGCTATCTTATGATAACTCGGCCACAATTGAGTTCCTGGTGTGGTGTGTAAACATCAGCACAGGGGAGAGGAAGGTGGACTGGTGTGGTGTTGACCAACCAACCCCTCGTCTGCTGTGCTGGCTTTATAGGTGCTCACTAACTGCCCTTGACCCTACAGTTTGTTAAGGCTATGAGGTGGATCTTTGTCTTTGTTATGCTGAATGAATGCTGCTTGCTGCTAAAATTATATATTCCCAGAAGGGATGCTGATCGGTTCTGTAACGAGATACAGATATATGGAGGAGTGATGTGTTCTACATCTGTAGTTTGTCATTTATATTCTCTACAACGACGCTATTGGTTATTGAGTAATACATTTACGCTGCAAACTGGGGTTCTCCTCGCCTATAACATCTGGTAGTTCCCCAGCAGGGACTCGAGCAAGCCTCTCCCTGCTGATCACACATCGGATGTGGAAACTGGTCCAGAGTTTGCTTGCCCTGAGCCAAAGTTGCTGAAGTTATTCGCGTCTCTGAAGGCTATGGGCCGATGGGTTGTGTAAAAAATACCTTTGCATCTGATGGTGTGTGTGGAGACGGATATATGAATGTGATGTATTTAACGCTCTCTTAGTTCGTCCTCTCTTTTACCCAATGACGCGAAACTACCGATATAGGTTCTCACGACTGGACAGGTGATGAGAGTTGCTCTCCATAGCTGTTAATTCGGGGGTTATGTCGAGCGCGTGCCCTGCAACGTATAGCACAGCACAGACTCATCTTCACTCAGTCTCACAACGCGTGACGATGCCTCCAACTTGTGAGGCAAAATGTCGCGAAGGAAAGGGACTGGGGGGAGCGCTTGCCACGGCAATCCTGAAAGAACAGCTTTGAAGAGCAATTCTCAACGGTAGAAATGTTTATATTTCGAAGTGTGTGCATGAAAGTCAAATCGCACTCAAATATAATTACTTAATCGTGGATGACAAGTCTATTTTACATTTTTTTCAGACTCGTAATTGGGGGCACTTCAAACAACCTCTCCCATAATCGCAAAGTAAACACGTTGAATCTGACTCATGCTTTCATGTTTTCCAAGTAATCTGTGCCAAAATTAGAGGCGGGCCTCATCGTAGTTATAGGTCATTGCCAGGCTGTATTCTTTAAATTGCAATGTTATTTTATCACTTGTTGTTTTCGTGTGGTCCGATTGTGTTGACACGGAGGAGGAGACCCTGTTATGTGTTCGTTATCCGTCGAAGTAGCAGATTTGCCAGAGTTATATGAACTGAATCTCACCTCTCTTCCTGAGTTATACCGGACGCTATGTAACAATTTATGGTTAGTTTATCCGGGGTTACGTCATGCGGGTATCGTTTCAATTTCCAGCTGCACACTCCTTGCCAGACAGAGCTATTCGAATCATGCTGTCACTTCGGCAAACACGCCGACTAATTTGTTTTTTTTTTTCAGCTTAACCAGTGAGGAATTTTAAGCAGCGCGCAGAATTCCCAAAGCCTGTCCGAAAAATGTTATGTAATTTGTAAAAATGGGGCGGTGCGTTGGCGCAGCGAGTGGCGCCGCTGCCTCACAGCGAGGAGGTCGGGCTCAGCGTGCCTTCGCGTGTGGAGTTGGCACCTTCTCTCCGTGTCGACGCGTACCCTGTCAGCGGGTCCAACCCCGATTGGCTCTGAGGTTGGAACCCCTGAGGCTGTCACTTGCGACCGGGCCGCTTCCCTGCGTCCGGGCGTTTTCAGAACCTTGCAGGTGACGGCCGCGCCGAGCCAGCGAGCGGGCAGCGGGCGACGGCCGTGCCGAGCCAGCCAGCGAGCGGGCGGCGGGCGACGGCCGCGCCGAGCCAGCGAGCGGGCGGCGGGCGACGGCCGCGTCGAGCCAGCGAACGGGCGGCGGGCGACGGCCGCGCCGAGCCAGCGAGCGGGCGGCGGCACACAAAACCCCGTTGTGCCGCACGCAGCCTTGTGCCGCCACTCGCCTTCACCACGTGGGCGGTGGTGGCAGAGAGTGGCCAGTGGGAGGGGGAGGGTGACTCAGCATGTGGTCACAGGTGCTTCATGCAGAATCATTGCTCAGGCGATGGTATGTATTCAGGTGTGTAAAGCGGTGGCTCAGCGGTTAGCACGCTGGGCTACAAACCCGGCAACCCAAGTTCAATTCCTGCTCACCAGTGACGATTTTCTGAACCGGTCCTGGGCATCCTCTGAGTCAACTCAGTCTCAAAGGAGTACCTCGTGCAGTGTGTAAACATTGCCACGAGGGAGACAAAGGCAGCCGGGCGTGTTGCTGACCACCCACCCCTTCATGTGTTGTGCCCGCATTTATAGGTGCTCTCTAACAGCACTTGACTCAACAATCAGTGCAGGCTACACGAGGATCTCTATCTTTGTGAGCATGTTAGTTTGTTATGTGTTTGCGGTTTGTGTGGGATTGTGCGCGATTGGGCGCATAACCGTTTTGTAAATGTGCCGTATGCCCACAGTGTGCTTGTGTCTGTGGGGAAACACGTCTTATGCGGGGAGCGGTGGCGCAGCGATGATGTGCTGCCGAGTGATGGGTTCCAGTGACGATTCTTTGAACCAGTTCTGTGCTTCCTCTCGGGCTTCTCATCACTACTCGGGAGGCAAATGCCAGGCATGGTGGTGGCCACCCACCCCTTCTGTGCCCTGCCAGTCTTCATAAGTCAGGGCTCGCCAACAGGACTTGCCCCAATACTCTGTTATGTCTATATGGGGGATATTTGTCTTCACAAGTTCAAGGTGATTCTCTTCGGTGCACAACTCGTCAACCTTTTTACCATTTATTTATTGGTTATTATTTAGCAGACGCCCTTACCCAGGGCGACTTGCATAATTATAGAGGTGTAGTAAGGAAACCAGAGAGGTGAAGGAAAGGCAGCCATGAATTCAGCCGGCACCAACATTTGTGTTTTATTGTGATGTCATCAGCCTATACATTAATGAGTATTTGTTTTAGATGTGGGAGGAAACCCGAAAACACAATTCATTCGTGAAGCAATTGAGATTCAGAAGACTAAAAGCATCATGAACCGAAAACAAGAAATGCGTATAAAACTTAGCCAATCCTGGAGGCCAGTTATTGA
>JAZEWT010000004.1:24236377-24250996 GCA_036362905.1 Mordacia mordax
CTTCGTAACTGATGTCAAGCTTTAGTGTGTGGTGGTGGTCACCCATCTGACCACAGTGCAAACTCAACCCTGCCTACTGCGTTTTTCAAGTCTCATCACATCAGGCGCATTCAGGGTGATTTGCTCCATTCCACGTGATTTGTTCTTGACCACTTGTTTATAATTACAAATGTGGACTTTATGCAGTCTCACCCTGTTTTGCGTGGCTTTCCTCCGGATTCCTCATTTGCTCCCCGAAATAAAAAACCACTGATTAATGAGGCGATAATGTGATAAGTTATAGCACCCTGTGTCGGGAAAATGTTGGCACCAGATAACTAACCGCATGCCTGCCTTCCCACCGCTGCTACGAAATCTTCACCCCTCCGAATCATACTCTCTTTGACATGCAACAAATTATAAATCGTGGATATTACTTTTTCTATTTTTAGTTTATACGTGTACTCGCATGCAGCAACAGCAGCCCCTTCCAGTTTTGGATCTCGTATCAGTCATTGGACTGGCGATTTTTTTTGCAAAAACGAGGTACACTTGGAGGCCATGTGAAGTGGTGATGGCTGGCTGTCGACAGTAAGCAACAGGACAGACACAGGTGTTAGAGCTTAACTGAGATGACTGGCAGATGCACCACGTGTGGTGTCCAGTGTGCTAACAACAACAACCGCCATTTGCTACTGAGGGGCGGTGACATCACCACGCGCCTGTCCCAGGCCATATGCACCTTGAAGCCATGTGAATTGTCGAATGCTCGCTGACAAGAGGTCACAGGACAGACCCAGGTGTTATGGACTGTCTGACTGAGATGAATGTCAGATGCACCGCCTGTGCTCCCCACTGTGCCAACTTGCTGTGTTTTAGCCGCCCGACGCTCCGCTCGTTGTGAGTGTCGCTCCTCCACCCTCTGTTGTTGTTGGAGAGCGACTGCCGCCAACTGCCCCGTAGCGTCCTTCACGAGCCTCTTACACAGAAGTCAATCTTGACATTGCAGGTACCAGTTTTCAGCAAGTTCACTCAGCTTCCGGTTCTCCTGTGCCACATCAGTCCATCTCTTCTCTTTCCCGTGCCGCACCCGTTTAGCCGCCTCGATCCGCCCAAACAGCAACTACTTGGGCATGCAGTGGCTGGGCATGCGGGCTACATGAACCAGCCACCGCAGCCTCGCCTGCCGGAGCAGCTCACCAATGAGACTTTGTCCAGATCTTTCAAGAATTTGCGAGCTCCTCACTCAATTTGACATGGTTTCACCCAGGATGGATCCTAGGCAGGCCAGCTGGAAAGTTTCAAGACGGTGCAGATGTTCCATCAGGGGGGTCCACGTTTTGCAAGCATAGAGAAAAGAGAGCATAACTGCAGCTGAGAAGAACCGAAGCTTCGTATTGAGCGACAGGCCAGGCAACTTCCACACAGCGTTATGTACCCGATGAAACGATAATGCTGTCCAACTGATTCGGAGCGAGACCCCCACTGTCAATCCGGAACCGGCCAAAAGCATGCTGCCTAGGTATGTAAACTTCTCCACAATCTCCACAACTGCCCCATCACTCATGGAGAGCTGAGGAGGTGAAGCATTCGGTAGCACTAATTACCCAAACAGGTGCTCGGTTTTTATGGGACTGATGGGCTTTGTGGCATGCTCCAGGTTCAAGAGCAGAGCCCCCAACGCCTCCTCAGAATGAGCAGCTATCACCAAATCATCGACATAGATAACATGGTTGGCCAATAGGCAGCCATCCTTTGACCACACCCGGGCATCAATCAGCCTCCCATTGTACCTGTACCAGATGGAATTTCTATCGGAACATCCATGGAAAGCTTCTCGAACTATGTCGTAAAAAAAGATGTTAAATAATGTAGGAGCCAGAGGGCATCCCTGTCACATCCCAAGGTGAACAGGGAATGGCTCCGACTCCCGACCACGTAGCTTTACCTGGGTTTGCCCACCCTCATGAAGGTCCTTAATGATGGTGAGCTGCATGTCAGGAACCCCGAAAGCACGAAGAACAATCCTCAGCCCTGGCCTACTGACGGTATTGTAGGCCTTGACCAAGTCAATAAAGCAGAGATGCAGGTTATGTTGGAATTTCCTACATCTCTACTGTAGCAATCGGACAGAGAATATGGCGTCTGTGCAAGACCGCCCTGGCCTGAAACCACATTGGGGTTCTGCAAGCCTCTCCTCAGGGTGCCTGGCAAGGCAATGTTGAATGATCCTTGCCAAAACCATTCCCGGCACAGAGTATGCTTACACACAGGCACACAAACACACAATTCACACCTGCACTCATGGGCACACATGCATGCACACACAAATGCACATACATCCAGATATAAACACACACAGGTCAAAACAAACTTCTCCAGATATAGTACGCCTAACAACGGCAGCCATTCAAAACGAAGTGTGCCAGGCTAGGTGCACTCTAAGGCCATGTGATTTATCAAAGGCTTGCTGACAGCAGGTCACGGGACGGACCAAGGTATTGTAGGTTAACAGTTTGAGATGGCTGAGGAGTGCACCACCTGTGCTCTCCAATGTGCCACCTTGCTATGCTTTAGCTGCTTGGTAATGCCCATCACTACGGGCATTGCTTGTGTTAATGCTGTCTTTGCTGGAGGACAGCTGCCTATAACTGCCCAGTGTACCATCTTTCACGAGACCCTCCACAGAGCTTAATCTCAACACCGCTGGTTCCGGTCATTAAGTCCATCTCCTGTAATTCATCACTCCTATCGCTTATCTAACCTATGCTTTCCCCATTTATCCCCCTCTATCCGGCCAGATGCACATTGTTTGGGCACGCATTGGTTCGGATTACAGGCCGCATGACCCAGCCAAAGCACCATAGCCTGATGAGACCACGTCTGACCTGTACTGGTGTAGGTTGTCACGGCTCGATAAGAGAATCGCTCTGAGGAGCGATTCTCTGAGGAGCGATTCTCAGTGTATAGATCTTACAATGATCTGTAAAGTTTCCCATGCAGTGCAGCCCACTTATACCCATAATTGTGGAATACAGTAAGCCAAAGAAAGTAAATACCCGAAAGTAACACAAATGGGGCTTCGTCATTCAGATGTTCCCGACCGGGTTGCACCCTGCTGTTGACAAATCCGGGGTCAGCACAGTGACCCCTGAGCAGAGGTGAAAGTATGCCGGTCTGGTAATAAATCGGCCGTAGCATTCAATGCGGTACAGGTAGAAAAAGGGGTTGTTATACGACCGTAATACCGGTTAGAAATGCGAGTTTCTTTGCCCCTGAGCCACACGATCGTGTGGCCACGTGGCCTCCTGACTCGAACATGACGCACTAACGCACCGCCCGCCTGCTCGTGCCCGCAGGCAGCTGTACTGGCAGGAAGGCGAGCGTGGCAAGAAGCTCAAGTGCACGGGTCCGCAGTATGTGGACTACGTCATGTGCTACGTGCAGCGCCTCGTCACCGACGAGAAGATCTTCCCCACGAAATATGGTGAGAGAGAGAGCGAGACGCTGGCGCGCAGCGTGGCGCAAAGCGACGCGCGTACGCGCAGCGCAACGCGACGCGCGTACGCACGCAACGCGATGCACAATGGCAGCGTCATATAGACGCTCGCAGCACCATACACACGAGTGGATTAAGTGACTGATTTCAAGGCTTACCCGGGTTTGCCAGTTGCCCCCCCCCAGCCCCCCACTAATTGCGGGTATTAGAGGAGAATTGGTTGGAACCTCGCCCCAGACCTGTTTACCGAGGGAGACCCTAGCAGGAGTGCTGGATTCCAGATCTGCTCACCAAGGGAGACCCTAGCAGGAGTGCTGGACTCCAGGCAGCATAGCTCTGGGGTTCACTGGAACCCACAAACCCCATCAACTTGCTGAGGTTACAACCCCAGGAGGAATACATTTTAATAATTATATAATCATGCCATTTTAGAACGCATCACGCGAAGTCTACGCCTACTCGTAGATGAGACACAGCTATAGAGATGCGAGGACACAGCAGAGGGGGGGGAGGGGGTAGACAGCCACGTAGTCAACCAGCGCCAACATTCGCCAGACATTGCATCCTATGCATTATGATGATATCAGCTAATTAATTAATGAGGTTTTTTTTTTTGCGTAAAAGAAAACCAGAGAACCCAGAGGAAAACCACGCAGA
The DNA here is from genome assembly GCA_036362905.1 of Mordacia mordax. Taxonomy (NCBI): domain Eukaryota; kingdom Metazoa; phylum Chordata; class Hyperoartia; order Petromyzontiformes; family Petromyzontidae; genus Mordacia; species Mordacia mordax. Next base: position 24,240,513 of record JAZEWT010000004.1, read on the forward strand.
ACAAGGGGAGAATACATACGCCACACAGAAAGGTGCCTGAGACCGGAGTTGAACCACCTCGGTCAGACAGGACTTTCTCTCTGTGAGGAAACGTGGATGGCAGCGCTGCACCACCCTGCCACCCAATTATCTCACGGCAGCCCTTGCCACCAGAGGTACAGAAAGATAATTTTGCTCACAGCAATACGAGGAACGCTCGACACGGCTGTCCATAAACAGGAACTGTCAAGAGCAATTCTCAGACACTTCGTGAAAAGTGTGTGTTTGGTGTTTTAAGAGCTTAAAATTTGTTTTATTGCCAGAAATGGCGACAACTTTTCTCTTTTAATGTTTTTGTACTGGCAAAAAGATACCCATATACTTTAACAGCTTGATCTGAGTGACTCAACTATTGATATATGCGTTGTCCTTAGCTGCTTGCCTTTTGGCGAAACTTGGCTGACATTTGTGAGACCAGGCTGTAAAGAAATCCGTCTCTAGTGTAGATCAATTGGTTTCAAGGACAATGCATACATTATCAAAAAATATTGGTTGCATGTTTTGCCACAAACATGTTTGGCTTTTTCAAAACTTGTGAAAGGTGTCTATTTGGTGTTTTAAGAGCTTAATGCTTGTATTGTTGCCAGAAATGGTGACACCATTTCCCGTTTTACGTAAGTCTCGTAAACTTTTAACAATATCGTGGTTGATGATTGCTTCGAAAAGCTGCTCTCTCGGGACAGCCGCGTCGATGGCTCTCTCTCCTCTCCTCGCGACGTTTCGCCTCACACGTTGGAGGCATCCTCAGGCACACTGCACCTGTGAGGCAAAACGTCTCGAAGAGAGGAAGCGAATGACACGGCTGTCCCGAGAGAGCAGCTTTTCGATACGATCATCATGCATCGAGCCGTGAACACCTACATCATTACAATCTCGTGGTTGTTGCAATATTTTTTTATCTGTCTGCCCGGGGTTTTCCCTGCAGATAACGACCGAAGGTGCGCCATATTTTTAATGGGGAATCTATTTGCATAGCCATCTCAAACCTTCACTGTGGCATTTAACATTTTACGTCCACTTTACTAAAGAAACTTCCGTGGCATTCGGTTTTGTGACGTTTATTCCTTGCCATAAAGCATTAGCATCTGCACGCACACGCAAGCATGGCGGCTTTGAGCCAGTGGCAGGAACATCGCCTTCTCCACGTAGGGCCCATTCCCTTAGTAGAACGAATACTCTTGACTCGCCACGAAGTGGCTCACATCTAATCAACCCCAACGAATCGTGCGGGCTGATTTGGCACCTGAGCAGGAATTGAACTCGTGGAATTTAGATTGCCGGTCGAGTGTTTTAACCCTAGCACTCACCGGCTGGAAAACATTCCTCCATGGTTTAAGGATAATCCGACCGAATCGCGGAGGAAATACTGGTCTCGGCGATTTGCTGGTTAGCCAGGCGATGGGGCAACGGCAAGGCCGAGCGGTAGTGGATTTGCGGATTGTTGAGCAGGTTTGTCACGGCAGCCTCATATTATCAGAACAACACTCCACACTGAATGTACTGGAATGATGTAGCGTTTAACATCTCGACGCGTGACAATTGCTCTTACTCGCTGCAATTTCAGGATAGCCTTGGCGGCGCTCCACCTCTCTCCCTCGCGACGTTTCAGCTCCTACATTGAAGGCATCTGCAGACAGTGGTAGCCTGCTTTGCCTCCCACTTGGAAGGCCTAAATATCTTCAGGCAGACACAGTAGCCTGAAGACGCCTTTGACGTGGGAGACTAAACGTCGTGAGTAAGGAGGAGTGCTCGCCACGGCAATCCTGAACGAGCAGCTCCCAGGGACCGAACATGCTAACAATGCTGTCAACCAACGATTCCCTCCATTTTCCCTTCTCGCCCCCCCCCCCTCCCAGGCCGTGATTTCCCCAACTTTTTCAACTCGTACGTACAAAAAATCTTCCGCTACCTATTCCATGTCCTCGCGCATGTCTACTGGGCGCACTTCCGCGAGTCGGTGGCGCTGGACGTGCACTCGCACCTCAACAGCCTCTACGCGCACCTCCTCACTTTCTGCCTCGAGTTCTCCCTGCTGGCCCCCGACGAGCTGGCGCTCATGGCCGAGCTGAACGACGCGCTGCTCCTGCAGAGGCCGGGCGCGGTGGGGCCACGCGCCCAGATCTCGCGCCGACGCTGACGCCCACGGCCGTTCCTCCCCCGCCCCCCCCGACGTGCGTTTGCGCACACACGCGCGTATTCGTCAACTACACCTTAACCCTGTCGAAGATCCGCAACGGGACTGAAATCGATCTGCGTCGAGCGATAGGAAGCGGACGATGAAATAGATGCAGGGAAAGAAGGTGGTGCCCCCTCGTGATTTTACTTGGAAAATGGTGGTGATGATGATGATGTTGGTGGTGGGGCCTACTGCTGCACTATTGTCGGTCAAGCAGGTTTGATGGGATGGGAGCAGAATTCAGACGCGCACTGGTTTACCGTCACCGGCGTCAACACAGAAGCTGTCGAGGATGTTACGGTGACCGTGGTCGCCGAGATGCTAATGTGGACTTCCCGTGTCGCTGTTGGGCACGTAGTTTTATACTTTAATCTTTGTTTTTTTTATTCCACAAGACAAAAACATCAGTGCCGTTACTCTCAGCGTACAGAACAGAGACGACTCGGAATAGAAATCTGCCCAGATTGTTCTTTCGTTATAAATGTGCAGCACAATTAATGATCGGATTAATCTTTTCTTATCTAAATAAAACCTTTTTTTAACCTTACAAAAAATCGTGAGGTGAGCAAACGCTCGGTTTCCCGCAATGAGCCATTAAACGTGGTATTGTCACCTCCTAAACGAAAAGGTCAACTGTTTGTCATGAGTGTGTCTGTTTTTATGTACACAGTGTACGTGTTAATTATGTCTTGGGGACCGGTGCTGCTTTCCCATTGTGGCCTTTGCTTGTGGCCTGTGTCTGTGTGTATGAGTCAAGCAGTGCATTCGACAGCATTCAAACCTCAGCTGCTGGAACCGATTTTAAATTTAAGGCACCTTTTCAAAAAAGAGCAAACATATTTCCTGCGATGTTTATTTTCTTTTTTGTGACGCTGCTGCCAGGGTTAGCCATTGGAAATTGAAATAAAGAAATGTTAATATGCAATAACCTTTTTGTAATGTGAGCGGGTTTTGTTGTCAGTGAATACTAGCGGTATATCCCGTATGTAATATACATTTCTTTGTGTACAATTATGAAATCGGCTCTATTTAAATATGTACAAAGTTCATTTAATGACAGCACCAATTTTTTTTTACTTTGGCTCATGATGTTAAGTGTGTATATTCGAATTTAAACGCCGAATTAAAAATGCGTCACAGAATTAATCACGGTGAAGGTACCAGTATAGTTAGGTGTAATGTGGGCTTGTTATTCCGACTACACAGACTTAACAAGTGTCTCAAGCATCCTGTATAATCGTGCAGGAGTTACACAATGTGTTGGATTTATACTGCGCTATATGCAGACATCACATTTAATATTGTAACAGCCCCATTGAAAAAACGAGAAAAGGAGTCTTGCTTTTTGATGGGACGCCTTGGTGAAATGAATTTATTTAAGGAAGACCCCTTTTTAAAAATAAATTGAGGAATTTGTAAGTGCCTTCTGTATTTTTAGTGGCGCATCTACTATGCAATTGTAAATGTTACTGAAGCAAAGTCCCCTGCTCAGTCAGCCATTGGGGGTGGCACTCCGCACTCATCTGCATTGGCAGCCCAGGGCCATTGGTGGAAATTCCACATTCCCGTTACGGAGCCCAATTTGCAATGGATATGGTTGTCCATTAAAACTATTACTATTAGATATCCTTTAAAATCAGATCAAGTCATCGAGGTCAGCAGATGTACTACATTTATATTTACCCATAGGTTAGCGATTATATAGATAAGATTAAAAGTTAGCATCTTAATGATATGAGATCTCATCTCATCTCATGTCAGAAACCGCTAAGTCCTGTACAGGGTCGCGGGAGCTGGAGCCTATCCCGGAAGACACGGCGCACGGCAGGGATATACCCACGATGGGACGCGAGTCCATCACGGGCACTGAGGGCAATTTAGTCTACAAGCCAATTAACTTACGCAGTGGCATGTTTTTTGGCCTGTGGGAGGAAACCGGCGTGCCAGGCGAAAACTCACGCGGACACGAGGAGAACATCTAAACTCCACACAGAATGGCACCCGAGCCGAGATTCGAACTCGGGACCTTCTTGCTGTGAAGCGACAGCGCTACCCACTGGGTCACCGTGCCGCCCTTGATATGAGATATGCACTCATAAAACAATGCCGGAACTCATTTTCTGAATGGAACCTGGTGGTGATCTTTGGCCTTTCGCAATTTAAATATTTTTTATTCAGCTTGGGGGAGGAGACAGGTCCTCGGTGAAAGCCCACAAATCCGAGAAGTGACTGAGCTAATAGCCACGCTTCCTTGTGCATGTCCTTAGGAAGTGGCTGTCTCACTGATATCGTCGTGGCACTCCTCTGCGTGTGATCCGCCAACCCCCCTTACAATCTTCCCTGACAGACATTGCTCACTATCATGACATCCGCACGTCAGTGTCATTTATTAAACACATTTAAATAGGAATTCTATGAAATCCTGCAGCATCGTACGGGATATTGTGAAATCCATTACCGTATTCTCCCGATTAGAACGCACGCCAGAAAATAAAACACAGCCCAAACTGTGCCCGCTATAAATAAACTCATCGCAATCTGGTCACACACATACGAGTCTATAAGACGCACTCCCTAATTTACCTTTAAATATGGGGCAGGGTAGTGTTTCTTATAGTCCAGAGAATACGGTAATATATATTTGTCGGACGGGGTTACGATCTAGTTCGCGCGCGAAGTCACCGCGACTGTTTTCAAAAGCCCCGCGTTGTGCTGTAACTTATGTGCGTGTCTAGCGTTGTACATCTTCCACGAGTTGTCTCGATTCGTGGGAGTGGGTGGGTGGAGTGGGATAACGGTTCGGACGCGGACTCGTATTGTCTCTGCTTGTTTGTATTTTTTGTCTCGTTCCATCACGGTTTCCTCCGTTAGCCCGACCGACACATTTCTCTATAACGTACAGATATTTGGCATAAATCACAAACAGGATCTGTACACGTTCGAATCGTGCATGTATGTATGTGTCAGTGTTTTAATCGGTTTGAGCCGATGATAAATCGTTGCATACAAAGTAACTCTAAAACGGAGAAAATCCCTCCTGAATACACTCAATTCCTGCCGGATGTCGTACAGAGTTTTTATTAAAGTCTTGCATTAATAATATATAATATGGCACATATTTTTTAATGTTTGTTTTTTTGCCAACGGATTATATGGGATCATTTTATACATTGTCAATAGTTTTTGTCTTATTTTTGATGGGCAGTTGTTGTAGGTTTTTTTATTTATTTTATTTTTAGTAGGGAAATATCAAAACTTATTAAATAAAGGGTATTTGTGGAACCGCTTCGTGGGTGCAGTTGCAAACGCCAAATGCGGTCACAAGCGACGTTCCGTTCGCGTGAGTCTTAGTTCCTCGGGTCTGTATTTGGCAGGGGCGGTATATTTGAATCGAACATTTGTACATCCAGACCAACGGTTTGCCTTGCAACTTGAAAAGAATCAGTGCCTCACTTTGTCGCAAGACCTATTCTGATATGATCCGTAACAGTTCTTGACATTAAGAATAATGAATGCCTTTTCCTGTTAATAAAGTTGGCCCTTTTTGAATTATATATGCAGCAATTTTAGCATGTGCACAAACATTTAAAGTGTAATTTTTAGAAACGTATTTATCCATTTAAGGAATATTCTTTTAGTTGCTAATGTAAGCTAAAATATGTATTTGTATCTCTGGTAGATGGTTTTCTTTTATTTCTGTGCATCAAGCCATAGCCACATTTGAAATATTAAGATTTTTTAAAACACTGACTCCTTTCCTCCCCCGAGAAAACAAACTATACGATGTCGCACAAACGAGCAGGACGCAGCGGTAAGGATGGTTAAAAGATATGAATGTTAAAGTTTCCACTGTTTTAACAGTGACCCTGCCACTACTTGAATTCGGCTTTAGGGATATCTACACAGTCGATTATGCAGGCGGTTCGATTTCTCCAGTTTCACTGCCTCTCCCCACTGGACAACAGGTGATGGGCGGTGCTTGGTGATGTCATGATCATAGGAGTGACATCACCAAGTGGCTTTTATAAAGGGGATTCGCACCTTTGGGAGGGGGGGGGGTTGACAACCGAGAGGTCCGCCACCACTAAGCGGTCGCTGGGTATTTCCAGTCTATCGACTCGATCACAACCTCTTAGCCGCACCTCTATCTTTAGCGTGCCGATAATCACAGGTCAAAGGGCACACCGCGGTCCCGCTTGGGATGAGGCCCGGATTGCAAGGCGTCTAACGCAAGTGGATGGACGACTCGTCGTCACCGCGACTGCAGTCATGGCGATACACACGTGTCGTGGTCAATGTGCGCTGCGCTCGTGTTGCGAGTAATTCTTCGTCTGTTTTCGAGTTTTGTTTTCGTTTCTATAAGTTTGCTTGTCGTTCGCGCTGCGGGGAGCTGTGTGCATGGCAGCTGCCTGTCGTCATGCGTGGAAGCGGATCAATAAATATTTACTTGCGCTCACGAATGCTTCTCGTGCCTCTCCGAGAGGCAGAAAAATCCACCCCCTGCGTGAGGGTCCAGCATCGCTCGTGTTTTGTTAAAGCTCGGTATTCGGTGATGTTGCTGTTGCTGACGCATTGACAATGGAGCACGGGAAGACATAGAAATAAAATCATTAATTTTCAATACCCACTTAATCCTGAAGAGGGTCGCGGGGGCGGGTGGGGGGCAGAGCTTATCCCGGCCGCTGAAGGGCGCAACGCGGGGGAATACCCAAGATATGACGCCAGTACATCGCAGGGCACACTTTTTTAGGGCAATTTACTCAGCAGGTCAATTAACCTAGGCAGTAGCGTGTCTTTAGACGGTGGGAGGAATCCAGAGTACCTCACGCGGACACGGGAAGAGGAACACGCAAACTCCACACAGAAAGGCGCCAGAGCTGGGAATCTAACCTGAGGACGTATTTGCTGTGATGTGACATCGTTATTCAGTACGCCACCGTGCCGCCATACAAACTGACTAGGTTTGATAATCTATTTTTGGCTCTTAAAGTGGCTATGGGTGATGTGAAATCGGGAGAACGTTTTAGCCTTTCACGTTGGCCCAATGGTTAGCGCTGCCGCTTCACAGCAAGGTCCCAGGATCGAATCTCGGCTCGGGTGACTTTCTGTGTGGAGTTTGCATGCTCTCCCCGTGTCCGCGTGGGTTTTCGCCAGGCACTCCGGTTTCCTCCCACAGCCCAAAAACATGCCGCTGCATAGGCTAAATGGCTTGCAGACTAAATTGCCCTCAGTGCCCGGTGATGGACTGGCGTCCCATCGTGGGTATGTCCCTGCTTTGCGCCCTGTGTCTGCCGGGATAGGCTCCGGCTCTCCGCAACCCTGTACAGGATTAAGCGGTTATGACAATGAGATGAGATGAGGTTTTAGCCTTTCCGGCGATAATACACGCGTTAAGATCTGTCAACACCAAATAGGCACACATTACAAGGCGTCAAGTTTGAAAAACACATGCATGTGGAAAATTATGCAAGCATGCTTTGATAAGTGCATAGTCCTTGAAACTGATTGGCCGACACCAGGCAGCGTTCTTTGTGGCCTCGTCTGACCCATGTCAAATCAAATATTGTCAAAGAGCAAAGCAGTTCAAGAACAAAGCAGAAGTTTGAGGCATTTATAACTCAAGCTGTTACATAATTTGAAACATTAATGCGGGTTTCATGGGTCCATGTTTGAGAATTGTTCTCAAGAGCTGTTATCAGTCGAGCCGTGTCGAGCCTTCCTACTCTGTCCTTCGCAACCCTCGCGTTTGCTTGATGACGTCCACAATTTGCGAGGGGAAACATCGCTCGACAAGGCTCTCCCGAAAGAGCAGCTCTTGAGTGCTAGTCCAATATATAATAGGCAATGTTTCAGGTAATGGCCCTTCTGTACAGCACAAATCTATAAAGAAGGGCCATTGCCCAAAAATAATAATAGTTGCACTTCTGGAGCGCTTTTCACCCGAGGGTCACAAAGCCCTGCACAGAGCTGTGGAGAGAACGGCATGTCGACAACAACAACATCAGAGTTGATCAAGTGAAGTAAAAATTATGGCATAACATAACAGACACGATAATTGTATAACAAATAAAGGAAGGAAGAAGTGTTCCTGAGCAGGCGCAGGTCAACAGCGAACTATCATCCGAACACCACAACATTGAGCCGCATCAACAGTGAGTCTTGAGACGGGATTTTAAGATGCTCAGGGACTGAGATGAGGACCCCTTGTTCGACACAAATGCAAACTATCGCTTTAAATTCACTCGCAAAAGAATTGTTTTAAACCCTTTTCCGAGCAACACCCTAATCAGCATACCAGCCAAGCGGCCAAGCGTGTAAAACTGCACAGCATCCTGTTGTGAAAAAAATATATATCTCTTATACAGATCAAGGTGTCTCCTTGCGCGAGCAAGATTTGGGCGAGGCTGTCCTAGTTTCGATGTTTACAACAGATTTGCTTTAAATGTCACTGCCAGTGCGAAGAAACCAGTTGCGTCTCCCAGATAATAATAATAGTAATTGCACTTCTAGAGCGCTTTTCACTCGGGGGTCACAGAGCGCTGCACAGAGCTGTGGAGAGAACGGCATGTCAGCAACAAAATCAGATCAGTTTGAGAGTCAAATAATGGCTATAATTCAGAGAAGGGCATAAAATAAGCGATAAAAATAATTGTTAAACGAGGGAAGAAATACGTTTTCCCGAGCCGGCGCAGGTCCGCCGCGAGCCATCATCCCAGCACGACAACAGTGAGCCACATAAATAGTCATAGAGGGCTTCAAAGCCTTAACAAGTGAATCTTGAGACCAGATTTGAAGATAATAATAACATTGGGGTTCCGGAAGAATATTCGTTCGGTCGGATCACGTAAACAGATGAAAATCAAATTTGGGGACAATAACCATCTATTTGAGGCCATTAAATTAGTAGTTGCGGATTCGACTAAGCCTGCTATTGGCCCGTGGTCCATCCGTGATTGTTAAAATCAGTCGCATCTCAAGGAAAAGCGGCCGAGGTTCGTTTCTACCAACGGCTCGATGCTGACTAAACGCGATGCGCGCAGATCCAGAACGAGGGGAGCAACGCTTTGCCTTGAAACGTGGAAATCTATGCGGCATCTCATTTGGTTGACGGCCTTTTTCGGCGTTCCGTGAAGGTTCCATCATCAGCGGCAGCAGCAGCATCTCGTTCACCGCACGCTCGTGCGGTGAACGCGCCACGACAGACCCGACGGACGTACGAGTCCCTTGGTCGGCCAACTAGACGGTGTCGTGTTGGTCAAAATATAATCCGAAGTCTTTAAACAAGTATCAAATGCCACGTGTTATTTGACGTTTTGCCAGTGGCAGGGAGCAGCCGTGTGGGACCACTGTCCTCTGCTGGCCAAATAGCTGCATATCATTAAGTCGAGTCCCTTGTGTTTCATTGCTCAGTTTTCAATCAGTCCTTTATTTGAAATTAACAGAAGCCATTGAGCACAGTATAGTTTAAAGAAGGCTCTCGTTCAGGAGTGGCTTCACAAGAGGCCTGTACTTGTACAAGAGAGCTAGTCTATCGAAACCAAAAATCATTACATGCAATTATTATTACTATTCAGCCCGGGCGGCACGGTGGCCCAGTGGATAGCGCTGTCGCCTCACAGCAAGAAGGTCCCTGGTTAGAATCTTGGCTCGGGTGCCTTTCTGTGAGGAGTTTGTATGTTCTCCCCGTGTCCGCGTGGGTTTTCGCCGGGCACTCAATTTTCCTCCTACAGTCCCAAAAAACATGCTGCTGCACAGGTTAATCGGCTTGCAGACTAAATTGCTCGCAATGCCCGGTGATGGACTGGCGTCCCATCGTGGGCGTATCCCTGCCTTGCGCCCTGTGTCTGCCGGGATAGGCTCCGGCTCACTGCGACCCTGTACAGAACTAAGCGGTTTCTGACAATGAGATGAGATGAAACTATTGAGACCAGATGCAGAGTCACAGGAACGCTAATAACCACAACGAATAATGTAAAGACAATGCAGACATGTGATGCTGTGGCACCATCGACTTGGACCGTGGACTCGTGACGGCTCAGCGATAACACCATGGCGAGGATCAGCATTCATTCCTCGATCGATGAGCCAGCGAGCAGAGACTTCTTGCCTTTTGATGTTTTATTGAACACAGCAACGACACGGGCCCGGGGCATGACGAACACGAGCAGCGACTACATCCTGACGACCTGATGACTGACTGACGACTCAACTCTCCCTGAAGACTCCCTCACTCCGTCTCCAAACAGCAACTCGAACAGCAACTCCTCTC
>JAZEWT010000004.1:24259041-24271622 GCA_036362905.1 Mordacia mordax
GAAAGGCACCGGAGCCGAGAGACTCGAACCCGGGACCTTCTTGCTGTGAGGCGTCAGCGCTAACCACTGCGCCACCGCGCCGCCCAGGGTTGGCGTCGTGTGAGATGGATTTCGTGCACTCACCCGTGCAGCCTCTTTGCCTCCGTTTCAGCCTCCAGTGCCCAGATTAAGAGCAACGCAGACAGGAGCACCCACCACTGCAGCATCATCCGCATCGTTCTCGGCTGCAACAACAGCCGCATTGGACAAGTTTATGTGTAGGTACATCATCATCATCAACAACAAAAAGCTGGAAGGAACCGTTGAGCGATGAAGATCTTTTAAACAGTTGTCCAGCGGGGAGGGGGTGGGCAAGTTGCAACGTCTCTGGGGGAAATGTAGTCAGCAGGACAATTAACCTAGGCAGCATGTGTTTAGACTGTGGGAGGAAACCGGAGTAGTCAGAATAACTCACGCAGTGACGGGGAGAGAATGTGCAAACTCAGCACAGAAAGGAACCCGGGACGGGAATCGAACTCAGCTCTTTCTTGCTGTGACGTAACAGCGCTATTCACTGCGCCACGTGCCTCGAATAATCAAGTCATGCACGATAATATAATATTAGCACTTCTAGAGCGTTTTTCACCTGAGGGTCACAAAGCGCTGCACGGAGTTGTGGAGAGAACGACGTTAGCAACAACAACGACATATGAACGGCAAATCAACAACAATAATGGGGTTTTATTTGTTTTACGCTGGCCTGTATTTAAGGAGCCCTCCCCTGCATGTGCCCAGATCGCAGTAAAACTGTCCTGACGTTGTTGATGTTGACATGCCGTTCTCCCCACAGCTCGGATTTGTCAAAAAAATCCCCCCCAAAAAATGTTATTGTTGCTGCTGTTCCGTTCTTATGTCTTTGTTGTTGGCATACCGTTATCTCCCTGCAGCTCTGTGCAGCGCTTTGTGACCCTCGGGTGAAAAGCGCTCTATAAATGCAATTATTATTATTATTACATCATGTTGGTCATTGCCGGTTAGTGCAGGTTAGTGATAGCTGTGGGCGGTAATCGAACTCAGGCCCTGGTTGACTTTGCAGGGCACGTTTGATTTGTATTACTGGCACCACCATGAGCTACGGTGCAAATGGTCCGACAGGTGCTACCGTCTCCCCAGTGCTCAGGGCAGGTATGCTCCCTGCTACCTCAATGTGAATTATATTGGCAATATAGTCAATACGAGATCTGGATTTACATTTTGATTGTAATATAGTTGTCTATAATTGAAATGGAGATTTGGATGTTGTACTTCGTTCGCAGGACAAGAGTATATATATTTATTTGTCAATATACAAATTCCGCTGAGAAGTTGACATGCTATGCTCTCCACAGCTCTGTGCAGCGCTTCGTGACCCTCGGGTGAAAAGCGCCCTAGAAGTACTATTATTATTATTGAGGTCATAATATGTATGTGCCCCGTTACTCCTCTTGTTCGTGAACTTCTCATGGATAACGGTGAATATAGCAGCTATGGTAGACTCTTGACTCGTAACGAGAGGTAGATGTGGATTATAGGACTTTCTGCAGATCGATAAGGGGATAATTAATAAGCGGAGATAGTAGTCTGGTCACATGACAGGAGCGCTTCTTAAAATCGTTTAGTCCCAAGGGATGCAAATACATATTTCAACGTTTCTCTGTTCTCGAATTAGATTTTAGCAGAATTCATCTGTCTTAGTGATTATCATGCTGTGGTGGAAAGTCCAAATTTTCATCACTACTTTATTCTGAAAGCAGCAACTGTTGAGTTACTGCATTGCCATCGAGCAGTGGTCATCTTACCTTGCCATGAGGGCCAAGATTCGAGATAATAATAATGGAACTAAGTCAACTCTGACCAGAGTTTGAACTTATAATCTCATTCTTGAAAACCTGTCACTAGCAACTGGGCTATCTTCCAATTACGCACACACACACACGCGCGTGGTATTTGGCAGGGGTGGCCAAACTGCTGCTTGTGATTCGTTTACAACTCTAGGGCAGTTAAATGTCGGCTGACTCGAGACACCGATCATGAACAGCGTTTCAACGTAACTTTACGTGGAACGGGAAAACACCGCGGAAGCAGAAGTGGTTGGGACACTCGTTCCGGATTCGAGCTCAGGGACAGGGAAGGTGGCTGCCGCATATTTCTAATGCCGCCACGGCCAAGTTGTGCGAACCACAGTGGCAGCACGTCTCTGGGCAATGAGAAACCTTTGGTGTGATGTGGCACAGAGGGCCACCAGGTGTGGCTAACCCTGGTTGACGGTAAGCTATATTTAGATGCTACTTTAGTCTAAATTACATTGTACATTAACTGCACAATATACAAGCGGGCAACCGAGTGTGTTGCTGGCTCCACCTAACCCGTCGCTAAATAATCCTACCACAGACGTCGGACAACATTCATCCGAGCAGGGGAACAATTTGACTTTGATTATACTTTTGATGATACATCATCGATTTTCATCAACATCCAAGTTCTATCTACCGTTGATTGAGTATTAAGCCGTCATCGACTCACACTGTCTTGCGATGCTACCTACAGTCCATCGAGCTCCTTTACACGAGAGCCCATTTCGTGGCGTTCCAATGCACTGGACATGTTCCATACAGCACTGTGATTTGTATTTTGAATACAAATCCCATTACACCCCAACAATAATCCCATTAGACTTCAGTATCAAGCATATTTAACTCCAATAGATATCCCATTATCCCTATACCGTTTTTAAATTACTATGAATCAGATTTTTTGAAAAGCTGTAGCTGCAACTGTGTAGATTTCGAGAGGCTAACAAAGACTCGAATGTCATATCGATAACCAGAAACGCGCATTAATAATCACGAGTGCACACTGCAGACTTCATTGCTAAGCCCCGTGATAATGATGGAATACCTTGTGCATGCATGGCATCGTGACGATTTCCTCCCACCTCTATAATAATGAAAGTCGCCCTGGATAAGGGCGTCTGTCAAACAATAATTAATAATAATTCAGCACCTGTTCGTATGTACATCAATTCGCACACTACGATGTGATGCTTTTCAACGTTTTGAATGTTACATTTGAAATTTTATACCAGGTTATATGGCAGAGCTCAGGGTGATGCTCTTTTCTGGAATAATTTGCAGACGACAAAGTCTGAAGTCATAATGGTTAATAACCCAGAATGCCCCATCCTAATTACCGCTTAGGACGCTGGGCTACAAACCTGGCGACCCGTGTTCGATTACCGCTCACGGCCAAGACCGGTGACGATTTTCTGAACCGGCCCTGGCATCCCAGAGGTCGACTCAGCCTCAAATGAGTACCTAGTGTGGTGTGTGGACATTGCCACCAAGGAGACAAAGGCGGCCGGAAGTGGTGCTGGTCACCCATCTCCTGTGTTGTGTCGACCTTCATAGGTGCTCGCTGATAGAACTTAACCCTACACTATGTTAAGGCTATAAGGGGTCTTTGTTTTTGTATAGCCTGTAACAAGCTCCTGTAAAACATGGCTTGACAGTTTCGCATCCCCATACTAGACAGGGGGATTCCGTTTGGAAATTCCACATTCGCGTGACTGGAGACGACAGTACAACATTGCAAATCTAGAAATGTATCTAGAATTCCACCGTTGTCAACCGGTGCGTCGCGAATCGTCAGTGGGCCGCAAGCTCCACCTAGTGGTCTGTGGAGACTAGACCCAAGTGGGCCATGAGGTGCCCAAGGTTGAGAACCTCTCCTTTAAGGCCCCATCTGACTACATTCTCGCTATAGGTAACCGAGAGGGTCACTATCTGTCTTGCAGCAAATAAGCTTATATATCCGTTTGCTGCTGAGCAGTGACACGTGAGCTAGCGCAACGCAATAACTTAGATGACGGGAGTTCGATTTATGGCCACGCTTCCCATCAGTTGTGATTGTCTGACCCCGCCCTTAACCATTCCGCACTCGCTAGTGTAGTGAAGTATGGTCGAACAACGCCCCATTACCGACACATGCGGAAAGTCTTCATCCAGCAGTGAATTGACAGAGTGATATACATCTCATCTCATCGTCAGAAACCGCAGAGTCCTGTACAGGGTCGAGGTGAGCCGGAGCCTATCAAGGCAGACACAGGGCGCAAGGCAGGGATATACCCACGATGGGACACCAGTCCATGACCGGGCACTGAGGGCAATTTAGTCTGCAAGCCAATTAACCTTTGCAGCAGCATGTTTTTTGGACAATGGGAGGAAACCGGAGTGCCTGGCGAAAACACACGCAGACACGGGGAGAACATGCAAACTCCACACAGAAAGGCACCCGAGCCGAGATTCGAACCCGGGATCATCTTGCTGTGAGGCGAAAGCGCTACCCACTGGGCCACCGTGCCGCCCCCAAAAATATACACCACAAACGTTATTCCATTCTTAAAGCGCTTCGTTATTGATAGATTTCCATATTACGCACATTGTCTTTAAACATTGGCTAATCTCGAATGCCAGAATACAACGCGCATGCACTTCATTTAATTTACTCCATGTCAATATTAATTTAATACCAACGTTCATACAGGCATACATACCTTTGAAGAAAAGCTTGTGGGAATATTTGGTTTCGATAAAAAAAAACCGACTGTATATTGCCAATCTCAGCACCAGCACGGCACTCGCAAAGGGCGCTCCAACAGGGATTACCACCCCACCTGTGCACCTTATTTATGCACTGCTGCACCTTTTAGGGGGTGGGGAGGAGACACGATGGGTTTGAGGGGGGCGACAGGGGGTGGGGGGCAGAGGAGGTAAACGGTAAAGGGGAGAGGGTGTGGTGGATGGACGCTCTGCACGCCCACTCTGGGAATGACGTTCATAAAAAGTCGAAGATTTTTTTTTTAAAGCCGCCTTTTGTAAGCTGGCTGGTCGTCAAAACAAACGCCACTCAAACAGAAGGGCCCATTGACGCCACCGAGTAGCTCGCGGAAATGAACGATGCCAATCCAACACCTTCACTTAACAGCGAGAGAAGCCCCGATGCCCTGGGGGTCATAACAGAGCCAGCACATAAGAACCACACACACGTCCATCCTTGGTCGTTCGGCACAACACTCATTTGAACCCTGCGTTTAAAACTATATATATGTACCTGTATATTTTCTGGATTTGGCCGTTGGAGTACCACAGTAAAAGCGCTCGTACGTGTCCTCTGGCAGAATCTGGCCCACTCCCACCAGGTTTTTTGGAACAGAGATGAGGCTTGTCCAACATTAGACATGAAACACTGCGGCTCAAAAACCCAGAAAATATTTGCAAGATCGATGTTGTGATTTAAAGGTGCAGTAATTCCTTTGCGTGACAGCCCATTAAATTAACAACGCAGTGTAATACATCTTTCAGGAAAATTGGGGGGAACTTTTTTCGAAACAAAAAATACAGACGTAATTGGTTAAAAAAAGCTGGCAGAGCCAATCAAACTTTGCATACAGTGTAGAAGGTGTAAAGGTGTAGGCCAGAAACGGCTTGCTCACACCATCTGCTGTTGGAACGACCTCTGCTAATGGATGCTGTAGAGAACTGTATTTGGACTAGTCATCCGCGTGGGCCTTGGAAGAAGTTATCATACTACACTACATATTCCTAAAGTTTACTTGCTGACTGGCTGCGTTATCTATTCATTTTCTCCAACTAATATACTTCTCATAATATTAACGTCACACAACTTAATAATATATTTTTTAAAAGCACAAATTTTATTCGTCGCGAAAATCCCACGCCTGTTCATGGGCAAGACACGCATACAGAGGCGCGAAGTACCCGTAGAGATGCCGAGGGAGATGTAACCACGCGGTTAGCCAGCGCCAACATATACCAGACACTGCTTCCTATATATTATAATGTAATCGGCCGATTAATTCATGTGCAGTTTTTTTTTGTTGCGGGAGGAAGTTGGAAAACCAGGAGGAAATCCACGCACAACAGGAGGATGGCACGTATACTTCACGCAGAAAGGCACCTGAGGTAGGAATGGAACCGCCTCGGGCAGAACTTTCTTTCTGCGAGGCGCGGATGTTACCATTGCGCCACTTTGTCACCGGTCACGTCTGCAGGGTAGGAGCGACGGACAGAAGGTCATGTTTAATGAAGGTGCAAGCTGCTATACTATATACGAATAAAATAACAGTATCATTTAGTTGGCCAACACGGTGGCTCTGTGAGTAGCGCTGCCGCCTCACAGCAAGAAGTCCCTAGGTTCGATTCCTGCTCGGGTGCGTTTCGTTGTGAATTTCTCACATTCCCCCGTCTCGATATCAGTTTATATCTGAGTATTCCGGTTTCCTCCCACTGTTCAAGGACATGCTGCTTAGATAATTTGGCCTGCTAACTAAATTTCTCCCAGTATCCTGTGATAGAATGGCGTCCCTCATTGGTATAACCCTGCCAAATGCCCTTTGTCTGCCAATATAGACTCCGGTTCACCAAGACCTATATACCATTACAGGCTTAAGCAGGTACTGATAATGAATACATGTAATTATAGTATTGTGAAACCCACCATAGCACCGTGGAATATCAACCACTGGCTCAGGACTTCCAGTAAAAATACATCTAGGCAATAGTTCAACTCCATATATTTATTTATCACGGACGTACCTTGATCTTCCGTAACATTGTAACATTTTAGCTGACGAGGTAGTGTGTCATCAATCCAGTATTTGTCTCACGATGTTTCAATGTGTAACTGAGAACATTGTGTACACTGTTTGTTTGGGCAAATGACAGCATAGAGGATGAATTGTTCTGACAGTGTTAAACATGAGTCGAGTACACAGCAATTCATTATTAATAAAGTGACGTGAGAATTGGTAGAAACAGGCATACGCTTGCGTTTACTCGGCTAGGGTTTCCATAACACGCTCTTCACCCGTGTGTATGCTGGCAATGTTAAGGGTGTTTTCATGGGAAGGTACATAATTGGCCCGGTGTTGAAATAAGAAAACGTGCCCTCTTGTGTAAACGAACACAAATGCCACTTGGAGTCCACAGAAGTACGTGGGCAACAGCTACATTTGAAACACTGACACTAGTCAGGCCAACCCTAAATGTCTCCTTCAGTGAGCACGAGTCTGGCATTCAGCTCGTGGTGGAAATTCCACATTCCTATCACGAGCCAGTTCGTCAACTTGATATCAATTAACTGCCCACGGAGCGGTACTCATTTTATCTGGAAAATATGGGCTGGATTGACCCCTGCCCGGGATTTGAACTTGAGATCTCCGGATGTGTGAGCTGAGTGCCTAATAGATTGCGAACTGCCTCGTGATTGCCGCGATGCGGTAATAGCATTACCATGTT
This sequence comes from Mordacia mordax, assembly GCA_036362905.1. Lineage (NCBI taxonomy): Eukaryota > Metazoa > Chordata > Hyperoartia > Petromyzontiformes > Petromyzontidae > Mordacia > Mordacia mordax. The sequence goes on from JAZEWT010000004.1 coordinate 24,266,376, forward strand.
GGGCTGTACCTTGTGATACAGCAAACAAATAATCATCGGGTTTCCAAAATTTCCAGACACTGCTAGGAAGGGTCATGGTCTTAAACGTTGGCCAACTCTGTAGTATAACAAATAAAGGCCTTTATTTAATGAGGTCTGCGTTATCGTATCTTCAGACTTTTTCACAGGAGGGCACTGCATTGACATGCATAGCCATTTCCATGAACGCGTGTTGGGTATAAGAGAGAAAGAAACATAAGCATGCAAGGAAATAACACTCAAAAGCTCCACACAGATGATTGAATAATCAACTGCTGTACTGATGTTGTTGTTGTTGACACTCTGTTCTCTCCACAGCTCTGTGCAGCACGTTGTGACCCTCAGGTGAAAATCGCTCTGGAAGTGCAATTATTATTCTTACTATATACAGGTCACTTTACAGCACAATCGTACAACACCAGGCATTGCCAGTCCCCCATTCTAGTATTATCCAGGCTTCGCTAAGCTTCTGGGATCTGATTGTACCGAGTGCACTCAGCTTTATTTTACTCACAGCAGACTTCACACCACCGTTGAGGCGCTTTTACCTGCCTTTGGTCTAAATCCGCTATTGGTGTATCTGCCGTAGTGCTTTGAAACATTTATAAACCCACCGCACACTTTAGAGCTCGCCCAAGCAACAACAAAAAACGGTTCAACTGCACGTGAAAGAATGAGGGTGTTGAGATGGCTGACGTGTGGGAGATAACAGCTGGCTGCTGCCACACTGAGCATCGAACGATGGTCGATACGAGAGGACGGGAGGTGAGTATTTAAATTTCTCGCCTCTCCTTTTAATAATAATAATAATTGCACTTCTAGAGCGCTTTTCACCCGAGGGTCACATTGCAGGGGCGGCACGGCAGCCCAGTGGGTAGCGCTGTCGCCTAACATCAAGAAGGTCCCGGGTTCGAATCTCGGCTCGAGTGCCTTTCTGTGTGGAGTTTGCATGTTCTCTCCCCGTGTCCGCGTGGGTTTTCGCCAGGCACTCTGGTTTCCTGCCACAGTCCTAAAACATGCTGCTGCATATGTTAATTGGCTTGCAGACTAAATTGCCCACAATGCCCGGTGATGGACTGGCGTCCTATCGTGGGTATATCCCTGTCCTGTGTCTGCCGGGATAGGTTCCGTCTCCCCGCGACCCTTTACAGGACTAAGCGGTTTCTGACAATGAGATGAGATAATTGAACGGCAAATCAACAACAATGACATTTTTTTTTGTTTATTGTTACAAATTTAAGCTCTGGAGAGAACGGCATGTCAGCAACAACAACATCGGGGCAATTTAATTGACAGTCATATAATGGCTATAATTTAGAGAAGAGCATAAAATAAACGATAAAAAATAGTTGTTAAACAAACGAAGGAAGGAATAAGTGTTCCTGAGCAATTTCAGAGAGCCTTATAGGTGAGACGGATGATCTTGAAATCTATTCTATATTTAACCAGTTAGTTCCCAATGTCGCACGGCACACTGGCCGGTACTTTACGGAAGCACCATCGGCTGCTGCGCGCTGTCAATCAGCCAGCGGTGAAACTCCGCCGATGGGACAATCGCCCAAAATGCACCCATTGTCATCAGATCGGAAGCTAAGCACGTGAAGCCTCCTCGGTGGTGCCGTCGATGAACAACTAACATGCGCGTTGATTCGGGTGTTATGAGTGTTTTGGGCAGGAGAGGGCAGTGCAGCAAATCTGGTATTGTTTTGCACCCCCGACACCCAACGTTTAGAAACCCACACTGCCCAGGGTGGTGAAGTATGGTGAACTATCCTGCACGGCTCTCTGATAGGGTTGCTCCCTCTCCACACCTATTCAGGGTCGTCCTCGTTTTGAGGCAGCCGTATTGGGATGTCTGTCCGTTTTCAGAAAGCAAGACATATAACGTCAGTTACACGTACAGCCCTCGCTCAATAATAATAATAATTGCATTTTTAGAGAGCCTTCACCCGAGGGTTATAAAGCGCTGCGGAGAGAACGCACATCACAATAACAATGACATAAGAACAGAAAAAAAGCAACCTCCACGATTAGTCCCGGGTTGTTGTCCCTCCGAGGTGGCAACCAGTGGATTGGCATAACATGCGCATTGGCATTATTACAACTGCCGTAGACAAATCCGTTGCTGTCCTAAAAGACAAAACGGAAACTTCCGCTACTGGGTCAGGGACGCCAGAGGAGGTTATCAGCACCAACGCGAGTTCATTTGAGCAGGATATACTTCATCGCGACTGCCAGTGTCCTCCGTCTGCAATGAAATGCAGTGCGAGATTGTCAGCCTATTGCAAGCGTCCGTTATCAGTAGGCGCCTAATCCTGTAGGCGATCGCGGTGAGCTGGAGCCTATCCTGCGTGCGAGTCATCAGCTTGCGTGCAGTTTATATAATAATAATTGCACTGCTCGAGCGTTTTTCACCCGAGGGTCACAGAGCGCTGCACAGCGCTGTGGAGAGAACGGCATGTCAGCAACAACGACGACATAAGAACGGCAAAATCAACAACAACAAAAGCGTTTATTGGTTTTTACAAATCTGAGCAACGGAGAGAATGGAAGGTCAATAACAACAACATCAGAGTAGTTCCCAAGGCAGGGTACTCTAAAAAAGCCCGGCGACATTTGGGGTTAAAAGAAGCTTTGAAAAAAAAGTTTATTATTTTCCTGACACGCACGGGACGGGCTCCAGTCCATCATTTGGCACCGGGGGCAATTTACTCAGCAGGCCAATTAACCTTGGCAGCAGCAGTGTGACTTTGAACTGAGAGGAAGTCGGAGTACCTGGACAAAAAAAAACCCCACGAGCACACGGGGAGAGAACACGGAAGAGAACACGCGAACGCCACAGAGAAAAAGACCCGAGTCGTGGATCTAAACCGGGATCTTTTTTGATGTTGTTGCTCTGAGGCCACAGCGCCGCGGCACCGTGCAGCGATGCTGAAATATCTCTCATCTCATCTCATTATCTGAAACCGCTTAATCCTATATAGGGTCACGGTGAGCCGGAGCCTATCCGGAAACACAGGGCTTAAGGCAGGAATACACCCGACGACGGGACGCCAGTCCATCGCCGGGCATTGCGGGACAATTTTAGTCTGCGAGCCAATCAACCTATCCAGGAGCATGCTTTTGGACTGTGGGAGGAAACCGGAGTACCCGGCGAAAACCCACGCGGACACGGGGAGAGCATGCAAACTCCACACAGAAAGGCACCCGAGCCGAGATTCGAACCCGGGACCTTCTTGCTGTGCGGCGTCAGCGCTAACCACTGGGCCACCGCGCCGCCCGATACTGAAATATCAAATCGGTAAATCGGTCTGTTTGTCTCGGCTCGTTGTACGAGAATTGCTCTCCATAGCTGTTCTTTCCGAATAGCCGTGTCGGGTGTTCCCGTTTCGCGTGTGCGTTGTGGAGGTGTCGATTGCCTTCTCCTGTCAGTCAGTTGTTTTTATTTAAGCTGGAAGGAGCAGTTGAGTTGTCTAGCTCTTTTTAACACTTGTCCATCAAGGCGGGTTAGAAAGTCGTTTGTGCGTTCATTTGCAAGATTCTCGTGATACGTATGGTAAGTTATACATTTTACATGAATCATCTGACATTTACGATCATCTACACCAGGGGTGCACACACTTTTTCAGCATGCGAGCTACTTATAAAATGACCAAGTCAAAATGATCTACCTACTATAAAATTGCAGAACATATATTCATTCATAAATATATTGAGAATTCTTTATATGAACCATATATGTTGGTATACCTTGCATAACTGCGTGAACCCATATTGCTCAATACAACTCTGTACATTTTTTGTCATTACCTTACTCTGATGACTTGCACTGAATGGAATCAGCCAGGGATGCATAGTCCGGACAGTAGCTGCTGACAGCCAACCTCAAGCACACTTCTAAATGATCATCAGTCATGGTTGAACGGTACTTGGACTTAATGATCTTCATCTGGGAAAAGGCTGACTCACATAAATAAGTGGATCCGAATAATGCAGTCAAGGAGGTTGCACATTTCCTCATGTTGGGGTACTTATCCTCTGTGACTAAGTTCCAGAACTGTCCATGAGCTCTGGACTTCAGCTCAATGTCGGCTTGTAGTGTCAAAATCTCATCCTCCACTCCAGAAGTGTTCAGGTGAAACAGCGTTGCCATTTTTGATGCGAGTGAAACAACCTCAGCATCCTCCCGAAAAGGATAGCACATGAATGTAGCGATTGGCTCGAGTAAAACAAAGTCTTGAAATCGTTTGTCAAACTCTGACAGACAATTGTCAATCTGTTTTGTGTAGCGTACACTGTCAAGCTGCACACATGACTTCCCTTGCATCTCCAGCTCTGACGCGAGGTTCTGGAAATTTGCCAAATCATGGCGCTGGAGCATTGAGGAAAGATGTTGCATTTTTCGTTAGAAAGCATTAACTGAGCTTATCATATTAATCACAGTTTTGTCTTTTCCTTGCAGCTCTAGATTAAGGTCATTCAACATGTTAGTCAGATCGGTTAAAAATGCCAAGTCCAGCAGCCACTGATTGTCATTTAGTTGGTTATATTCTGCATGTTTACCTTCACGGAAAAAAAAAACCTTAATCTCCGGACAAAGGTCTCGAAATCTTTGCAGGAATTTCCCTCGACGAAGCCATCTGACATCACAGTGTAACAATAACTCAGAGTGGTTCCTGTCGGCATTATCCAGATGTGCACGGAATAGCCGTCTTTGAAGAGATCTGGCGCGAATAGAACAGGCGATCTTCGTTGCCACATCCATTATTTCTTTCATGTTGAGCATTTTTGCGCATAACGCTTGTTGGTGTATTATGCAGTGGTAATTAAGGAAGTCCGGGAAAGCATCGTCCTCCCTGCACTTGGCAATAAACCCATTCGAGCGGCCAATCATCGCGGGCGCTCCGTCCGTGGTGATGGACACCAATTTGCACATTGGAGCTGGGTTTTTTCAATAAAGTTTTTAAAAGACTGAAATATGTCCTCTCCTCGCGTGTGTTCTTTCAAGGGCAGGACTGTTAACAGTTCCTCTTTTGCGGTCATATCATTAAACACCATCCGAATAAAAATACACAACTGGGCTGTGTCACTCACGTCTGTAGACTCATCCAATTGCAGAGAGAAACAACTCGCAATCTGTGATGTTCTTCCAAAGTTGCTGGGTCAAATCTTCGGCCATGGCTTCACTGCGCCGTGTAACTGTAGTTCTTGATAGCTGGAGAGCCCTGA
>JAZEWT010000004.1:24275712-24292134 GCA_036362905.1 Mordacia mordax
GGTGTATTCCTGCCTTACGCCCTGTGTTTCCGGGATAGGCTCCGGCTCACCGTGACCCTATATAGGATTAAACGGTTTCAGATAATGAGATGAGATGAGGTTGCACGTTCACTCTACCCCACATCACAATAAATGCAATGCAACCAACACCACTGTCGCGACTACATCTACACAATTACCATCGCCACAGACACCACCATCACCACTAATTTCATCACCGGTGCCGTTATATCGCAAGTACCACCATCAACACTGCCATCGTACCATCACTCTCACCAAAAGACAAAGATCACCCAATGAAGCCTTATCACTAAGGACGAATATCCCCCGTATAGCATTAACGGACTGTAGGGTCTGAGTTCGATTACCGGCCACAGCTATCACCATCCTGCACTAACCGGCAATGACCAACATGATGTAATAATAATAATAATTGCAGTTCTAGAGCGCTTTTCACCCGAAGGTCACAAAGCGCTGCACAGAGCTGGGGAGAGTAGTAGCTGAGCAGATGATTTCACAAATGCTGCGTGGACGAAACCTTTGTTTTCCCCACAAACGACACCATACCTGCATGCCTGCATGCAAATCGAATGACACATGACTGCATTATCTCATCTCATCTCATTGTCTGAAACCGCTAAGTCCTATACAGGGTCACGGTGAAGCCGGAGCCTATCCCGGCAGACACAGGGCGCAAGGCAAGGATAAACCGACGATGGGACGCCAGTCCATCGCCGGGCACTGCGAGGAAATTTAGCCTGCGAGCCAATCAACCTATATAGCAGCATGCTTTTTGGACTGTGGGAGGAAACCGGAGTGCCCGGCGAAAACCCACGCGGACACGGGGAGAGCATGCAAACTCCACACAGAAAGGCACCCGACCCGAGAGATTCGAACCCGGGACCTTCTTGCTGTGAGGCGACAGCGCTAACCACTGGGCCACCGCGCCGCCCTATGACTGCATTAAGGCAAAGGAAATGTGTAAAATATTACTTCGAAACATGCATGATCACTAGAAATATACAATCCATAAGCATGCCAACATTCAAATGCATTTTACTGACGATTATTATTGCAATGACTACATAGATGCTTTGCAAAGCCTTGTCACAGAAATGCTCAATTACATTATGGAAAAAGCACATTGTCGTGTTGCAAGAGGTGGCAATGTAGGAAAACTTAATTCATTAAATGTTTCGCATTATCACTTAAAACACAAGTGGCTCCAGGAAATTTTAAGTTTCCATTTCCAACATCTGGACAGCTATATATTGTACAAACTCTCAAACTCTTCACTCCAATACAAACAGGCAATGTCGATGCTATATATTTTTCTATGAAGCAGAGCACACAAGAACCAAAGTCGTAAGAGGCCTAAGTATCAGAGCAGTAATCCACCCAGTAATCGATCAGTGAGGGGATGCACGTCATACTTGGATCGTGCAGGGCCACCACATTGAGTCAACGAGGATCGTTGACGAAGCCCATACCTTGGTGTTCATTGAAGCGAACTCATGACAGGATGATGTCCTTCTCGCGAATCTGGAAAGCATCCACACTAGCAAGCTCCACCTCCTGCAATGTGGACACGATATGAAGGGCACCACGGCACGCGAGAGGGTGGGTAACTAACACTATGCTCGGCCGCCTTTGTATCCCTAGTGGCGATGTTTACACACCCCACCAGGTACTCATTTGAGGCAGCGTCGTCTTAGGGGAGGCGCCGGATTAGTTGTAAAAAATCGTCACTGGTGTCAGCCGTGAGAGGCAATCGAACTCTGCCTGGTTCATAGCTCAGCTCGCTAACCGCTACACTGCCGCTCCGCGTCTTATCACCACCACCTTTAGCACCAACATCTCCATCTTCACCACTACCTCCAACACCACTGCACGAAGATGGAGATGCATAATCATGGATCCGACTGGCACTCCCACATCGTCATGGAGTCGGGTGCATCGCAATGCCCCTGCCATGCGCCATAGATGCTTGGTCCCCGTCAGTGACAGCTGCTGTGGCATGTGATAGCAGGGCATGTCGGCTACGTAATCCGGGCCGTGTAGTCCGGCCAACTGCAGCCTCGCCTGCTTGACAAGCTCGAAATACAGGCTTGCCAATGACCCGTGTACGAGTCAAATGTGCACTGGAGACCCCGAGAGGGGAAGACTGTGAGGATGTTCCCTGGCCAAACCCCATCTGCGACTGAATCCCGAGACTGTTGAGTGTCTCCGGAAGTAAGAGGGACCGGTACAGCCACAACAAAAACAACAATCGCCATAAGCCACTAAGTGGGGATGACGTCACCACGGCGCCTGTGCCAGGCCATATGCACCTTGAGGCCACGTGAAGTGTCGAAGGCTCACCGACAGGAGGTCACGGGACAGACCCGGGTGTTATGGGCTGCCTGACTGAGATGACTGGCAGATTCACCACCTACACTCCCTACTGTGCCAATTTGCTGCGTTTTATCCGCCCGACGCTTTGCTCGTTGTTGTGAGCGTTGCTCCTCCGCCCTCTGTTGTTGTTGGAGGACGACTGCCTCCAACTGCTCCTTACCGTCCTTCACGATCCTCCTCCACAGAGGTCGATCTTGACACCGCTGGTACCAGTCTTCAGCAAGTCCACTCAGCTCCAGGTCCTCCTGTGCCACATCAGTCCATTTCTTCTCCAGCCCGTGCCGCGCCCGTTTAGCCCCCTCTAGCCGGCCAAACAGCAACTGCTTGGACATGCAGTGGCTGGGCATGCGGGCTATATGACCCAGCCACCACAGCCTCGCCTGCCGGAGGAGCTCACCAATAGTACTTTGTCTAGATTTTTCGAGAATTTGAGAGCTCCTCACACAATCCAACCTGGTTAAACCCAGGATGAATCGCAGGCAGGCAAGCCGGAAAGTTTCTAGACAGCGCAGATGTTCCGCCAAGGGGGTTCACGTTTCGCAAGCATAGAGAAGAGAGGGCACGACTGCAGCTGAGAAGACCCGAAGCTTCATGTGGAGCGACAGGCAAGGCAGCTTCCACATAGCGTTACGTAGCCGATGAAGCGATAATGCTGCCTGACTGATTCGGAGCGAGACCTCCGCTGTCAAACTGGAACCGGCCATAAGCACACTGCCTAGGTATGGAAATTTCTCCACTGTCCCCACAACCGCCCTATCACGCATGGAGAGCTGAAGAGGTGGAATACCTGGTGGCACCAAATACCCAGACAGGTGCTTGTTTTTGGTCGGACTGATAGTAAAACCCCACCTTATTGTGGCGTTCTCCAGGTTCAACAGCAGAGCCCCCAACTCCTCCTCAGAATTAGCAGAAATCACCAAATCATCGGCATAAATAATATGGTTGGCCAATTCGGAGCCCTCCCTTGACCGCACTCGGGCTCTGACTCCCGACCACGTAGCTTTACCCTGGCTTGCCGACCTTCATGAAGATCCATAATGATGGTGGGCAAGGTGTCAGGGATCCCGAAAGCACGAAGAATAATCCACAGCCCTGGCCTACTGATGGTATCGTAGGCCTTGACCAGGTCAATAAAGCAGAGATGCACGTTCTGTTGGAATTCCTTATATCTCTACTGTAGCAACCGGACAGAGAATATGACGTCTGTTCAACAATGGTTAAAACCACATTCGGATTCCGCAAGCCTCTCCTCAGCGTGGCTAGCAAGGCGATGTTGAATGATCCTTGCTAGGACCTTTCCCGGTACACGGAGGAGCGAGATGCCCCTGCAGTATTTACGGTGCGGTCCCCATTCTTAAAGAGAGGGGCACTAGGGAATTCTTCCATTCTTGCGGGACCCTTCCTGTGCTCCAGACGGTTTTAATCATGTCCTGCAGGGCAGTCTGCACACAAGCACCATCTTCCCTAAGCATTTTACTTGGAAGATTATCTTTGCCCGGTACTTTTCCTGGTCTCAGGCTCTGGATTGCCTATCCTACCTCCTCTATAGGTGGCTTCTCCGCCAGCCACACACAGAGTGGCAGAATCACACAGAACCACCGAGATGCTAACAACACATCTTGTTGAAGCCATTTTTTTGGGATAGTGCTGTTATCAATCATAAAGTCAGATGTCGGTGTGTCACGGTTCAATGTACGAGAATTGCTTTCCATACCTGTTCTTTCGTTAGGCGTCAACGCCTTCAGTGTGGGAGGTGAGACCTCGCAAAGGAGAGAGAAGGAACAGTCGACACGGATAACCAGAAAAAAACAGCTATGGAAAGTAGTTCTCAATCATAAAGTCGACATGTACTTGTTCTTGTCTTCCTAATGCTAACAATAATAATATTTGCACTTCTAGAGCACTTTTCACTCGAGGGTCACAAAACGCTGCACAGAGCTGTGGAGAGAACGGCATGTCAACAACAACACCATTAGAGTATATCAATGAAAATTAAACAATTGCTATATGTCAATGAAGGACATAATATAAAAAATAAAATTATCGTTAAATATATAAAGGAAGGAATAAGTGTTCCTGAGCAGGCGTAGGTGAACAGCGAGCAATCACCCAAGCACACAACAGTGAGAAGCATCAACAGTCCTAAACCAGAAGACTTCAATGCCTTACGGAACAAGGGAGTCTTGAGACGGGATTTGAAGATGCCCAGGGACACAGCTGACCGAATCTTCAATGGAAGGGCGTTCCAGAATCTGGGAGCAGTGCACAAGAAGGCTTTATCACCCATCCAACAGAGGTGCAGTCTGGGCACAGCAAGCCCGAATTGGAGGATCGAAGTTGTATAGTGATATGCAACACGAGGTGATAATTTAAGGCTGATGTTGGGCCGAGGAGGTGGTGGCACAGCAGTTAGTGCACCGTACTATGAACCCCGTGACATGCGTTTGACTTTCGGCCATGGATAACATTACTGGAAGGGAATCTGAGCCAATCTTATACCACCCGCAGTAACACTCGTGAAAAATATAGATTAACAACCCCCAAGACGGACATAGCAGCACAAGCCTTCTTCCAGCAATGGATTGATAAATGAATTTAACTTTTCTGGGAAAATATTTACTTAAAACTTGGAACGTCGTGAAAGGATTTAAATATGAGCAGAATACTCCTAAAAGTGGTTTAGTCAGCAAGGGCGCATTAAAATATCTCTGAAAAGATTCACATACCACGGGGGATTCAAAAATATTTGTTCTGATATGGAGAGCAATGAGTAATGTTCATTGATCTGTTATCTTTTTTCTTTTATTCTCGTGATTCCATTGAAGGGGCGGCACGGCAGCCCAGTGGGTAGCGCTGTCGCCTAACAGCAAGAAGTACCCGGGTTCGAATCTCGGCTCGGGTGCCTTTCTGTGTGGAGTTTGTATATTCTCCCAGTGTCCGCGTGGGTTTTCGCGGGGCACTCCGGTTACATCCCAGAGTCCAAAAGACATGCTGCTGCATATGTTAATTAGCTTGCAGACTAAATTGCCCGCAGTGCCCGGGATGGACTGGCGTCACATCGTGGGTGTATCCCTGCCTTGCGCCATGTGTCTGCCGGGATAGGCTCCAGCTCACCGCGACCCTGTATAAGACTAAGCGGTTTCTGACAATGAGATGAGATCAGATTCCATTGAAGTGCAATGCACTTGGTCCATGGATGTGCCCAGATTCTAATTCCTGCGAAAAAAAACTCTTTGTGATACTTACCAACCCCTTGTTTATTGCACACATTGACTGTCTCTCGTCCACTGCTTTTTTTTTGTAATGTTATTGTAACAACGTCACCCTTGCAGTGCGAGAACGGAGTGGGGTATCCATTAACATTTATCTGGGGTTCCTCCCGAGAACCTCACAGGTGATGTGTTAACTGAAAAAAAATGTCAGTCACTGGGTGCCAAGTGAAATGAGAATGCCGTTGATTACCAGTTAATACATGGCATCATGAATAGGAGCCATCTCAAGTGAGGACGTGCGGCCATCGCATTTCTACCGTTTGATTTGATTGCATCCTGCAATTTAATTGGTGTGATACTGTCCGTCACGTTTAATATAATGATGATACACATAAATTCTCTTACCATCAGCATCGCATCGGTCCAGAACTCTGTCGACGTTCGGATGAGGGCCTCCTCCGTGAGTGTTATCTCCATCCCTGACGGTCCTGAGATGCCACAATCGATCTTGCGCCTTCGCTCGAGCTAATGTCATTACGTCATCTGAACAATGGTTCATTTGTATGATTTTCTGTATACAAGACAAGGTCTCAAATAAACCTATAAATATCACACAAGGTAGTTTAGCTCCTACTGTATTCAAACAGTCTTGCCTGGAATTTTGCACATATATAGATCAGGCTTGCCTGCACTGTATTATTCGTTTTTTATGTCCAAAAAACCGAGACCATCGTTTTCACAGCAAATAATTTTCGTCTCATCTCATTGTCAGGAACCTCTTAGTCCTGTACAGGGTCGCGGTGAGCCAGAGCCTATCCCGGCAGACACAGGGCGCAAGGCAGGGATATGCCCACGAAGGGACGCCAGTCCATCACCGGGCACTGTGGGCAATTTAGTCTGCAAGCCAATTAACCTATGCAGCAATTTGTTTTTTGGACTGAGGGAGGAAACCGGAGTGGCCGGCAAAAACCCACGCGGACACGGGGAGAACATGCAAACTCGAAACAGAAAGGCGACAGCGCTACCCACTGGGCCACTGGGCCACTTGGCCACCGCCCCGCCGCAAATAAGTTAACTCTTATATTTTTTATGAAGGTGACCCATGCTTATAAAATGATAGACCTGTTGTGAAAAACATGGTAAGAATATTTCAATAATTGAATAAGTCATAATGAAAGGTTGGGCGGCGCGGTGGCCCAGTGGTTAGCGCTGACGCCTCACAGCAAGAAGGACCCGGGTTCGAATCTCTCGGCTCGGGTGCCTTTCTGTGTGGAGTTTGCATGCTCTCCCCGTGTCCGCGTGGGTTTTCGCCGGGTACTCCGGTTTCCTCCCACAGTCCAAAAGCATGCTCCTGGATAGGTTGATTGGCTCGCAGACTAAAATTGTCCCGCAATGCCCGGCGATGGACTGGCGTCCCGTCGTCGGGTGTATTCCTGCCTTACGCCCTGTGTTTCCGGAATAGGCTCCGGCTCACCGTGACCCTATATAGGATTAAGCGGTTTCAGATGATGAGATATGAGATGAGATAAACTCTGTGTATAAGTCACTTACAGTGAGAATAAATGGGACATTTTTTCCATTTGTTTTCATATTGTCCTGTATTATAAAGAGTTTACGATCTCAGTCATTTTAAAAAAAATGCACCACAAGATAATTCTTAAGACCCATGTTATCGACAACCGCTCTTTTTAATATAGTACATCTCTTCTGAGATATCGACAAATCTCCAAACATCCGCCCGTCTCATATACACAGACGGCGAGGCTGAGAAATATTTTCCGGGGCTCAGCCCTGGGACTCCTATGGTAGAGATTAAAGAAGAGTTTATGGGGTTTGTTTGTATGGTAGTCTGTGTGTGTATCGATATTGAAGTGTGTATGTGTATTTACGGGGAGCTGTGGTGCAATACTAAGCACACCATGATACAAAATCCAGCTAACCAACTTAGATTCCCACTCGCGACCAACATTAGTGGCAAATATCCGAATCAGCTCAAGGCCCTCCCCTTAGGTAGCCTCAGCCTTCACGGAGCACTCAGTGGGGATACAAAGACTGCCGTGAGTGGTGTTTGCCACCCACCCGCTCCATCGCGTGCCGTCCTTAACAATAGGTAGGTGCTCTCCAACAGCACTTGACGAGACAACCTGTGTCGGCTAACGGGGGACCTTTGCCTTTGCCTGTGGCGGAGGTGGAGGCAGAGGCCGCCGCTTGAGGCGCTCGCTCCCCCGACTCATCGCCATGTCCGCGCCGCCGCTCGCCTCCACATCTTCCTCCTCCTCCTCACCATCTCCCTTCTCCTCATCATCATCGCCGGCCGGGCGATGAGCGCTGCGACGAGCGGAGTGCGAGGCCAAGTCGAGGAGGGGGTGGCGAGCCGACGAGGTGGGCGAGGAGCCGGGGAAGGATGGCGAGACTGGTCGACTACTTCGTGGTGGTGGAATACGACGAAGCCGGCAGCAAAGGTGAGACAGAGACAGAGAGAGAGATGGACAACAGCTTCAGCAAGAAGAAGGACAACGACAGGGCCATGTATACTGGCAGCACACACAGTGTCCCCCCGTACATCTCCTCGCAGTAGCAGTAATGTCCTGTAGCGGTGCGCGCCGCGTCATCTCGAACAATACGTGCGTGGCGTTGACACGACGCCGAGACTGAGGTGCCCCCGTGTATCCGTGATAGGGCTCTGAGGGGCAAGCGCTGTTTGCAAGCGCCTATTGAAGGCCGGTGTGGTACACGACGGGGGTGGGTGGCCGGCACCCCCACGCCGTGTACACGCCGCGCCAGGTACTCGGTTGAGACTCGGCCCCACACCGCACACACCGATGCAGTACATTCACTGATACGTGCGCGCATTACGTGCTAACACTGTACGTGGCTTACACGTGTTATTGCACTGTAATGTGTTATCGAGTTGTACACCGGTACAGTAGGGCGGCGCGGCGAGTAGCGCTGTCGTCTTCCATGAAGAAGCGCCTGGGTTCGGTTCCCTGCTCGGGTGCTTTTCTCTCTGGAGTTCGCGTATTCGATCTCTCCGCGTGGTTTTCTCCGGGTACTCCGGTTTCCTCCCACCGTCCGAAGACACGCTCTTGCCTAGGTTCATTTGCCTGCTGAGTAAATTGCCCCAGTTCCCTGCGATGTGCTGGCATCACATCCTGGGTATAGCCCCGCCTTGCGTCCTCTGTTTGCCGGAATCGACTCCGGCCCCCCCCCGCGACCTTGCACATGATTAAGCGGGTATTGGTAATGATTACTGGTACAGTAAAAACACACAAGCGGTGGATATGAGGTTATTAATTATATTTCATTATTATTTAGCAGACGCCCATAATCCAGGTTGCCAGCAAAGGAGACACTGCCACACACACGGATACATTCACAAAGATTAATTCGTACATTACACATGTAAATATTCTAAATATTGCATTGCACATTGTGTGTTGGTATGTACACTGATAGCACACGTGTGGTGTGAGACTGGTTAGGAAGCATGGCACACGCCATCACATATTACATTATACATGTACTGCTCACACAAGCATCATGTGTACTCTATGTGCTACTCCACGTGTACTCTAATCGTTTACGTATTCTGTACACTTAACGCGAAGATGGTTAGGTTGGTATCCACCGATACATTCCTACACAGCTGCTACAGCGTGTACATGCATTATTGTATATACAAGTTATACATAATACATGTATGGCACAACGTATGGGTGTTTTTGTTTTATTAAGGTAATGTATGTAGCAGTGTGTGATGATGCAGGATTGCAGGCGAGGCCGGAAATGAGTGACAGTGGCACACTTCACATACATCACACAATCTTACACGTTTAATCGCGGTACGCACGTGCAGTCATATGCATACATGTACAGAACTGTACATCGTGACGTGCACTAGCAACACGAGCATAATGATGAGACATTGTGTGTTAAAGCGATGTCACACAAGCATACCCCCACACATTGACACATGTACTTTATAGGTCATATACAATGTATTCACGTAGTGACACACGTGTACATACGCTGCTAGTGCCACGTATAATTATGGAAAATTGTGGTCCATAAGGGTTGACGCGCAGTGGATACTACAGGACGTACATACATCTAAACTATACACTTGCAATAATGCACGTGGATAAAACATAATGCACATGTACTAGCATTTATGTAACGATACCTCGCAGACGAGAAGGGAGACATATACACGTATTCATGTAACGTGCCACGGCTCAATGTATGATGTCGTACAAACTGCTCGTTCGCCAACGTTGGGGGCATCGTCATGCTTCGTTGAAGGCATCATCAAGTATTGTTGGAGGCATCATCAGGCTTTTCCGATGATGCCTCCTCTAACATTGGAGGAGGAATGTTGCTCGTGGTCATCACTAAAGCGCAGCTCTTACGAGCAGCATATGTGCCAGGCCACCTTCGTGAAATCGAATTCTATTCCCAGTAACTTCTCGCTTGTTCTTAATGGTAACTTACAATACATGAACAGTAATGGGTGCGCGCGATTTAGTCACCTACTGTGGCTTACGCGTACAGGATCTACTGCATTTGCCGTTGGGCAAACGTTGCATATGAATGATGTGTTTGTGGATTATAGTAACTGCCGCGTGTATGAATTTACTGTATATGATTTGCATATGCCTGGATTTATTGGACACTTGGTGCTTTAATTACCTGTTATCTGGTTAAAGCACGGTTGCCATGATAGCAAATGTTTTATATTCATGTTGTGTTTGCACTTAAATATAGGTTGAACATTCAGAATGTGTAATATCCTGTTAATGGCTTTTGCCCACCCGTGTAGAGTCTGCTTTTCTGTTCGTCTTTTTCCATTCGTGTCCTGGGTCGACATCTCCACATCCACCCCAGAGTCCTTCACGTCCTGAGCCACCACTTAGAAGCATGTTTCTTAGGCCCACCCCTCGGTCTCTGACTTGGTCTTTCCATGTCCATCACCTTTTCATCTTCAGCTGTGGCTTCATCTCTTCCTAGAAGTTATCCATCTAGCCATCTGACAATACATTTGGAGGGTCTGACATGTATACTACTATCCCAATCCCACATGTCCGCGCCATTTGGGTTGACATTTTAAAACTTGTCTGAGATGAGTGCAACTCTTGCCTTCAAATGAATGTGTAAATTTTGGGGAGAGAATCTCCATACCCCCTGACTTAATAAGTGTAATAGTATTCTTCAGAGCACAGGGACTTATTGCCCACATTTCTCAATTAATAGACAAATGGCGTTCATTACAGTACGTATTTTACACTGGTCCCTTGCCGTAAGAATGTGGAATCTTCACTACTGGCCCACGACCACCAATGTAAATTAGCTCCACCCAACGCTATTTCGAGCACAGAGCCATTTATTTCCTCGCCATACTGTTCAGTGGGCTTTACCTAGCCAGGCAAAAGTCCGTGCAGCTGCATTACCTTTTTGTAAGGGACACTTGGGAACGATAGACTCGCATCGACACTTACATTACATCACACGTGGCTTTTATTACACATGTCTAGTGGATTCTGCAGAGGTCCCCTAAAGACAATGTGGAATGCACTCTCAGTGACCATGCAGCTGATTGTAATGTTTGCCTTGTCTCCACAATACTTTATTATTCCAAGGCCCAAGGCCTTATGGACACAGTGTTGTTTCCTTTCAACCACATAATAAACACTCTTTATCTATTTCTAGTATTGGAATTCGCTGAGGCAGCAAAAAAATCGTTACTGTATGTGAGTATTTGCCAACCGTTTTTGCCTTATGCGTGCTCACGGCGGCTCAGCGGATGGAGTGGAGGTGGTGCCACGGCGGCTCAGCGGATGGAGTGGAGGTGGTGCCGCGCATAGCCCACTCCAAAACGAAACCAGCCTTCATGAGGCCCCTTTCCCCACCATCAGTGAGTGGTATATAGAGCATCAGTGGAAAATGGTAGTTAAATTTATCCTGGGCCTGACCTAGGTCAAATCAGCCGCACAGGCGCACCTGATGCGCCGTGTAAACGATCGTCGCTGGGATACGAAGGTGGGCCGGGCAGTGGTCCTTGCGCCCCCACCACCCACTCACCAGCGTGCGTGTCGTGCCAGCCTTCATAGTCGCTTGCCTACATCACTTGCACAACAGTCAGCATGGCTACACGGGGGGGGGGAGACTTTGTCTTTATTTCCGTGGCAGTGCCCTCCAACAAACCGTGCACTTACAAGTTGTGGGCACTGTATTAATGCCTACTTGTATTTGTTCAGCGGTGTATTGCCAGCTATCGAACTCCAGAGTGAATGTGTGATGCGTGTCAAGTGTCTGTGAGACAAGGAAGGTTGAAACCCGCGGTGGGGTGGGGGGGAGCGAGCGCTGATGAGCGACAGAGCCTTCCTGCAGGAGCTCTGGGAAATGATTGGGTTTGAATTGTGATGCCATTGTTTGAGGTTAACTGCCATGTCCTGTTCCGTGCCGAGCAGAATGTGCGGATAGACAGTGTATTTGTACATACTGGGAATTCTAACGGGATCTACGGCGATGGTGTCATGCCACGAGAGGCGAATTTCTTGGTTTGTCGATGATGGGTATCGTATTTGTCGGCATCCAGCTAGGAGATAAGGCAATTTACATCTTTGCTCGATCTTGCGCTCTGAATGAAAGCAGTCATTTGTGTCGGCTCAAATTGGAAAATGTAGATTTTTAGAGTTTTGAGAATTTAAAGCATAGACTCAGCCACAATTATGCCAAAGTTCAAGGTTCTAGCCATTGTTGAACAGAACATAATTAAAATGTGCATCACTCTGTCGTCATCCCATATATATTATCAATATAAATGACAAAGATCCCCGGGTAGCCATAACAAACTGTAGGGCAGTGGTGTTTGCGAGCAGTGCTACTGTATAAAGGCTAACATCACACCTGGCAAAAAAATTCTTCCTAGTGGTGTTGTTTACAGACCACATGAGGTACTCATTTGAGGCTGAGTCGACCTCAGGGAAGAACGGACCGGTTAAGAAAATCGTCGCTGGTGTTGGCCATGAGCGAGGTTTGTAGCCCAGCGCGCTAGCCCCTAAGCCACCGCTCCCCATCATCTCATCTCATTGTCAGAAACCGCTTAGTCCTGCACAGGGTCGTGGTGAGCCAGAGCCTATCCCGGCAGACACAGGGCGCAAGGCAGGGATATACCCACGATGGGACGCCAGTCCATCACCGGGCACTGCGGGCAATTTAGTCTGCAAGCTAATTAACCTCTGCAGCAGCATGCTTTTGGACTGTGGGAGGAAACCGGAGTGCCCGGCGAAAACCCACGCGGACACGGGGAGAGCATGCAAACTCCACACAGAAAGGCACCCGAGCTGGGAATCGAACCCGGGACCTTCTTGCTGTGAGGCGACAGCGCTACCCAGTGGGTCACCGTGCCGCCCCACTCTCCATCATGTACCACACGTACAACACATACGTGTAGGCACAATCAATGCTTAACACCAGAACATGCACCAAACTCACTCTCCATACTGCTGTATGCATGCAACGCAATAACATGCCCATGCACCCATACATACAGGCACACAGATGAAACATCGATTCATTATACATATATGAAAAGCCCAGGACCATTTCAAATTATCATCATTACTCTGTGTCAAATAACTAGCACTGTGCACATACACTTTTTCTGCACATGCTCGCACACATATGCCATTGATGGTACTTGAGAGTAAATTACGTCTCAAGTCTCTAAAGAAATTCAAAGTGTCCATGCTCAAAAAACCCATGAAGTGTCGTTCATCTCTCTTAGATGATGCGGATGAGTGGTGGACATTCTACATTTACATGCTGGGGACAGTATACTCAGAGAGTAAGCGCTGCTGACTGCACAAAGTAGTGATCGTTTTATTGACCACAGAAGAACTATGGACGTGATCCAATATTATAAAATTAGTATAAGGCGGCACAGTGGCGCAGTTGATAGTGCTGTCGCCTCACAGTAAGAAAGTGTGGGTTCGATTCCCGGCTCGGGTGCCTTTCTGTGTGTAGTTTGCGTGTTCTGCCGTGCTCACGTGGTTTTTTTTTGCATTCTCTGGTTTTTTCCCACCGTCCAAAGACCGGATAGGCTCCAGCCCCCGGCGACCCTGTACAGGATTAAGCGGGTATTGATGATGAATGAATAATATTAGAGCACAGGCTACCTGCCCATAACACCGTGCTCGTACCTATTTTAGTATCCCTTGATGGATGATGGTAATCATGATATCATGCGACCCCATTACATGAAGCTTTACCACTTAGCTAACTTGGGCATACTCTGGAAAGTTACTGAATATAATTCACTTTTTTAAGAGAGAGTAGGTTGTCTGTGCTGCCAGCAAGGTTCCAATGTCAGATTGTAATGCCCTCTGGCTTAGTGAGGCGTCTTGATGAGTATCAAGCCATTTTAAGTTATGTTCTGCAGTCACCAATGGAAAGTGTTAATCGTTTAATAACTTTACTTATTATTTCATTGTATGCAAACGTTGTGGTATGTTATGTTCCCTTTGTTGTATATAGAGCACAGTGTTTCATATGGTGTAATGTGTCAAGACGTAACTGGTATCGTGGTTAGCATGCTATACAATAAACCCAACAACCTTAGTTCGACTCATTGCCATGGCTAACATGAGTGGCAAGTAATATTAGAAGCTGCCTTATATAGACAGGATGTTTATTATTACAGCAGAAAGTACCCACTGAGCTTGCAAGCTGTAGCTGCGGGATTCCTGCGACACAAGAAACGTGCGAACTGATCAACGCAAGAACGCACAATCATCGTGAAATTAAACACGTGCAAATTGCACAATTAAACTCACAGCACCAAATTGTACAAAGGTGAAAGCCGACTAAAATCATAACGTAAACAGCATCACTGCTCCACAAACTTGCGCTACCAGCGTGAAATTTGAACAAACAGCCATATGTATTGATGCAGGTTTTCACTGTTCGATGTATGAGAATTGCTCTTAAGAGATGTTCTCTCGCAATAGCACTGTGCAGACACACGTTGTATATGCGTGTCCAATGTTAACAACTACACCTACACATTTACCGTGAGGTGTTTACCGTGTAACTCCACCTCCGTCGAGGGATTCCACGTATTGCCATGATTCATTTTCATAAACTGTTCTATTTTCGTCCTGATATTACCATCTCATTTGCATCGTTTCCCAGTCACTGGGTTAGTCTAACATTAGTGTGCCGTTGCATAGCATTTGCATAAATTGTCACTACAGTAATTTGTGACGGGTGCAATTTTGTGAGTGTTTCTATTAGCAAAGCTATTCTAATGAATGCGCTGTAGCGTAAATGTTACATGCTCAGTAGGCGTATGCAGCACTGTGTACATTACCATTACTTTGGGGAATAGTGATTGTCATTCTGAAATCAGTTGCTGTCTTTCCATTGCCTGCCCCGTTTAGTTACAGAAACACTCACCATTTGGTTGATAACATCTTAATATATAGAGGATACAGTGTCGGGGAAATGTTGGCACTGTCTTATGTGTGAGTAGTCCTCTTTCTCTCTCGTCGATACTGAAAAAAAAATTGCGCTGCATTATAATTAGTTAATGATTCATATTATTATTTAAGACCGGGTTCCGTGTATTCATTATTTCGTTTGCTCAAAACTGACTGCCTCGATGTATAAGATAATGAATCCGACTCTCCTGCACATCGTGTTTGAGATGTGGTCGCAATGTTCTGTACCATATCCGACCACCATGGAAATGGCGTACAACACATACAGAATCCCCATGTATCCTTTAACAGCATGTTGGGACGAGTGCTGTTAGCGAACACCTATTGAGTCCAGTAAAGCATGCAGGGGATAGGAGTGGTGAGCACTGCCCGCCCTAGTGCTGATGTTTAACACACAGACACACTCACTCTCAGATAATCATTTGATGCCAAGTCGACCTAGGGGAAGCACAGAACCAGTTCTGATATCGCACAATCACGGGTGTTGGCCATGGCTGAGAATCAAACTCATACTGTGGGGTCTGTAGTGTAGTTTGCTAACCTCTATAGAGTACCATACAGGTGGACGCACACACACACACACAAACGTGGAAGCAGAAAGTCGGATGCGAGAGTGAAAATGGGATGCCTCCTGTATTCCGGGGAGCAGCTGAGCAGTGACCATCCACGATTGACTTGTAACGTTAGACAAGAGGCGGCAGCATAAACAGCTTGAGCCCCGTTGCCGGGTGGAGTGCTGTGTCTCAAAGTCAAAGTGTCTCCGCGCTCATATGCAGATTAGGAAACCATCTATCTCTGCTCGTCGTCTGGACATAGAGATGGAAACTCGAAATACCCATGGCATGTGTCAGTCTATCCGTGCAGCGACAATGGTTCACTTCGCTCAAAGTGAAACTCAATTTACACAACCTGGTGAGATGGTGGTAATGGTCTGAGACGAACCTCAATCGGGATGATTGCTCGTGTGCGTCCGATTGCGAGTTGATTGCTGTGACTTCCGCAACACTCCTTCTGGTTTCTTAGTAATCATTGCTCACGTGTTTAATATAGAGGTACGGTGGCATAGTGGTAACACTCATGCTCCACATCAAAATGTACCTGATTTTGATGGGGCCTTTCCGTGTGCTGCCTGCTTTTCGCTCCGTGACTGTTTTATGCCGAGTACTCCATGGCTGCCTTCCCCTGCCCCTGCATCTCTGTGGTTGCCCTTACCTCTGAAGATTCGCGACTGAACGAATCCTACGCACGTGATCAATTGTGGTTTATTAGTATGCATGCTGTGGATAGGCGTCGCGGATCACATAGAGATGGACTTA
>JAZEWT010000004.1:24295685-24318709 GCA_036362905.1 Mordacia mordax
TGCTGTACTTGTGTGCGCGTCGTAAAATAATATTATTGGTTTTGTTGGTTTGTCTAGTGGTCACACGGTTAGAGCAGTAGCCACAAAGCCAGCATGCTCGGAGTGGAAGCCTGTGTTGCTGGCACTTCTGCCTTGTTAATCTTGCACGGAATGTCTCCGTAATTTGCGATCTGCTCAGGGCTACTTCCTCTTGTTTTTCGTACGACATTGGCACTGTTTGGTGATGGGGCGTTCTCAGCTTGCACGCCTCAGCGCTGAAATGCCCTTCCTTTGCACATCCGAGGTGCCCCAACATTTACGGAGTTTAAATCTGTTAAACATGCATTTATTGCTAATTGCTTTAACAACCTTGGAGTTGGATTTTTGTGCGCTGCATGTGTTTGTTATGTATCGTTACACTTTGACAGTGTTCTTTTGTACAGTGCTTTAAGTATATTTGATAAGGCGTTTTTGAGTTCAACAAATTATTATTATTATTATTCCGGGGCAGCATGGTGGCCCAGTGGGTAGCGCTGTTCGAATCTCGGCTCGGGTGCCTTTCCGCATGGAGTTTGCGTGTTCTCCCCGTGTCCGCGTGGGTTTTCGCCCGGCACTCCGGTTTCCTCCCACAGTCCAAAAATCATGCTGCTGCATAGGTTAATTGGCTCGCAGACTAAATTGCCCGCAGTGCCAGGTGATGGACTTGCGTCACATTGTGGGTATACCCTGCCTTGCGCCCCGTGTCTGTCGGGATAGGCTCCGGCTCACCGCGACCCTGTACAGGACTAAGCGGTTTCTGACAATGAGATGAGATTATTATTCCCTTTTACTGTAGAACATATTTTTTAGGCCAGTGTCATGATGAAATATTAATGCGTTATGTAATACCGTATGCGAATAATTGCCCCCATGGGTCCTTCTCACTTCTTGGTACACAGTAATGGCGTCACAGCCCTCCCGATGGCAGACTTAAATCCAAAAGACTTCTGTCAAGGAGCCTGATGAAGCTGTTTCCAGTTATTAGTGAAACATCATGTTCTTTTGTAAATGTTATGGGTTTGCTTGCTAGCATACCAGTGTGCTAAAGTGGTAAAGAATTGACAGTCTGTCTCATCTCATCTCATTGTCTGAAACCGCTTAGTCCTATACAGGGTCACGGTCAAGCCGAAGTCTATCCCGGCAGACACAGGGCGCAAGGCAATGATATACCGACGATGGGACGCCAGTCCATCGCCGTGACAGTCTGTTTACGTGACAATTTTCCTGATTGGCTGTCAGGTAGAAGCAGGTTTACGATGCTCTTTCACGTGATCCATCCCAGAAATTACTCTTATGTATAATATTGTTCGCGAAAACCTTCGTGTTAAACACATATAGTGCACTTTACTATTTTTGTGTTGCCCAATTTGCTTTGTTATATAACACCCCCCCCCAGTGTACGGATGGAGTGAGCGATTCGCCACTTAGAGCGGTTGGCTACGGTTGGCCGTGAACCCAGCCGTGCGCCCTAACGAGACCTGAGACATTAACTCGGGGACCATTATTTTCTCTCCACCTCTTCAGCCCTAAGGGATACGGAGCAGTACAAGGTGAAGGGTGCTTTTGTGGCGCTGCCCGCAGGGTGCAGAACACGAACATTCGCGCCACTCCTCAAGCCTGCTGCTAGTGTTCCGCCGTCTCTCTCCGTTCTGCAACCGTGGAGTTTGTTTAGACAGTTGCTCAAAAGAGCACTTTGTGTGCAAGCAGTGTGCCCGCCCCACGGACGAACTTGCTCCAAGAGTGTAACACGTCTTTCTGACATCGTTTGTTCATGACATTTTATGCTGATGTGACTGCTTTGACTTGGATTTATTCCTGATGTCCTTTTAGAAATATTGCTGCTGGCTTTTTGAATTTTCAGAAGAGTATTCACTATGTAGAACGTAAAGCTGAAATTACACAAAAGCCTCAGGGTTGTACTGATAACATATGAAAGATTCGAATACCGGTAACCTCAGTGCAAACACACATATACAAGCGACTTGCTCCATTACCTAGATAGACATATACGTTTGCATACGTTCATATACACACGCAGGGAATGGTGGCACAGTGTAATCGTCGGCACATTCCATCTGCAGTCCGCTGGTTAAAGCTCCTGGCGAGGCAGTTGGACAGAGGGACACGTTTCTGAAATCAACCACTCACCCCCAGTGTCTACTCAGCCATACACATGTCTACATTGCACAGTTAGTCAATCAGCAGGTCGTGTGTGGGAGGAAAAAGCGTGGGTACTACCACCTGTTGTGAGATGTCTGGTCTGTGTAAGAGTAGGCCAAATACCCTCTAGAGGGGCTCTGTAGAGCTCCATCTTGTGAAACCTTTGGCAGCGTTGGCATAGATGAATTGCAGAGCTGCACTTTGCCTTTTTATACACAAATGTAAAGATTCCCTGTATAGCCTGTAGGGATAAGTGCTGTTAGCGAGCACCTGTAAAAGCCAGCACGGCACTCGTGGGGGTAGGGGGTCGGTAGCCAGCACCATGCCCGGCCGCCTTTGTCTCCCGAGTAGTGATATTTACAGACCGCACGAGGTACCCATTTGAGGCTGCGTCGACCGAGGAGAGTCGACCGAGGAGAGTCGACCTAGTCATTACCAAGAACCAATGCAGGGAATCGTTACTCGTGAACGGGCATGAATCCCGATTTGTTACTCGGTGCACTTACCGCTACGCTAACGCTCTTTTATGCACACGTGCCTACACACACCACTGAGTGGTATTTATGGATGGCTCGGATGAATCACAAAGCAGGAGGTTGCTTTTTCAAATCTCGGTCGAGTGGCATCGACTTAGTTACCGACATTTCCCTCGAGTCGATGACATAAGCACCACTTTGTGGTCAGTCAACTGTGGTTGTCGTGTGGAGAGGATGGGTGCTCATCGTACGAGAGTTGGATTCATACCATTGACTCAAGGCCACCAGTGGAAGTGAGGGCTTCCCCCCCTCCGTTTTGACAGCTGTCCAGCGCTCCGCAGGTGGATTGCTCCCGGGACCAGCGATGCAGATTAGCAGCAACCCCGTTTGTCACTTTAGCTCTGAGCCACGCTGACACCAGCTCTTAGCACACCAGAGAGGCCGCGAACACAATAATTAAAGGGACCTCTATTTGGCCTGCGGGCTGGTGTGTCTCAAAATCGCACCTTTACATGACGTATAGAAATGCGCCCGCCTAATTGCTTGGTGGGCGTTGGCCTGGTCTTGTGTGAAAAAGTAAAATGTGTGTCGCTGGTTTCCTTGGCGATGGGTTTGCAGTCGTAACAACAGCCATTTTTAAATGGTGGCCGCAGGGCAGGGTGGTTTTCCGCCGTGGATCACCTTGCTGACATTTTCAAAGTATTGGGCCAACCCTTTTTGATGTGACGACTTTAAAATATGTTTTTCATTCATTATAAGCACCCGTTCAATCCCATAGAAGGTCACGGGGAAGCCGGAGCCTGTCGCAGCAGACATAGGGCTAGAGGCAGGGCTATGCTCATGATCGGACGCCAGTCCATCGCAGGGCACCGGGGAGCAACTTCGTCAGCAGGTCAGTTAACCTAGACAGCATGTCTTTGGATTGTGGTATGAGACTGCGGTATCCAGCAAATACCCATGCAGACACGGGGAGAACATTGAAATTCCACACAGAAAGCACTCTGGAATCGAACCAGGGCCTTTTGCTGTGAGGTGGAGTGCTACTCACTGTGTGACCATGCCGCCCATTGTAAAATATATCTTTATCATAGTTTTGCGTGAAGAATCCGTCCTGTAATAATTTTGTACACTTGATGTTTGTTTTTTAACGGCTACGATATAAACTGTGTTTTATTTATGTAACGTACATAGAGCATCATTACAAAAGCTCAAACATAGCAACTGCACTGGTAAGTTGGATGTAGAGCTCTGAAATGTGTATAAAAACTCAACACGCACAGTTGTTGAGGATTCTGAGCAATAACAATATCTGTCTCCGTATGTGTCTCCAAATAAAAAAATATGTTTCGGTCTGTTGGTATTGTATACTTATATCATGCAGCAGATATTGTTCAGGCAAAAAACATCTGAAATGGTTTTGACCTTTTGGATCTAATCATCACTCAGGCTTTGTAAACAAATACTCCTGGCTTGCAAGGTGTTATTTGCTGGAGCATTCTGCTCGTTTCAATGTCAGAAATAGAACACCCTGACTGCCTAAATTAATTCTTCAGGTTAACATAAAAGCAGAAGACCAATAGGCAGATATTTTAAACACCTAGACACAGGGTGCAAGGCAGGGCTGTGCCAATGATGGGACGTCAGGCCATCGCAGGGGACCAAAGGCAGTTTAATCAGAAGGCCAATTCACGTCGGCAGCAGTGTGTTTTTTTGGACTGTTGGAGGAAACTGAAGTACCCGGAAAAACCCCCAATAATAATTGCATTTATATGGCGCTTTTCACCGGGGGGTTCCAAAGCCCTGCACAGAGCTGTGGAGAGAACGGCACATCATCAACAACAACGACACCAGAATGGAAATTCAGCAACAACAACAATTTTTTTTAGGGTTGCAGAAACGTGTAAAATATGATCTGACGTTCAACTGAAAATGTAAAATTCTAAATTGTCAGTGTTTAGAGTCCATATTTTGGGAAATTGTAAAATATATTTATCGTATTATAACAATTGCATTTCTAGAGTGCGTATCACCTGAAGATCACAAAGCGCTGCACAGAGCTGCGGAGAGAAAGAAAACCCACATGGTCACAGGAAGAACATGCATAAAGGTGGTTCCTGCCCTGGGAATCGAACCCGGGATTTCTTGCTGTGAGGTAGCAGTGCTACTCACTGTGCCACAGTGCCACCGTTATTACAATTAGCAGTGTTGAACAATGTTTTGTTTTTAGTTTCATTTATAAACGTGGGGCCTTGGCTTTGACGCCTTTAATTATCGTGTTGTTGCTCACGCACAAGGGATCGCCGTTGTAAAATATCCGGGCAGCTCGCCAAACCCGTGTAACAAATCAAAACTATCGAGACGGCTCCGAGAGAGCATGTGTGGCGAGGGTGGAGAAGTGGCATTTGACCCCACGTCGAGTGTAGAGGTCCCTGGGAGATGGTGAGAGGTCAGGAAGGGGGGTGCAGAGAGGAGGGCGGAATAGAGGCGTCTTAGACTGCGTTTAATCGTTGAAAGTGGCTTTGGCGCCCTCGTCTTTGTCAAATCACCGCAAAAAATGTTGGTTCAAACCACGGCATGGAATCGCTAGTCATTTGTCATAGATTGAATATAATCGTGTAGGATTTCACGGCTCGATGTATGTGAAAGCCACGCCCCCACGTGTAAAATTTAAACTGCTAATTGAAAACAATGCCTGCATCATTACAGTTCTGGAGTAATTACCAATGCTCTTTACTTTAATGCTGTATGAAGGCGAGAAAGCATGTGCCGTAACTCCCAACAGTAGTCTGTCACAATACTGTACACATTTACTAAGTTAGCTGCAACATAAGTTATCAAAATATCATTTAATAAATGTCCAGTCTAATGTCTTCCTGGTCATTAAAGGACTGCGTAACTCCATCGGTGGCTTTGAGCCAGTGGTGGTAATTCCACATTCCCCTGGTCTCCATTGAACAACTACTGTGGACTTTTCACAAAATGATACTGATTTTCTCTAGCATGGATAGATGTTTGACTGTGTGAATGGTCCCAAAATACATTTCTATGTATAGGTTCACACTTGAACACTTAACACGTAATAGCCACTTAAGTCTGACTTAAGTGGTGTCACGAGACAGTGCAAAATTAAAGTTCTGCTGTATTCGCTAAGCTTAACTTCATACAGTAATTGTTAAGCAAACTGACAGCCAATCAGGGTTAGACAGGAGCAGAGAAAGTGGACTTAAGGACTCTGATTTCTATGGCACCCAGGGGAGTGGCGTGTCTGTGCAGCGGTAATATCCGTGCCTCCTCACAAAATGATAGTCTTTCCCGAGGCGGTTCAATGCTCGCCCCGGGTGACTTTCTGAGTGGAATTTGTGTGTTCTCTTCCGTGTTGTGTGTGGGTTTCCTCCATGTGCTCCGTTTTCCTTCCACAGCTAAAGAAAACACGCATTAATTAATTGGTTTATTTCATCTTAAATATATCGTACGCATTGCCTGGAAAATGTTGACACCGGCTAAATGCTTGGCTGCCTCCCCCCGCCTCCTCCGCAATTTACTCACGCCTCCGTTTAAGCATCTTGTCAATAACCAGGCATGGCTCTCCGTTGTGTCGTTAAACGATCGTCTCGCGCAACGCGACCCCGCGACATCCACGCTGTATTCCTCTGCCGTGGTGCGAAGACCTTCCGACTTGGGGCACGCGGCGATCGCTCAAACGCGAATCAAACATCGTGCGCGAACCCTCGGGAACGAATCTCGCAGCGCTCCGACCGCGTCGAGCCAGCTCAGTTATCGTGCCGCGATGTATTGGCAAGAGATTGCCCAGGACTGTGGTTTATGCAAGGGCTGCTTCCGCAGTTAGATGTTGTTACTACAGCTGCGCTTTATTCTGAGATGACTTGGTAGCCGTGCGCTGTGTATCACGTGTCGCTCACTGTATCTTTAAATACAAACCATGTGCACGTACAATGCCAAGAAAAACCACCGCAATCTGCCCGCCTCTCGTTTTATTGCTTTCTCTGCTTATCCTTCCGTCGTTATTAATGTTGCAGGCAGAGCAAACGTGGCTATCGGGAAGGCTTGGAGGTTGGTTTTGTCTGCGGCCAAGCATTAGTGGTTCATTTACCCCCACTTGTTTTACCTTCTATGAATGTCGAACATATGTCAACTCCCAACCAGTAAATCTCCCCGGCATAATTATGTTGAAGACTTAATTGGCTGTTAAGCCATGGATGGTCAGCCTGTGCCGCCCACATAGCACATGGTGGAGCAGTGTTCTATAGCCAATTGAGCAATGAATGGTCAATCCAGGTCAGCTGTTGGGGAAACGGAGCTCCGGCTCAGTTGGCAGACGGATGGCACTGGCATTCAGTGATCGCGAAAGCCTTGCCCATCTGTGGCTAAGATGTTTAAATCGTTGAACAATCAACGTATAATTTTATGCGTAGCTTTTTTTTCCAGTAAAAAGATGTGAAAAGACAAAAGGTGTTATGGTCTTATCACAAAGTGGACATTTTGCTAAGGTGTATTTTTGGTGTTTAAAGACTCTGAGGCTTGTATTATTACCAGAAATGGTCAAACATACCCTCTTTTTACATATTATGATTAAGAATTGCTTTTGAAAGCTAATCTTTTGAGATAGCCTTGTGGGGGGTTGTTCCTCCTTCATGATGTTTCGCCTCCCACATTGGAGGCATCATCTAGCTGCTGTGCGAGTCTCATTTCACGCCGTGAAAACCTACATCATTCTTAACAGTAGTAGCACTACTGTAGTAACTGCAAAGCTGCTAGTGATTGTAGAATTGGTATCAAATACCTTCCTGAAAATATATAATCACTCGGACTAATTGGTATTAAGAATTAACAATTTATACTTGGTCAGTTAAAAAAATTCTTTAGTTAGTTGATGGTTAAGAAGGAGCACATGCTGTACATGATAGAATGCCAATGCAGTGATAGAAAGTAACTGTTGATGTTTAGAATTTACACCATTCTGTGTGGCGTTTGCATGTTCTCCCCATGCCCGTGTGGATTTTCACCGGGTACTCTGGTTTTCTCCCATTAATATTTTTTGTTATGCTGTTGCCTAAGTTAATTGGTCTGCTGAGTAACTTGCCCCATAAAGTGTGCCCTGCGATGTACTGGCGTCACATCCAAGGTATTCCCCCACCTTGCGCCCTCTGTTGGCCGCGATAGGCTCCGGAACACCTTGACCCTGTACAGGATTAAGCGGGTATTGATAATGAATAAATTAACTTATATAATGTGACTGCACCGTCTCCACTGGCTGCCAATCTAATTCTGGATCACTGTCGAACTCACAGTTTAAAATATCCCTGTGGATTCTCTGCGGCGTACCTCGTCTCACTCAACGCAATCCCCACTCCACAGCTAGCTGTTTGGGTGGCAAGGGCACCAAGGTGGCCGAGTGAGTAGCGCCACCGCCTCACAGCAGGGTTCAATTCCCCGCCTTGGGTTCCTTTCTGTGTGCAGTTTGAATGTTTCCCCGTGTCCGTGTGGGTTTTCGCCAGGTCCTCCGGTTTCTTCCCAGAGTCAAAAGGCGTGCTGCGTAGATTGCTTGTCGTGACTAAATTGCCCCGAGTTCCTTGAGATGTTGTAAACCCATCCCCGCTAAGCGACTCTTGCAAAGAGCTGTATTGCTCAAAGGTTCCTTCGAGCTTTCATACAAACTGATTTTTGCTCAGTGGGACCTGACTCATTCCTTTCTGCTCTCCCCTGAACTCATTCCCCACAGTTGTCTGTGCTGTTGAATTCGTTCCCCTGCTCAATTCCTCGCTCAATACCTTCCTTTTCTCATTAGCCTATGACTTACCGACTGCCTCGCTTAAGTCTCTGTGCGGCGCTTTGTGACCCCCGGGTGAAAAGCCCGAAAGAAGTGTAACTATTATTATTAAATATCCCTGCTGTTTTGTATTCAGCGTCTAGAGATGTGGTCACGTTCAACTCCTGTGTAACTCCGCATCGTTTTGTATGAATACTGTGCGCAAAAAAACACATTGCCTTGGAAAATAAAAGCAGGAACAAATAAATACCTTCACAGTCAGAGGGCCTCTTAGAGTTCCGTGGAAATGCCGGACCTATAAATAGTAAAATCAAGATCTCCTATTGACCATTGTTTACAGTGGTTTGAGAAAGTGGGCTGAGCTCCTTCTGCAGCTGCCTTGCTGATAAATGTTATGCATTCATAGGGCCACCAGACGTGCGTCGGCTTATGAACTGGCTTATTGTTAGTGACGTTGCACTGGAAGACTGAAGCTTATTAACGTGACTATTGCGTTCATGAGATGGTAATTGCTTTTGTGGTTTATTTTTAAACAAGGGTTCTTCAACACTCCTGTTTTTTCTGGTCAAGTCATACTGCAATTATGTTAACATCATGTTTGAATACGAGTTGTTAGGAATATAATGAGTCTCATCCCTCCAGAAGTCTCATGAATTCTCCTGATTCCATGAAACGGTTCTGTTTAAGAATCCATTCCTTTTCATATCTCATTTATTTTGTTTCTCATATTTTTCTAGCATATGTACTTGAAGGGAGGCACGGTGGCCCAGTGGTTAGCGCTGTCGTCTCACAGCAAGAAGGTCCCGGGTTCGAATCTCTTGGCTCGGGTGCCTTTCTGTGTGGAGTTTGCATGCTCTCCCCATGTTCGCGTGGGTTTTCGCCGGGCACTCCGGTTTCCTCCCACAGTCCAAAAGCATGCTGCTGCATAGGTTAATTGGCTCGCAGGCTAAATTGCCCCGCAGTGCCCGGCGATGGACTGGCGTCCCATCGTCGGTATATCCTTGCCTTGCGCCCTGTGTCTGCCGGGATAGGCTCCGGCTCACCGTGACCCTGTATAGGACTAAGCGGTTTCAGACAATGAGCTGAGATGAGATATGTACTTCATTAGCTTAAATGGCACAGCATATAATTACACTATCACTTGTAACTAAAATATTATTATCGTAAATCCACTGCTGGATGAAGACCTCCCGATGCTTTACGACCATGGGGGTTAGTAGACTTGTACAGGAGGCGGCCCAGGTCCAGTTGTGATATACTCACCACTGATGATAGCTACTAGCGGAGACTACAACTCAGGTTGTTGGTGCTGTTGCCGGTTTAAACGGCCGATTTCCGGATTGACCTTGGTCAGCAAGTCGCCCCCCAGTGGTAGAGGTGTTGCAGCAGAGCGTTACAGCTGGGTACCCTTCCTGACGCCTTTAGTTAATAATAATAATTGCATTTATGCGAGCGCTTTTCACCCGAGGGTCACACAGCGCTGCACATAGCAGTTAGAGGGTCTTCGAATCGCTATTTGTCTGCAACCTCCCTCCCGATCTGTTCACCAGGGGAGACCCTAGCAGGAGTGGTGGACTCCAGACCTGTTCACCAAGGGTGACCCTAGCAGGAGTGCTGAAGTCCAGATCTGGTCATAAAGGGAGACCCTATAAGGAGTGTTGGACTCCAGTTTAAGCCTCTGCGGTTCACTGGAACACACACCTTTTCAGCAATGTGCAACCACGCGCCACCGCTGCCAGGCGTTGATACATCGTCATTTGTATATATGTGGGGAAGGTGAGGTGTGGGTAAATTGTTGCTCGGGTGTTGCCACTTCATTTGGAGGTGGTGTTAGTCACCGAAGCAAAATGGTTATTGGGAACACAATTTAACGCGCTGAGTTTACAGTTTTTGTGCGATCATCGGTGACCGGGCTTTGGATATCAACTCACTAAATTTGAGAGCCTGGTTTAATCACAGGTGTCTGCGTGGATTTGAACCTCAAATCTCAGATGTACAAGCACGGCGCTGTGACCTTTGAGCCACCCAGCCCCATGCGAGCAACATTCACACTTTATAATCACTGTCAGGCATGTTTTTATGGTGTTAAATCAAGACATCGCTGTGTTGATATATGCAAATGTACAGAAGTTTCGTTGCATTTATACAATGTAGACAAAGACATTTGATGTAAGCTGGAAGAACCCAATAAGCTGCGCAAAAAGCTCTTGTTTACAGGTGTCAACCACAATCTGATTGGAAAATGTATGCACTTGATCGTGATTTGAAAACACAGTACTTTCTGTTAGAAATAAAACTCGTGTTGGGTGGTCTGGGTCACAGCCTCGCTTCATTTCTGTAACTGAGAACTATTTTATTTGTTTTATGGGGTGCGTCTTGATTCATACACAAACCCAGCATGGCGCTGTCTTGACACAGGGTGTGCGGATATGCAAAACGACGTAACGTTTGGAAACTACCAAATATAGCTTCCCGTAAAACATCCCCCAAACAAACGCTGAAATGTATCCTGATGTATGTGTGTTGATGGGTAGAAGAAGAGTCGATAAGCCAGATACGTTCTCTCAACCGCTGTGAACAATCCACTCGCTGTCTCCCCTCGCTCTGCGTTTCACTGCCGTTGCTGCTGGCTTTGAGACCTGCTCCCATAGCACACCGAGGGCATTCGTGTGGCGAATCGGCTGCTCCGTTGAGAAAACCTCCGTCGAACCGCTGCTCAGAAACCGCGGGCAGTTCATGCACAAAGGAGCCCATTTATTTAGGGGCGCTCGCTCTCTTTGATTATTTATTTATCCCCTTTCTGTTCTTTGTCCGGTTCTCCGCTGCGGAGCGAGCGTCGCCACGACTTTCTCCGGCTGCCCGCCGCTGCTCCCGTTTGACCGCTCGCGTGCGGTGCAGCTATTCCAGACGTGACGAAGACAAAGAAAATGAATAAATGTTGTGACGAATGACACTCGTAGGAAACAGTCCCAAGTTTTTAGGGGAATATTGTGAGGAAAAAGACAATTGAACATCTGGATATAACTGAAAAAAATAAAGGAAAAGAGAGATCGTGGACAACAGAGATTGACTTATGTCAAAAGTCTCTCGAGATGGATGAACATATCAATAATGGACATTCTTAGATATTCAAAGACCAGAGATTTATGGAAGATCGTTGTTAGCAACGTCCTGTAGGGTATGGTGCCTAGAAGAAGAACTCAGACGTCCGCGCAGCGCATCGATCGCCCGGTGTGACGCGCGTCACGCCTCCAGCCTCTCAGCGTGCCGTGAAGAAGGGCCTTTGTCTACGGTGTCACCTGTTCTTGATATTCATCTCATCTCATTGTCAAAAACCGCTAAGTCCTGTGCAGGGTCGTGGTGAGCCGGAGCCTATCCTGGCAAACACAGGGCGCAAGGCAGAGATATACCCACGATGGGACGCCTGTCCATCACCGGGCATTAAGTGCAATGTAGTCTGCAAGCCAATTAACCTATGCAGCAGCATGTTTTTTGGAATTTGGGAGGAAACCGGAGTGCCCAGCAAAAACCCACACGATCACGGGGAGAACATGCATACTCCACACAGAAAGGCTCCTGAGCCGCGATTCGAACCCGGGACCTTCTTGCTGTGAGGCGACAGCGCTACCCACTGGGCCACCGTGCCGTCCATTCTAGATATTGATCCCATTAAGTGTCATTGACGTAGTGTCCGGTTGTTTTGTTATTCGTGTCCTCGTGTGAGCACGGTGTGTAGTGGGGGCGGGGCAGGTGGTTCTACGTCCCCTGTTACCACTGCAGGAAAATACATGTGGGTATGATTTTCGGTAATGAGCTTGCTCATGGGAAATGATTGTTGAGTCCAACTGCTTTGTTGAGCAAGATGTGAGCTTAAGGCAAGATGATGTCATGAGATTTACAGACGTGGTCCCTGTTGATGGACCTGTAATGTTGGAAGAGTAGCGTGCATTCGTTTAAAACTCCCTGTGATTGACATCCAATTTGTCATAATATACTTCAGATTGTGTAACATACGTGTGTCGGTCAAAGGCCTTTATTTTGGTGAGAGCTGGGCCCATGGAGCTCTATTTTATTTTTATTGAAGAAAACTAGGCAGATATAATAAAGGAAGCATTCTTCGTTTCTCATCAATTTCAACGATAAATTTTCATCATCGAATAACCATTGCTTTTTCACATTTGTTTTCATGGCGATTGTTTTGGTTATTCTCAGCACAAGTTGTCGGGCAACCGGGAGTCAAACTTCAACTGCATGCTCGCCGGCTCAGAGAGAGCTTTCGTGCCACTCAGCGTGATGTTTCTGCATCACCATTTGTCCTCTGCTATGTGCCTTTAATAAGCTGTATAGTAGAACAAGTGTTTTCATGTATGTCTGCACTCATAGCACCGGGTGCGAATCCTTCATTGTAAGTGTACATTTTATCTACACAACACCGAGGCTTTAATATGTCTTATTTCATCTTTGTGTCCCACTTATTGATTACTCATCCGAAACTTCAGAGAGCCGACATTATTCCTAAAAGGATATAGGAAGGCATCCAGGTTAATGTCAGCAGAAAGCATAATCAATATCTATATAAAAGCAAGTTGTATTTGCTTGCTTGATCAGGGTAAACTCGGCCAAATCGCAACCAAATCACACGGGACCTTCGCAGAACCATGGCACGCGGTCCCAGACTGGTCTTTGGCGCCTTAGTGCATGCCGACAGGGCCTTGCCTATGCACCGGGACCGCTTTCTGTGCTTACGCCCGTACCCTCACGGTACGATACACCGCGCCGCCACTACAATTACAATACCCAGTTAGGATAAGGGCCGCAGCTATTACAATCCCCTGTTCGGATAAGCGGGGCCGCTCTAATAATCCCCATTTCGGATAAGCGAGGCCACTATTACATTTCCCATCACATTGTCAGAGACCGCTTAGCCCTGTGCAGGGTCGCGGTGAGCCAGAGCCTATCCCGGCAGACACAGGGCGCAAGGCAGGGATATACCCACGATGGACGCCAGTCCATCACTGGGCACTGCGGGCAATTTGGTCTGCAAGCCAATTCACCTATGCAGCAGCATGTTTTTTTGGACTTTGGGAGGAAACCGGAGTGCCCGGCGAAAACCCACACGATCACGGGGAGAACATGCATACTCCACACAGAAAGGCTCCTGAGCCGAGAGACTCGAACCCGGGACCTTCTTGCTGTGAGGCGACAGCGCTACCCACTGGGCCACTCTGCCGCCCACCATGAATATTGTGTACCCAAAAGAGTTGGAGTAGGTACATGTGTATTGAGGGCGGCGCGGTGGCGCAGTGGTTAGCGCTGACGCCTCACAGCAAGAAGGTCCCGGGTTCGAGTCTCTCGGCTCCGGTGCCTTTCTGTGTGGAGTTTGCATGCTCTCCCCGTGTCCGCGTGGGTTTTCGCCGGGTACTCCGGTTTCCTCCCACAGTCCAAAAGCATGCTCCTGGATAGGTTGATTGGCTCGCAGACTAAAATTGTCCCGCAATGCCCGGCGATGGACCGGCGTCCCGTCGTC
Organism: Mordacia mordax; assembly: GCA_036362905.1. Classification (NCBI taxonomy): domain Eukaryota; kingdom Metazoa; phylum Chordata; class Hyperoartia; order Petromyzontiformes; family Petromyzontidae; genus Mordacia; species Mordacia mordax. The sequence goes on from JAZEWT010000004.1 coordinate 24,309,655, forward strand.
GGGTGTATTCCTGCCTTACGCCCTATGTTTCCGGGATAGGCTCCGGCTTCACCGTGACCCTATATAGGATTAAGCGGTTTCAGATAATGAGATGAGATGAGACATGTGTATTGAAACAATTGGATTTTTAGATTTTGTTAATAATGAAAACCCACTTTAGCTTTTGCTTTCTTACAGCGTTTTACTCATTTTTATTTTATGTTTTGTTCGCCATCATTAATTTCAAGTTATTTTATTGCACCGGGCACCATTGAGTTTATGTTTATGAATTTCACGTTCCTTTTTTGTACGGGTAAGCCATAATATTTGCCCGGACAACGTACATGGATCAACCATCAAATTTACCCGGGCAACGCCGGGTCACCCCACCTAGTTTCTTATAATAATAGTTGCGCTTTTCACCCGAGGGTCACAAAACGCTGCATAGAGCAGCGTTTTGTGATTGGATACTTTCTGCTGTAATAATAAAATTTCTGTGAATGCAAATATTATCTAGCAAGAGGCGTCAAAAGAACTTGTTATACGCCTGGAACAAGGTCTCCCGTATGGCATGTACTCTGCTAGTGATAATGGAAATAACGTACAGCCTTCTGTCAATCCACTGCTGGATGAAAGCACCGTCGTGCCTTGTCAGTCGTGTGAGTTGTTGAACCGTACTTTAAACACACCGGTCAGTGCCTGTAGGTTAAAGAGGTGCCCAAGACCAACTCAGAGATCACTCAACCACAGATAATCGCTGTGAATAGAGATCGAACTCGGATGCGCTCTCTCGCTCTCTCTCGCCCCCCCCAGCACCGTGCCTCTGCACTACCTCGCCGTGCCGTCCGTTCAGCGCGCGGCGGTGGCTTTTACTCTGCTCGTATTTAACCGCGACGCGGGATCGTTTCCCAACAACAGCAGAAAAAAACCGCGGTATTTAAACGGGAACACAGCGGCTGCGATAGCAAATGTCGCGGGTGGAGGCGAGGGCACAATGTGAGCTGTGTGCAACACGCGCGTGCAGTCGTTTGTAGTCACGGCGTGGTGGAAAAACAGCAACGTTGAGTCGTAACTGTAGTGGCCGATGTTTTAGAGCCGTTTCCTGCTCGTGGCTGCTCGATTTAAGACATTAATAACCCGGGTTGTTCTGAATTCAACATTAATGTAAATGTGGCAAGCAATCCGGCGACAGTTGGTTGATTGCTGTGGGAAAGAGCCGCTGCCTTAAGCGTTCGCTCTCTATTTCCCCGAATTATGGCGGTGTCGTTAATTAATTTGCTGGCTGTTCTGCTAACTTGTGTATTTTATATGACCAGTACTTGCATGACATGTCCTTGTGGCACGGTACAGTTGGTACAAAAGCAGGGCTTTTAAGGGCGTAGTTATGAGGTTGTTATTAGGAATGAGGATGACTCATCAGTATCTTCATCACGTTTGTCATCGTCATTGGCCTCCTGTGAATCATCCTGATTTTGATCATCGTCATCACCCCTACAGGGGTGCTAATATGAGCACCACGTGACAGGACCGCATTGAATTGGTAAAGAACCCCAGTGAAATATCAACAAGTCTCCATCGTTTTCAGTTTTACTACCTATTGGATGGTCAGAACTTCTTTCGTACTTTGCCGTTACATCGGATGAAGCCCCGATCAAATTATTACAGTAGTGGGAATCAAACACTCGAATGCGTTACACCTGGCTAAAGGGTAAGCGTTCAAACTGGACGGCCACTAATCTGAACAGATATGGTGACCGCGCTGTTTGAAAGTGACGACATTGCAGATAACGTTAAGCCACAGTGGCAGGGAGGGAGCCCTCACTGCTCGAACAAGCGTTGGGTGGTGATTAATTTACTTTGGCAGCAGTGAGACAGCGGTGAAAATCCCACGTTCCCATCGCTTGGGGCAGTCTCTATGTACGTTATTTGATGTTGACAAAAAAATGGAAATGTATTCTATCACAAAGGGATGATAGGCTAACTCAATGGGATTTGAACTCACAACCTTCCGATTGAGAGGTGAAGTATCACCACAGTGCCACTTGACCTGGGCATAACAAGAACCCCCATTTGCCACTAAGTGGTGGTGACAGTCACGATGGCGCTTGTGCCAAGCCACATGCACCGAGACCATATAAAGTGTTGAAGGCTCGCCAACAAGTCATGGAACAGACCTAGGTGTTATGGGTTGCCTGACTGAGATGACTGGCAAATACTCCACTCGTGTAAAATACAGAAACTGACATAAATTCAGTGTGAGTCCAAATACTGATATGTTTAACCGATGTATATGTTTATTCACGTGGGAGAAAACCGTAACCCCGTACAGATGAAAACAGATGGAGAGAGTCTGCTGGCTGTATTGCCCTCTCCTGGCAAGCCAGGGTATGGCACTTTGTCGCCAACTGGAATGGAATTTTACGTTTGTGGGATCCACCTACTGTCATCTCAAAGTGTTGGACTGCAAGTGTGCTGCTGATGTGTAAAAGCCTTGGGCGAGCCACGTGACACTCGAATGCGAAGGTCAGTTTTATTTGAGTAACTTAGTGAGGACTCGAGACAAGCATGGTATCTCATTTTCAGCAGTTACCAGCTTCGCCCAATCGATTAAAGCAAAACAAAAAGCGAGTCACGTACACCAATGAAGCAAATAGAAATCTGAGACAATGAACACCTTTGCGACATGAGAAAGGGAAAATGTTGCGCAATAAGAATCAACGTCACGTTATAATTTCCCTGTAGCTAAGCCACCTCTGTCTGATCAACCGCAGTACTCTATAGTAATGAGGTTAGCTATGCATTGGTTCATCGATTACCATGAAAGCTTAATGTTTAAGTTATCAGTTTAATTTTCATTATTCAGGTTTACATGGGTTGGCAGTTGCTCCCCAATAGCGGGGGCTTTGAGTCAGAATTTTTTCATAACGACAACCTCCTTTCATCGGAATATCTTCAGAACATTATTTGTCTGAACCTCCCCCAGGCATGTTCACCAAGGGAGACCCTGAGGGCAGGAGCGCTATACTCTAGGTTACATTGCTCCTGGGGTTCTCTGGAACACGGAAACCCCTCCACCACAAGAAAGTTACGGTCCATGAAGGGGATTAAGCGTACAATGCATGTAACAAGGTGCACGAGTATCAATTAAATATTTTAATACGTAAAGGCTGTGTGCAGTCAGCTGAGATGGACCCTTCCATTTACTACACGCCATTGCATTCATGACGTATTTTTGAATTAAATCCGACCTTGAGCTGGGACAGGTCATTGAATAGCGGATTATGTGAACAGCCGCTTGGGATGGCGCGTTAACACATGCACTTTAACCAGTCACCTGAATTCAATTCCCAACCATGGCTAACTAGCGAATGACATCCAAACTGGTCCTTGCGCTCTCCCCACCATTTCGCATTGACCAGCCTAGTCGAGTTTAGTCAAACAGCTCTGCATAGGGAGGCCTTCATGCACCAATGGATTCAATTGAGGCTCAACATTGAACTTGTTAAAATATTAGGAGTCAATTAGACACTGCCGTGTATCAGCATTAGTGTATCAGTGATCGCCACTGAAGCAATTTTGCTCTCCACTATCCATGCCACATGCGTTTGTAGCGTTTCTCCAACATTAAGCAGCACCCATAATGGTCGGTGTAATTGAATGTTATGGCTTACAGGTGGCACGCTCAGCAGGTGTGCTTCAGCGCCGCGCTCTCAGCAGCAGCATTGTAATTTTATTTCAATTGTATTCAGTACGTAGTGATTTTACGAGCGGCGACGCTAAGGCGACATAGATTTAAATAAGATGGGGCCGCCGAGCGCATCTCCACATTGTGTGCAGCCTTAAGCAACCTCACTTCTTTCCTTCACAGTTAGAAATCCGCAGCGGCTATCCGTTTCAACCACAAGCAAAACTATGCCGGATTTAATTTGCTAATGTTTAGACTGTTATTAACCCGACGATATTTTTGGTCTATTTCTATAATAAAATATTAGGCAAGTAGTTCGTCACACACCGTTAAATCTTAACCCCAAGCATCCGCGGATTTTTTTTCCCATCGGCTTTGATTGGCGGAATGGGCACAAGGCTCATTCTCCGAGCGAGCAAAAAGCAGTTTATTATTCATTGTGTCAGATTTTACGGTTTGATGAAATTAAATGGGGGTGCCTGACGGGTAGAAATTGAGCCGAAAGCACTTTCATTGCTTAAAAATATATTCCACTAAGTGATGGTCTTTTAATAGATTCACAGCGGAGGGTAAATGTAGACTAAGGCACTCGCACCGTTTACCAGCTGTAGAATGTACTGCGTTAATGTTGCCAGTGGCTCAGCGTGACGTGTGTGGTTTTTATACTGAGCAGTGGCAGTGTGTGAGCGCGGTTTTCATAACACGAGGTGCAAGTGGAAGGGAAGTTAATGATCAAGTTAGATGGTTAAGTGGTGATGATTTCCTAATATGGTCATGGTGCGTTATCATCGCATGAAATGTGGTCTATTTTGCTGGAGTCTGTTTAATATATATTTTTTATCGTCTATTTCTACAATTTTATTCCCCATTGTGTTATCGAGCGTTGTGCCAAAGCAGTCCAACCCTTCGTGTTAGAGAAGGCGTGCCACATATGTTGATATCCCACCAATGAGAGCCTTTCAGGCGACCTCTGTGCTAAGCATTATATCATAACTTTGCCACAGAATTATGTTCAGTATCAGCACCCGCTTAATCCTGCACAGGGTCGTGGGGGGCAGGAGCCTATCCTGGCAGACATAGGACGAAAGGCAGGGCTATACCCACGATATGACGCTAGTACATCGCAGGGCACTTTGGGGCAATTTACTCAGCAGGAAAATTAACTTAGGCAGCAGCGTGTTTTTGGACGATGGGAGGGAATCGTAGTACCCGGCAAAAACCCACGCGAACATAGGGAGAACACGCAAACTGCATACAGAAAGGCACTTTCTTGCTGTGAGGCGGCAGCGCTACTCACTGCTCAACCGCAGATGTGACCGATAATTGAACCCAGGTGCCCCGGTTCGCGGTGTAGTGTGCGAACCACTGTACCACCACTTCCCCCTCCTCCTCCGGCGCTGACGCAGGCACCCCGTTGTTGGTGAAGAAGGATTAGTGTCTCCATGGTTTGGGAGCGTGTGTGAGGGAGGCGTCTGGTTTGCCAGGCCCTTGCCTCCACTCCGTGGTACGGACAAAAGCTCTCCCTCCCTGGGGAGCAGCCTCGGCTGGGGGGTCCACCCGGTTGCCTGTGGATACGTTTTGTGTAAACTGATTCTGAATTCTCTGAGTAGATTAATACATTTTCCATGTGGACGAATTCTGGATTTTCCTTGTGAGTGGATTGTGGATTCTTCCTCTGGGTGGATATGGGGTTCTCCTTAATGAGTGGATTCGATTCGGGATTTTCCCGAGAAGTGGATTTAAAATCATCCCTGTGAGTTGATGCTTGATTGCGTCTGAGTGGATTCTGGATTTTCCCTCCGCATTTATTTTTTATTCTCATTCTGAATGTATTTTGAGTTTTCTTTGCAAACTGTGTGTTCTTAAATCTCCCCCTAGCAAGTGCATTCAGAGTTCAGTAAAATAGCAAATCCAGCGATGAGAGATCCATGGTGAGTAAACGGAAGCAGTTTTTCTAAAACATTTCCCATTTATGGTGTGATTGTGCTGTTGGCATCATAACAGAGAGAGAAAAAATAATCGGAATAAATTGGTATAGAGTGGGTGACTTTATGCAATTGTGGCATAACTAATTCTAAGGTCCCTTCGATTGCATCTTACGCACACAGAGGCATGACATGCCTTACAGTTGAGACAAGTTGGTCACACGACAAACTTGTCTCGAGACCTTGGATAAGTGTAATTTGGTCCAACAAAACATGTACTACCCCGCGACTGCCACCATGGCGGTGCATGCAGCTCTGTGCAGAGCTTTGTGACCCCCGGGTGAAAGGCGCTATAGAAGTTCAATAATTATTCATAACAATAATTATACCATTTGTAACATTCCATGTCTGGTCATAGACGAGACTTAGATATGCAGGTGTAGCAAGGAAACGACACGGAGAGGTGGAGAGGGGGAAGGCAGCCATGCAGCCAGCCGTTGACACCGTTTGCCAGACACTGCATCCTTCTATCATGATGTTATTAGCCAATTAATTAATGCATGTGTTTTACTTGTGGGAGAAAACCGGAGAGCCCGAAGGGAACCTACGCAGAACAGAGGGAGAACACACAAACGCCACACAGAATGGCTTCTAAGGCGGGAATGGAAACCACCTCGAGCAAGACTTTCTTTCTGTGAGGTGCGGATTCATCCATCGCATAGACGCCATGCCGCCGTAAGGCATTTATTGGTGACCAGATGGGGACCATCAATTCCCCACACTTGTAAACCAGGCTTTATCACGAGTGGTTTTGTCTTTTTGAACCCAGGGTCTCAGTGATACCAACTCAGTGCTCTGGCACGAGTGAGTCACCTAGTCAGATCGGCACACAGCAATTGCTGTCGTGGGAACATTGATTCTGCCATGGATGTTATGCTGATCTGATGGAGCATTGGCGTGACAGTTACAATTCTTGAAGGAATGTATTCAGATATTCTGAGAAGTAATAGTGTGTCTGGTTAAATGCTGATCATACATATTGATGACTGATTGTAGACCGGTGTTTGTAGGATGACCCAATGGATGACTCATCACAATGTATATTCGTTCGAGTGATTCTGAAAAATGAGCATGAGATGACTTGGCAGGAGTGAGCGGCTCGAAATCAGAAGGTTTGCAGCTAAAATCCTGGTCGGCATTTGAATCGGTTCATCGTCCCTCTGGGACCAATATTTGAGTCCCATTTTGTGGGGAAGCCAAAGCAATGTAGAATTTACACCACTTGTTCAGGGCTGTAAACAGCGGACTCGCATCATCACCTCAACGTTCATTTAAGCAGGAAATCAACTGTGCTTGAAATGCACTCTGACCAGGATTTTCATTTTGTGATCTGCTCATTGAGTCGATCACTAATGGCACCTAGCTGGATAATCCACAGCTGGCCTTCTTTGTTTACATTCCAAATGTGAATGGAAGTTTGGCAAAAATCCTTTCCAATCAGTATATTGAGGTCCGATCATTGTTGAAAGTGCCTGCCTGATTTTCATTATTTTGTGACTTCACATCACACAGTAACTTGTCCTATTATCCCTCTAGGGCTGATAAAATGGGCACCACATTGTCGGAAGTGGGCCAGTGCTTATTCTCGGGATATATTTTTCTGCGTGATGATTCTCGCGTGTTTTTTGGGGTCATGACTTTCTGCAAGCGACCAATCACACTGGAACGTTTTGACAGATGATGGCCCCGCAAGCATTTCCTGTGCTCAGAGCAACAGCCCTTCGGAGAGAATACGGGCCATGCCGCATTATTCATAGCCTTGCGCAGCACTCGCGGCCGATAAGAGCTATTAATCTACACGGCTTCCTGCTTATACAATCATGGGCTAAATTCGGCTATCTTCATCAAGATGAAGCCCTTCCTTACAAAATACCTTCGGAGTCCTTCTTGCCGTTCCTTTAACAAGAATAATAAACATCCCCATTCATTCACGTGGAAGAGCAGTCATGGCCTGTGTGCCACGGGGTGCTGTGGCCTGCTCTTGACGCTGAAGTCGCAGGCCCTTTAGTGATCGCCTTGCAGTGGGTGGCAAGGATCGCTTATTTCACGCAGAAAGTACTGGCAGGAGTCAAAGGAATTAAACCGTCAGCTCCTTGCACCGTAGTAAGCTGGCCTGAGTTTTTGCTCCGCAGACCGGGAGATCGTTGATTGATGTTCAGTCACCGTGTTATTGATGGCATTGGTCACGACGTGTCCTGTATTGGAGTGGTCCTCATGAAGTCTGCTGCCTTGGGCTACAGTGCCAATGTAAAAATAATAGCAGTAGTTCTATATCGACGTCAGAGTTCGCGTAGTGTCCATTGCACTGGTCCCTGGTAACCCGTTTTGCTTGGACCGTTGGTTGTGTCGTGCTAATCGCAACGTGTGTGCGTTGCACGTGTCTGTAGTCCAGGTTTGAATCCCAGCTCGGGTGCCATAGCAAGTCAATTTGTATGTTCTGCCCATGCCCCCGTGAATTTTGGTCAGGTATTCCGGTTTCCTCCCACAGTCTAAAGACATGCTGATGCTGGTGCCTAGAAATATTTTCCTGCTGACTCAATTCCCCCAGTGTCTGCAATAAACTGGGGTCCCATCCTGTTTATAGCCCTGCGTCTGCCGGGATACACTCCTCGGCGACTCGACACAGGAATAAGCGGGTACTGATAACGATGATGGCGTGTGTTAATGTGCGGTTATTGCCTTCATACTCCTGCATAGGCATCAGCGGTTGTTCTGTGCAGACGTCTGTTTAATGTGCTTCTGGGTCATTCCACGTCTTGTGCAGCACATTGTGTAACGTTGGCTGTTTCCACTTTGATTCCCCAAAATAATCCTCGCCCTAAACGAACCATTGTTGTGTGTGTCTTGGGATGTTTGGTCAAATCTTAAGCGGTTTTGCATTGGAGGGAAGGCGCATGGCATGTCTGGAGAAAACCCATACTTATCGGAGGATAAAATATCTATTCATTTGGACCAGCAGCCTGCTTGCTGTACTCGTCGTATTGTTGCACTGATTGACTCGATAGTATCAAAGACAGTGTCTGAACAATGTTGGCGCCGGCTTACTGCATGGCTTCCCCACCCTTACCCTTCTGTGGCTCTCACGCCCCTTGAGTCGCTCGCCTCTCGCTTCAAGAGCGAACGAATACCACGCAGCGCGTACTAGTAAGTGGTCTGTTATTCATTATTCTAAACGTATATTTGTCTTCTTCAACACCACCATACCGCAATCTGCTTGCTAGAAACTTCAGTAAAGTGTAGCTCGTGCAGCCCTGCCAGGGAGTTTGTCTCGCTGCCAGTAAGCTTTGTCCCGTCAAGGTTTTCACTTATTCATTTAATTTCACTTTTGTCGTCAATTTACGTACGATCCGTGCTTGGGAAATGTGGCGATGGCGTGTGGGTTGGGGGGGGGCGCGCAGGAATAAGA
>JAZEWT010000004.1:24321581-24355514 GCA_036362905.1 Mordacia mordax
CAAAGCTTCTTGTTTGCATATTTCGCCACAAGTATGTGTGGCTTTTGCAAACTAGACACTTTGTGGAATGTGTCTTTTTGGTGTTTTAAGATCTGTATAATTGCCAGAAATGGTAAAAACCTTTTCTACTCATTACATATGTACACTGGCAAAAGTACCCATAGCTTTACATAAGTCATTGAAGCACACAAAGTAACACATCTTTAAAATTATAATTCTGTATTAATTCAAGACAAGTACACTCTGGCCTGGTTTCCACACAGTGTTTCATCAGCAGAGTCGGTCTAAATATGTGGGCTTGGGAAGGTCTCATTAGCAGAGAGGGATGGATAAGACTAGTGACAGAATGTCAGCCAAAAGATGAAACGCGACTGTGAGAACGATTCCCCGTGGAGATGGAGCACTAAGATTAGTTAATGTGAAGGCGTGAGCTGAATTGTGAGATTGCAGTGCCAGGAGTAATGTCGGCTCTGTGAAGACCTTCAGCAGTGGATAGACACTGACTGACGATGAGATATTATACCTATGTATAATGTTGCATATCCGACTCTCTGGGGACAATCCACAGGAGAATTTCACGCGACGCCATTCGAGGAGCACAAACAGGTCACCGAACAAGAATAATGCGCAAACGCCGTCAAACGCGGGGGTCGCCCTTTACCGTGCTTGCCAAGTCGACGGATGCACGCGACCTTAACACGCGGTCGCTGTTTGTGAGAAGCTTGGCTTTGTGACCTTCTGTCCACAAAGACAATAGACACCGTGCAAAAACACTGCACTGGGCGTGTGCGTTAGCTGTCCAGGGTGGATATATTAAGTGCCAGTGAGTTTAAACCAAATCGTGCTACACGTACATTATATTTAATCTCATCTCATTGTCAGAAACCGCTTAGTTTTGTACAGGGTCGCGGTGAGCCGGAGCCTATCCGGGCAGACACAGGGCGCAAGGCAGGGATACCCAGGATAAGACGCCAGTCCATCACCAGGCACTGCGGGCAGTTTAGTCTGCAAGCCAATTAACCTATGTAGCAGCATTTTTTTGGACTGTGGGAGGAAACCTGAGTAACCAGCGAAAACCCACGCGGACACGGGGAGAGCATACAAACTCCACACAGAATGGCACCCGAGCCGAGACTCGAACCCGGGACCTTGTTGCTGTGAAGCGACAGCGCTACCCACTGGGCCACCGTGCCGCCGTGCCGCCACTGCATTTAGTTGTTTTTAAAATATATTAAATCGCATCCACGGTTGTCAAGGCAATACGGTCATTAAACACGAACTCTAGTTTGAATAATTAATCATTGTCATGCCGCGCACTTTCTGTATGCTGTTAAAAAAGTGGAACCGATTCCTATGTAAAATGCAGCTCCTCGAGGATGTCTTTAAGTAGAACTCCGTGGTTAAAAATACCACAGGGTTGCAGGGGCAGCTGGGCAGCCACCGCCTTCTGAAGGAGCCGTAGGTGGAACTGGGTCAGGCACATATTGCAGGTTCATTCCAACAGTCGTAGAATTGCTGCCTTGTCCTTAGATGCTCTCGAGTCTGGCTGGTATTTTGGCGTGGGAGGTCGCGGAGATTGTGACCTTGAATGCATTCCGTGAAATTTCGAAGGTGTCTGTAGAAACGCAATAGATTAGATGCTTCATTTATTTCCTTTGAAACTGATGTTAATAATAATCCCACAGCGTATACCATGTTTCAGCGTGTGATGCTGTAACAGCTAAGTTGAATTTTGTTTAAAATATAAACAATCAGCCCACATGTCATTTGAATTTTAGCCACCGTCCATTCATCTCACCATCCTTTGTCAGCCAAATATTTAAAAAGAAAAATTACATTTAAAAAATAACCACATACAAAGGCAAGGCACCACCCCACTTACAAGCCATAGTGTGAAGATGTCTCAAACTAAGGAGACGAAACGTTAAAGAATTTAGACTCAGTACGGCAAACCCCGATATTACAGCTCTAAGGAACAATTCTTTTATCAAAATTTAACTTTACACCTGGGAACCCGGCTAATTCACCGAGCGAGCAACATTCTGCCGAGAGATGATAAACAAAACCGAGACAAGCGGGTGATGCTGGTACTGCAGTGCAATAAATATTAATACATCTGCTTCGTAATGCTCAGTGTTATGCAAGTGACTAAGCCCTCGTCTGCTCGCTTGCTTCAGTAGAATCTATAAAAGCTACCCCACGTTCTTGCATCCCTCTGGCCCTGGCTGCTGCTCGATGCTGTGTGCCGGTGACACGCGGCGTGTGCGTGTGGGAGCGTGACAGTGCCGTCGCTTTACATTTGTCTGACACGGCACGCGCCCCCTGTCTTGCCAAGAGATGGAGGAGAATGGGCTATGTCTCCTGTGGGAGGTAGATAAACACATGAAATATTTTTTTCGGGGTTAGGTCATGTAAAAAAAAATTGGGTTAGGTCACGCAAAAAACAATTTTATGGATAACATTGGTCAACAAAGTCTTCAGATTAAAGATAAACAGATTTTTATTATTACAATAGAAAATGTCCAGTCTGATTGTTGGCTCTAGATGCGGGAATCCTGCGACACAACAAACGTCCGAACTGACCAACGCAGCAATACATAAAACCAAAGGGCAACCTTTAAAAAATTCCAATCAATTTATGCCAATTCAGCTGGGCCAATTTTTTTTAATACTAATTGGGATCTAAGGTAGCTCAACGATGGTAGTGACTGTAGCCTTACGCTCATAGCATTATTGTTCCAAAATGAAGATTCGCTAGAGAAATGTAGAGGTTTCTACTAGGATGAGCCCTATTTGTCCTCTTTTCAACGTTGTTTTCCTGAGGATTTCCTGCTGGAAAGGTCAAACGGGTTGTACTTTTGACGCTAATGACGATGCTGGCCTCGTTTGGCTCTCAGCGACCCCTAGTGTTACAGTCTCTCGTTAGAGAGCCCGACGTGAGGATTTGACGTTGCCCTGTTTACGTATGCGTCATTTCTGAGCAGTGCTTGACGGTGATGGGAGACTGTCACTGCCAATGCCAGGAGTCAAACTTTGCAAAAAGGTCTTCCTGTTGACTCTCCCCAAAGTGCGATTCATACTGCAAGTATAGTGCAATCATATGTCCATATACAGATATCTTAATAAGTTATTCTACAAAATATCTGTATTCCAAATGTATGGGAACACTTGTGAATCACATTGGCTATATCAGGAGAGTGAACATTTTCCACTGCAGATGTGAAAAGCGATAAAGGAAATAAAGGTGTTATTCTGCTGTTGAGAGATTTCTTCGTAAAAGTCATTGCAGAAGAAATGCTGCTGTACAATTCCCACTGAGTCATCTTGGACCTAAACATTGATTGGCATCTCTAGTGCGCACACTGTGCAGTCTCTTACCCTCATTATTATGTTTTTCCAATGTGTATCCCTTCTGACAGCATCATGTTATCAGATAAGTAAAACAATGTGATCTTTGTACAGATGTAGCTTTTCATGGCTCGATGCATGATGATTGCTTACCCAAGCTGGTCTTTCGGGATAGTCGTGTCGAGCGCTCCTCCTCTCTCCATTGCGAATTTCCACCTCCCACGTTGGAGGCATCCTTAGATGTGCTCTGATTGCTCGACACAGCTTTCCCGAAATAGCAGCTTTGGTAAGAAATCATCAATCTGATCTTTTCTAGAGCAGCATGTCCCGCCGTGTTGGAGAACGGACTATGGAAGTTGATAGCCCGGAACTGCCTCTGAGATCCCTCCAAGTGACCTCTGGCCCATAGTAGATGTTTATTTGATGTTCATTATCACAGCAGAAAGTACCCAGTGCGATTTCAAGCCCTAGATGCGGGATTCCTGCGACACAACAAAGGTCCGTACAGAACAACGCATAGCAAATATATGCGCATAAATGAAACTCCAAACGTTATCATGAAAGTCAACAGTAACATGCAAGATTGCAAAATAAACAAACTCACAACACCAATTTGTACAAAAATAAAACCCCAACCATATCCATGAAATAAACAGTGGCACTGAAGATTGCACAGTATAATACGTTATACTGAGCAACAGTGGTATGGTAATGTGTACGTTTTGTAGTATAACAAATGACAGAAGCATATGCAATCCTTCAAAAAGACCAATGAATTGATGCCATCCATTCATGCCAAAATTGTGATGCTAATTGATGGCTGGAACTCCGAGATCCATTGTGTTTTGTCTGGAGTTCCTCAAGGTTCAGTCCTCGGCCCATTTTTTATCAGCATCTACATAAAACCGCTTGGCTATATCCTGCGCAGCCTCAATCTCACTTCCCATTGCTATGCCGATGACATCCAAATCTACATCCACGCAAAGCCGTCCATCAATGCGCCTGGTCTTTGCATGTCGTCCTCTGTGTCAACTGTGAAGGCATGGCTCAATTTAAATTTCCTAAAACTAAATGGTGACAAAACAGAAGTTTTGCTTGTCGGAACCCTGCACCAATAGTCCAAGGCTGAACCCATCTAATTGGTGTTTGACGACTAGAATATCGAAGTTGCTTAGAGAGTCCAGAGTGTCGGAGTGATTCTTGATTCCTCACTCAGCTTCGAGACACACATCAATAAGGTGATGAAGGTTGCTTATTTCCATCTCAGAAACATAGCCAGACTACGCAACATCCTGTTACCCTCCAGTGCTGAGGAGCTAATCAAGATCTTCAGCTTTTCACGAATCGATTATTGTACTGTACTACTTCCTGGCATCCCTGCCTGCCTGACCAATCTTCCCCAACATGTGCAGAATACGGCTACTGGAGTCTTCACCCACACTCCCATTCATGATCACATAGCCCCAGTGCTGGCTTCTCTGTGGGTTACATACAGGATTGAATTCAAGACCCTCCTTCTCACCAACAAGGCTCTCACCAGCGCTGCTCCAACATACATCCGTGATCTGCTTCAGGCACCCTCCACAACAACGACAACTTCAATCCTCCAATATGGTTTTGCTGCATGTACCCAGGTCGCACCTCCGTTCGATGGGTGACCGAGCCTTCTCGCCCACTGCTCCCAAACTCTGGAACGCCCTTACATTTGAAATCTGCTCATCTGAGTTTGTGGCCATCTTCAAATCCTGTCTCAAGACTCATTTGTTCTGTAAGGCATTGAAGTCCTCTGGCTAGGACTGTTGATGCTGCTCACTGTTGTTGTGCTTGGATGATGGCTCTCTGTTAATCTGTGCCTGCTTGGGAACACTTATTCCTTCCTTTTTTTTGTTTAACAAATATTTTATTTGTTATTTTATGTCCTTCATTGATTTCTAGCCATTATTTTACTTTTAATTAATCTACTTTAATCTTGTTGTTGCTGTCATGCCGTTCTCTCCACAGCTTTGTGCAGTGCTTTGTGACCCTCGAGTAAAAGGCGCTTTAGAAATTAAAATATTATCTACAGGAACGCAACGATGCAAGTGACTGTAGCCTCAAGCTTGTGGCACTATTGTTCGAAGATTGATGGGCAGCCCCCACAAAGGGCCTTTTCATCAGATTTTGATGTCCATCTAGCAAAATTAATCAGACAGCGGGTTGAGCTTTTAAAATTAAGTTTGTCTTCATGGACAAAAAAAATCGATCAAATATTTCTTTGAATTTTTGAGTGGAACCTTGCGTGTAACTAGGGCCCAGTGATTATTTCTACGATTGTGACTAGACTGCAAAACTTTCCCACCCGCATTGACATATAAAGTAATGCTTATTTGACAACAGTCAAAATGATATTTAAATACTGTACATGGAAATTAGCCACATTGGGTAAAGAATGAATTGCGCATGATGTGTCGTAGTAATACTGTCATGCTTAATTGGTATATTTAGTATTCATGCTATTGTTGCTATTGTTATTAAGTAAGACTGTCATGATGCTACGTTTCAGACAGATATAGTTTATCCTTTTTGCTTTATGTAGTCCTCACTGAATAATATTCCCGGTTAATATTGTCACGCTTGAGAAAATTTAAACTGGGACATTACAGGATCTATAGCACCCACTGTGAAACAGAAGAATGTGCATGATGATGGCTTCTAAAAAATGCTCTTTCGTGAAAGCCGCGTCGATCGCTCTTCTCCTTCACCACGTTTCGCTTGAGGATGCCTCCAACGTGGGAGGCGAAATGTCACGAGGAGGAGCGGTCGATGCCGCTTTCCCGAAAGAGCAACTTTTAGATGCAATCATCATGCATCAAGCTGTGAAATGTGCATATTTAACAACAGCACACAAGCGCATTATCAACCGGGGTGGCCTAGCGGAGGCGCTCCCGCTGGCCACATCCGCTGCGTCCGGGAGACGAGTGGCGGCGCGCCGAGTGACTGACGGCCGTGCGTGTCTCCGCTAACCCTCGCCCAGGGTGCGGAGACGGCCGTGGCAAGATTCTCCAGCGATTCCCCACCAAGGAGTGGGAGGACGCGCCGTTCCCTCAGGGCCTGGAGCTGGTGAGTGCCTGGCTCCGTGTTGAGCGCGGCGCGGAGACACGACGGTTGTGCGCGCCTCTCACCGCTCGGCTCACTTGTCGCGCGCACTGTCTGTGCTGTGACCGTCTTTGACCACCGTGTCGTGCCTGCAGTCGCTACCGCGCCGAGTAGTTGCCTCAAGTGGCCCTCTCCTGCGGTGCCTTGAGATGTACTGTGTTGGAATTACGGTATCAATATACGTAATGATTATGGTCTTATCTTAAAGATGGGCGCGTGTGCGTGCGTGTGCGTATCGCGTCTCTCAGTTCTGCCAGCCGAGCGGATGGAGGCCGAGCACCGAGCGGGTTGCGCCCTCGTTCTTTGTGGTGGTGCTCACGGACATCAACTCGGAGAGGCACTATTGCGCCTGCCTCACCTTCCAGGAGCCATTCCTGGAACCCAGTGTGAGTTGCGCTAAGCTGGGGACATTCATTATCGCATTCAGGAAACCGGGTTCGAAGCCTTTGTAAGCACTACATTTATTTGCACAACACCAAGGCTTTTAAATCTCAAATGTTGTTATTGCCCACTTATCGATTCATCTTGTATAATGTTGACACGATCAGCTTCAAATTCCCACCTTTGCCCTACCCTCTAAGCACTTTTCTGCATTTATCATGAAAAACATGTTATTCGGAACAAGGTCGCCTATAATGGACATGCTGTTCACACGCTAAGTATAGGTAGATTAGTTCATTACCCCATGTGTTTTTTTTCAGAACCTGGACAATAATCTTGGCTGTGTATGGCCATTATCACTTTATGACGCGATGATGGCTGATGGTCATGAGTAATGAAAGAGTGGCAGCCACAGAATGGAATGCATCTGTGAGGACCTCTACTGAGAAACGTGGAGCGTTGAAAGCAGCTCACACGCAGGCGCTGTGTGGAATGTTACATCGTAGGATCGTAAAAGATGGCGACGGCTTAGGGGGGACAGAGGCCTTGATCCAGCAGTGGATTGACAATGGCTGATGATGAGCACCGATCGCAGTTTGTGGGGCGATGCGACACCATTTTGTGTCTCGTGCTTTGTGCGGTTCTAGGCGGGAAAGATGGCAGACGACAGTGATGGGGAGGAGGAGGATCAGGAGGAAGTGGACGACACTGGGCTTGTGAAGCCGGCTCAAGCGTTTGCTCCCAAATGCCTGGTCCTGGTCTCACGGCGGGACTGCACCGAGATCTTCAGGGTTAGTCGTCATCCCTCGTGTTTCTTTGAAAAGGTGCTCTTTCAGGATAGCCGCGTCAAGCATTGCGCCTCTGGTGATGCTGCCAACGTTGGAGATGAAACGTCGCGAAGGTAACAGGAGGCCTACTCGATACGACTATCCTGAATGAGGAGCTCTTGAGAGAAATTCTCATTACACTGGACCGTAAAAATATTAAGTAGCCTGATGCCTTCAACGTGTGTGGTGAAATGTCAGGATAACCTAGAGTAGTACTTTCCTATTTCCTTCTGCGACAAAATGTGCATTTTGTTTTGAGCGACTTTCATCGCAAAGGCCGTTTGTGCCACCGACATCATCTCATGGAAGATTAAGAAGCATTATCGCTGATCGCAGCGAGCACCCTCACATCGCAATGTATCGGAAAGTCACCCCTCGAAGATGTTGTTGAAGAACTACATCTGCAGTTCATTTGATTGACAGCTTTGGTCAGTAGTGCTGTTATTTCAGCCATACCTTTGTAATTATCTTAATCTCATTGATTAAAGCGTTTAGTGAAATGCTATTCGTTATCAAAGTTTAGTCTGAGGAGTGCCACTCTTTTCCCACCAAATATTATTTGGTCAGAACAAAATTATGAGTGAATTCATTACTTTGTCTTTATATACATATGCCACAAAAATCATTATCTTTGGTCTCGGAGAACTGCTGTTTGTAATCACGTTACTAATTTGTCTTGGTTCGAGTTTTCATCACAATCAGTTGCGTTTCGTTTTTAAGTTGGAATCCATAGTCAAGATCGCACGCAACACTTTTCCTCTTCAACAAATGCATTTAATATATTTAGAAATACCGGTTGATAAATACCATCGTCACTAATTACCGATAACGAAATGAGCACCGAGCCACACGGGCAGGGTGGGGGGCACGATTGACGCCCCCCGTTAAGGGGGTCCGCTCTGCCGTGCGAACTCTGGCTTATCGGCTATGTCTGTCTCTCTCTCTCCACCCGTGCGCAGAACTGCCTGGGGCTGCTGTACACGGCGCACACGGACAGCCTGCGGGTGCCGCTCGAGACGCTGGTGGGCAACCTGCTGTCCTGCGTGGTGCCCACTGCGGGGGGAGCGCAGGTAATTGGGAGCTGCACCGTCGCAGCACCCGTGTTGGAGACCCCACTGACAAACATAAGGTGGCGCAGTGAGGTAGTGCTGCTTGCATAGATGTTGGCTGCTGGCTTATCGTGCGGCTGCCTGCCTGGTTGATCACTGTTATAATTAACTCCGTGCCTTGGTATTGCTCAAGGATGATACAGATGAGCAGGTGTATTTCCACAGAAACTGTTCTCGCTGGGGGCTGGAGACAGGCAGGTCATCCAGGCGCCACTCAACGACACCCTCCCCATCACAGGGAGCAGCGTCGCCGTCCTCTTCCGACAGCTCGGTAAGCGCTATACCACTCACCAGCAACTGAGCAGCACCACAGCGCCCAGGTCAAGAGGTCACTGTGGCTAGTTCCGTTGTTTATTTGTTATGTGTTAAGGATCGTGAGAGTATTGCGGTTAGAGGGATGTGGTGAGAGAGATGTGCATGTTTAAATGAACCCCAGAGCTATGTCACCTAGATCTTAGCACTCCTGGTAGTCTGCCTTGGTAAACAGGTCTGGGGGAGGTTCCAGACAAATGACGATCCTAAGACTCTCCCACTAAAGGAGATTGGCCTCAGGAAGGCCTGCAGTAACCCCTCCATTGGTTTGCAACTGGCCGACTTACATCAACCTGCATAATGGCTCTTTACATTGACAACTATTATGGCTGTTTGCCTCGGAAAGCCTCACTGAGTCAGAGGACTCAGTGAGGCTAACGACTATGTTATCGTTATTTTGTTAAAGACCGGTCTTTTGAGCTATACAATAGCAGACACATAAATTACAACTTACGCATCATCAATATCATTGCGACTAGTTCCACTGATGCTGCCATATCTCACCATCGCCCATCTTCGTGCAGATCACTGCATGTGTTGCCCATCTGTTCACATCTTGTGTGGCTGCTGTGCTTAGTGAGCTCGACTAGTGGTTTTAAGTGTGTGAATTCCAATCCCAGCCCTGGTTCGATGTCTATTCATTTTATTATCTAGAGGACCCATGCGTGATCCATCTGTCACTCTACTCTCCAGAGATGCCATCAAACCACTCTGCCAGGATATTATATAGAGCCGCCATTCTCAACCGATAGGTCATGACCCATCAGTGAGCCGCGATCCCTGGTGACCAGACCCAGGTGGGCCAAGCAGGTTTCAATACGTAAAAGGTGGAGAACCCCTACTTTGAAGATACCATTGGATAGCATGAGAAAATCAGATTGCTCGTCTTTTGTCTAGAGATCCCATCAGAGACCAGTCTAACGGGCTATTGTATCGCGTCAAACAACTGTCTTAGCTTATTTTCTGGTGCCAGTTTGTCAAGCCAGGTGGCACAGTGGCCCAGTAGGTAGCGCCTCACAGCAGGAAGAGCCCGGGTTCGAATCTTGGCTCAGGTACCTTTCTGTGTGAGGTTTGCATGTTCTCCACATGTCCACGTGGGTTTTCGCTGGGCACAAGGGTTTTCTCCCACTGGCCAAAAAACATGCTGCTGCATAGGTTAATTGGCTTAGACTAAATTGCCCCAAGTGCCCGTGATGGACTGGCGTCCCATCGCGGGTGTATCCCTGCCTTGCTCTCATGTGTCTGTCGGGATAGGCTCCGGCTTCACCGTGACCATGTACAGGACTAAGCGGTTTCTGACAATGAGATGAGATGAGTTTGTCAAGCCCACAGTTGAGAAACAGGGCCCCCTGCTGTAGGAACATGACCACTGGCGTAGGGCCACCAACAAGGGGACCTTCAACAACGCACCTACCCGAGGAGGGAGGCGCTCGATCCGTGTGCCGTGCCAGCAGCCGCAAAGGCGTGCAAGGGAGTTGACGGAGCTGACTGGTGGAAACCCGACGCTCGCCCCAGTGTTGTGCCAGCTCTTGGAAAATCTCTGACGTCCCGTTTTTGTTGTGACGTTTTCACAAGCCGTGCCGCGGCCAAGCCTTTTGCTATCTTGGGCCTACGTCCTATGAACTCAATATGCGACCAGGTCAGTGCGCATTTGCAGCAGCGACTGCCGGCGCCAAGTCTGATCCCTTGTCTCGTTCCAATCAAAGCAACGGCTGCCTCTGCTATGCTGCTTACGTCGGCTCTAACAGAGACTGAAGCCGTTGTACAAGTCAGCAAGCATTGCCTTTCAACAATTGGGTTCCCAGGCATTTGGGGCAGTTAAATGAACTAGTAGAAGAGCCACCCTGTGGGCAATCTTGTTCCAAGCATGTAACGCGTTCTTCTGACGTTGAGATAAAGGTGGAAGAGTTCTTAAGAGGGTTGATGACATTTGTGCGAAAGTGGTTGTAACATTTTAGAAGAGTTATTGATAAGTGGGAAGAAAAGCTAAAATAAGACATCATGACCTCGATGTTATGTAGATGAAGTCACACAGAGGATTCCAACCTGGTATCTTTAGCATAGACAGAGTTAATTATTATTAATAATAATTGCATTTTATAGAGCGCTTTTCACCCGACGCTCACAAAGCGCTGCACAGAGCTGCGGAGAGAACGGCACAACAACAACGACATAGAATGGAAAATCAGCAACAATAACATTTTTTGGGGGTATTTTTTTAAATATACGCAACGGTGCAGTATAACATGTAAAACATGATCTGACTTTCAACTTTAATTTAAAAATACAAAATTATCAGTGTTAATACATGTATTGGGAAATTGTTTAATGTAACATTTATCGTATAATAATAATAATTGCATTTTTAGAGTGCTTATCACCCGAGGGTCACAAAGCGCTACACAGCTGCGGAGAGAACGGCACAACAACAACGATACACACCTTCTGTCTGTGATGGCAGTCGGTCTTTAGGTGATTTGAGGACGTCTTGTATCGTCTGATGGGTTGCGAAGACTGTTTTTATTTGGTCTGTTTTTAGGTATTTGCTGATTTTGTCTGTGGTGCCTTTCACGTATGATAGGAAAGCATGGGTCTTGCTATCTCCAACATACAAACACTTGATGATTGCTTCGAAAAGCTGCTCTCTTGGGACAGCCGCGCCATCGACGCGGCTGTCCCGAGAGAGCAGCTTTTCGAAGCAATCATCATGCATCGAGCCGTGAAAACCTACATCATTACATACAAACACTTGTTGCATTGTATTAAGGGCGCAAATGAAGGTGCCAACTCAAACAGTTCCCGCACCCCCTGTTCACGTGAAACCTTTATAACTCTCTGTGCAGCGCTTTGTGACCCTCGGGTGAAAAGTGCTCTGTAAATGCAATTTTTATTATAATATGTTGACCGACCCGTCTCCAAAAGAGTGAGTAGACAATAGTCTCCCTGGCTTCTCTGATGAGTACTCTAGACAACAGACTGTCAGATAAGGCTCTAATGCAATCTGTAAGACACAGTCTCAAGTCATTGAGACCCACTAAGTTCATGTTTGCCAATATACCTAATTAAAATACAAATTAAGTCCCGACACACACCACTGTACTGTTTAACAGCAGCCATCATACAATGAAGAGATGGCCTCTTGTTCACTGCTCTCTCCATCACTGGGGCCACGCACACACAAGTAGCTCCTCACTGGATACTTTCGTGCGCGTACGCAAGATCGGACTCTTATTTTGAACGGCACCGTACGTCAATTGAAAATCATCGGGAGTGTGCCGCTTGTGACTGCTTTGTTAAAAAAAAACATTTTAAATTTGTATTCCTGTGGTGCTAAATGGCATTTTAACGCTTGCAGTGCATGTAATAATGTAGGTTTTTACGGCTCGATGCATGATGATCGCTTCGAAAAGCTGTTCTCTTGGGACAGCCGCGTCGATTGCTTCCTCTCTCCGCCTCGTGACGTTTCGCCTCACTAATGTGTGAGGCGCGTCGATTGCTTCCTCTCTCCACCTCGCGACGTTTCGCCTCACGTTAGAGTGAGGCGAAACGTGTGAGGCGATGTTTCGCCTCACACGTTAGAGTGAGGCGAAACGTCACGAGGCGGAGAGAGGAAGCGATCGACGCGGCTGTCCCGAAAGAGCAGCTTTTCGAAGCAATCACTTGCAGTCCATGTTTATAACGACTTGAGTGCTGAATAAGCTGCTCTTGGCAATAAGATGGCAGACCACTCTCTGGCGATGTCTTGAGGATAGAAGCAAAAATATTGTTTTCCTCCCCGCCACCAGCAATCCGATAAATACCCACGGTCCAAGTTAATAATGATTTGATCCCAGATTTTTATTTTTACACTTGTGGCTGTGGGGTGCACGTGAACCCCATTGCATGGAGTGGTCGCAATGTGTGATTTCCTGTTCCTAAACTGTGATTATCTTCTCAGTAAAGGGGATACAGCCATTGAATGTGAGATGCATGATGAACAGGTTTCACGCTGGGACCTTCTAACATTATATTTCAATCACGAATTGTGTACAATATATGTACTTCTTTAATGATCCAATTATACACTGATCTATCCTAGGGTATTTCAATGATAAAAGACTGAAAAGCAGTTTCATAATGTAGTCTTAGGACAGTATACAGACAATGACAGGTTGATAAACTAGCCTCTCTTAAACAGCATCACCTTAAATCTAAACTGAATGTAGAATTAGGTTAATTGTGTTAACTCTGTGTGTGAGAATTGCTCTCAAAGGTTACTTTGTGGGATAGCTGTGTGGAGCATGCACCCTCTTTCCTTCGTCGATTCGCCTCCCACGTTCGAGGAATGAGTCCACTCCTCTAGCCCACGCACACCTATCTGTGTGCTTCCAGCAAGTATGTGCGTCTTTAATCCTGTGCACCGATTGCTGGGCTGAACAGGGATCCGCAACGTCCTCAACCTCTTCTGCGCGGTCGTCACGGAGCACAAGGTGCTGTTCCACTCGAGCAGCTACCAGCGACTGAGCGACGCGTGCCGCGCCATGCTGGCTCTCCTGTTCCCGCTCAAGTACAGGTCAGCCGTGCGGCATGGCGGGCGGCCGACCCAGTGGCCCGCCGTGCCTGTGTCGGAAAACCGAGCGGGTGCCACGGTATTGCCCCAGTTGATGTCGGGGACCTACTCCCGAAAGTTGCAGTGAATATCGAAATGATGTAAATCAGAGCTATGTTTTGCTAGAAGTCTATTGCCGGGCCAGTTGGGGTGGTGGGGGGGTGGTTTGGGTTCTGGGTGATGTCGTCAGCATTTGGGAGCGTGGTGGATGATGTCACCTCAGGGTATGGGTGGGGGCATGGTGGGTGGAGGCGAAGGCCAGGTGACTGATGCGACGTGAGTGTGGGTTGAGGAGATACGCATCAGGTAGTGTTATTATAACGTGATGACGTATTTGATTTTAAAAAAGGGCGGACATTGCTTAGAGTATTAGTGTGTATAATGCTGTGTGCTTCGTTACTGCTTGGCTATGGATCATCCTCAAACGTGGCTCAGGCTTGAGCCACTCGCTTGCTTCCGAGGATGGCTTGGGCTCGACTTGTGGAAATCCTGAGCATTACTAGGAGCATGCACGAAGCTGGCTCAAGTGGAACTGAGTTTGGTTAAGCTGCACCCTCAGCCGGCCCATTTCAGCGAAGCGTGAGCTAAGAATACAGACGTAAATGTTACGATTCATCGATTGCAATTGATTTGTTTTTCTGAATATTTCCCCGTTGTTGATTTCGAATGTGCCATTGGTATTGTGTCGTGAGATTAGGAATCTACTCAAGAATCTCGCAAGCTGTGCACCCTATCTTAAGTAACGGACCCACGTAGGAGGTTTTTAACAGGATTTGAGATAAATCCTCTAAGGCATTTTTGTAAGCTTTAGACAGCAAGAGGCTCAATTTAGCAAATGGTACGCAAAACCAAAGATAAATATATCTGGGTGTTTTCATGGCCACACAGTCCCCTGGTGCCCTGTACTGGCCTCAGTATTTGCTAACAGCACTACCCTGTATGTTGTTGAGGCTAAACAGGGAGGGCTTATGTCTTTGAGTGCGTTCGTGTGTGTTCCTGTATAAAGAGCGGCAATGTTTAGCACTCTACGCTCAAAATGCAACCATCTAACATTAGTGGAGAATATCTGAAATGGTCGTAAGCTGTCGTCTAAGTTGACTCAACTCCTGAATTATTACCTTGTGCGGTGCATAAACATCAATACAGGGACGACAAAGGTGGATAAGCGTGGCGGTTGGTCACCCACCCCAACCTTGTGCCGTGCTGGCCTTAAGGGGTGCTCGCTAACAGCACTTGCTGAAAGTCTATATGGGGGTTCTTGGTCTTGTTTTGCTTCTGTGTGTGTGTCCAGCTACCCTTACATCCCGATCCTGCCATCCCAACTGCTGGAGGTGCTCAGCACGCCTACGCCATTCATCATCGGTGTTCACTCCATGTTTATCAGCCACCTGCCCGATCTGGTGAGAAGCAGCATTGGTCTTTGAGCCATCGATTTGTTGTCGCACAAATCCCGCATCCAGAGCTTGGAAGCTCACTTGGTACATTCAGCTGTTAGAGATGGGAGCCAGTATTAGAAATGGAAGTCAGTGTCTGAAACAGGAGCCAGTTTTTGAGACAAAAGCCAATGTTGTGTCGCAGGAATCCCGCATCCAGAGCTTGCGATCTCACTGCGTACTTTCTCTTTAACAACAAGGGTGGCGAACGCTAACTGTCCTTTTATGAAAATGTTTTAACTCTAGATTGCAACGATGCACGTTTGAAGTCTCACCGTGGTAGCTTCCAGCTATAAAATGTCATTTTTATTAGAAATATTTCATCCCGTGTAGTTTTCATAACCTCATTAAAGTCGAATGGTCTTTCTGCTCAAATGAAGCGATAGTGGCAGCACTTCTCTCTTAGAAACCAGGCCAATGATCAAGTTTGCACATTCATATGTCAAGGGTCAGTTGATTAATAGTGCAACTGCTGTGGACATTTCATAAAGTGGTACTTGATTTATCAACCCAGAAGGGATGATGACCTAAGTCGATCCCTAACCTGATTAGAAGACCAGTCTTTTAATCACAGCTCTGTGATTGCACTCGTATAGAGATCGGGTTGGTGGCTCACACAAAGATCTGGCAGTGGACAGAGATAACCACCTAAATGCGGATGAGGTAGTGCCTGTGGAAGACAGTACAGAAACAAGATTTTGTACCTACAGTGTTTGTGCGGCCTGAGGGGATTTTCCTCGAATACGTGCGGGGTTTCTCCAGTCACGCTCATGTCCTCATGTCGGAAAAAAAAGGACCCAGTAAGAAATTGATCCAACATCCCTTACAGGAACCTCTTGAAAATTGTTCCTGAATTTAGGTGAGACTTGTTCGTAAATATTCGTTTTTAGTCTTATTATGTGTTCAGCCTTGTTGTCAGATGGCGTGATGATGTTACATTAAATATATTTATTAACAACGCACTCTGGCCCTCACTTTGTTTTCCGAAAATACATCCATCCATCCATTGTCATGCAGCTTATCTGGGTCCGGCTAGTGAAGGCAACGGGCTCTGATGATTGCTTCGAAAAACTGCTCTTTCGGGACAGCTGCGTCGATCGATTTCTCTCTCTCCATCGTGACGCTTCGCCTCACGTTTGAGGCATCCTCAGGTTGCCTCGAACGTGAGAGAGAGCAAATTTTAGAAGTAATCATCATGCATCGAGCCATGAAAACCTACATCATTGCAACAGGCTTTAGCAAAGCAGCCTACATGTCCTTTTCCCTAATAACTTCCTCTAGCACTTCCCAGGGGACTCCAAAGTGTTCCCAGACCAGCTGAGAGATGTAATCCCTCCAACGGGTCCTGGGTCTGCCCCAGGGTATTCTCCCAGTTGGCCCTGCCCAGAACACTTCCAGAGGGAAGTGCGCAGGAGGCATCCTTATCAGATGCCCCAAACCACCTCAATGCGGAGGAGCAGCAGTTCTACTCTGAGATCCTCCTGGATCACTGAGCTCCTCACCCTATCTCTAAGGCTGAGCCCAGCAACCCTACAAAGGAACCTCATTTCAGCCACCTGCATCAGGGAGCGTACTCGTTCGGTCATTACCCAAAGCTCATGATCATAGATGAGCGTTGGAACGAAGACTATCCGGTAAATTGAGAGCGTTGCTTCCCGACTCAACTCCCTCTTCACCACGACGGTCCGGTACAACACCTGCATTACTGCAGACGCTGCCCCCATCCATCTGACAATCTAGCACTCCCTTTTATCCTCACTCATGAACATGGCCTCTGGATACTTTTACTCTTCCACTTGGGTCAGCTGCTCACTCCCCACCCAGAGGGGACAAGTCACTTTTTTTCCGAGCAGGAACCATGGCCTCAGATTTAAAGGTGCTGACTCTCATCCCCACCGCGTCATACTCAGACACAGACTATTCCAGTGCATGCTGGAGATGAGTGTGATGAAGCAAAGAGGACAATATCATATGCAAAAAGCATAGATGCCACACTCATACCCCAAAACTGGATAGACTCCAGTCCTTGGCTACGCCTTGCTATCCTGTCCATAAAAATTACGATACAGAAAAGGAGACAAGATGCACCGTTGGCAGAACTCAATGTCCACTGCAAAAGGTTTTGACTTCATGGCAAGGATGCAAACACATCTCTCACTCCGGTTGAACAAAGACCGAATGGCGCACAGTAACGGCCCCAGTACCCCGTTCTCCCGCAGTACCTCCCATAGAAGCCATCCGAGCACACGGTCATAAGACTTTTCCAAGTTCACAACAAACATGTAGACTAGTTTGACAAATTCCCGTGACCACTCAAGAATGTGTGAGAGTGTAAAAGGCTTTTCCACTGTTCCACAGCCAAGACGAAATCCACGTTGTTCCTCTTGAATCCGAGCATCAACTATTGAAGCATAGGCTTTCCCAGGGAGGCTCAGCAGCGTGATCCCTCGGTGGTTGGAACACACCCTCTAGTCCCCCATTTTGAAAATGGGAACCACCACCCCTGTCAGCTAATCCCCTCGAACTGTTCTCTAACCCACGTGATATTCAATAGGTGAGTCAGCATGACAGCCCCATAACATCCAGGGCAAAAGTATTTCGGGGTGGATCTTGTCCTCTCGGAGCACTTTGCCACTGTGCAGCTTCTGAACTGCCTGTGACTTCTACTAAGAAATGGGCTCTGATCCCCCAGAACATTCTGGCCGTGCCTTCTCCTCCGAGGACATATTTGTTGGGTTTAGGCGTTCCTCAAAGTTTTCTTTCCACCTCCCGACGATATCCCCAGTTGAGGTCAGCACCTCCTCACGCTTGCTGATAACAGCCTGGGCTGTGCCCTGCTCTCCTCTCTTGAGCCATTGGATGGTTTCCAGAACCTCTCAAGCCAGACGATAGTACGTCTCCATAGCCTCTCCCAACTCCTCCGCACCCTGAGGTTTCGCGTCTGCAACCACTGCAGCTGCAGTCCTTCTGACCTGCTGGTACCTGTCCGCCGAATCATGGGTCCCCCATGCCAACCCAGCCCGGAAGGACTCATTTTTCAGCTTGGCAGCTTCCCTCACCACTGGTATCCACCAGCAGGTCCGTAAGTTGCCACCGTAACTGGCACCAACCACTTTCTCCCATAGGAGGCTTTAAACGGAGTTCATTTGGACTCCATGTCCTCAGCCTCCTCCAGAATGTGAGAGAAACTCCTCTGGAGATGGAAGTGGAAATCGCTCTGGACAGGAATCTCCACCAGTCGTTCCCTCAAATCCTCACTACACATTTGGGATTATCCAGCTATCCAGCATCCTACCACGCCATCTGCTCCAGCTCACCATCAGGTAGTGATCGGTAGACAGCTCTGCTGCTCTCTTCATTTGAGTGTCCAAAACATGGGGCCTCAGGTTCGAATAGA
Source organism: Mordacia mordax (assembly GCA_036362905.1). Classification (NCBI taxonomy): domain Eukaryota; kingdom Metazoa; phylum Chordata; class Hyperoartia; order Petromyzontiformes; family Petromyzontidae; genus Mordacia; species Mordacia mordax. Next base: position 24,340,112 of record JAZEWT010000004.1, read on the forward strand.
CAATTACAAAGTTGATCATCGACCTTTGGCCCAAGGTACTCTGTTACCAGGTGCACTCATGAGCCTCCTTGTGTTCGAACAGTATGTTTGTTATGGACCATCCATTGACCAGCATAGAAGTCCAATAACAGAACACCATTTGGTTAAGTTCGGGGAGACATTACTCCCAATCACACCCCTCTATGTTTCTCCATCATTGCCCACATGGGCGTTGAAGTCTACCAGTAGAATTATGGAGTCACCAGGTGGGCTGTTGTCCAACACCTCACCCACTGTTTACAAGAAGGTAGTGTATTCTGAACTACTGTTTGGTGCGTATGCACACACAATAGTCAAGAGTCTTCTCTGCGACCCGAAGTAATATTGAAGTAACCCTCTCATTTACCAAGAAAAAACTCCAAGTGAGTTGCACCTAGCCGGGGTGAGAATCCCCATCCCCACCTGGTGACTCTCCCCCTGTGCGACTACAGATTAGGGAAGAGTCCAACCACTATCAAGAAGTTTGGTTCCAGAGCAGACACTGTGCTTAGAGGTGCACCCAACTATGTCCAATCGGTACCTATCAACCTCCTAATCAAGCTCTGGTTCCTAACCTCCTAGAGAGGTGATGTTCCACGTTTCAAGAGCCAATCTCCTTTGCCAAGGTCCAGCTCACGTAGACCCACTCTGCCTCTGTCTGCTGCCCGAGGGGCATTGCACTGGACCATTATGGTTTGCCTTGCAGGTGGTGGGCCCACTATAAAACTATGGAGGTAAACTACGTAACGTGTATCTCAGGGGGGTTGTGAACGTAGAGCATGTCCTCGAGAAAAATCACACCAATTTGCAGGAGCTTAATTTTTATCGTGACCTTGCTTGTGATGTCCCACCAATTCTGTTTCGATTATCACGACGTGTTGTTAAGTCAGGTCGTTCTGGACGCTATTGGAAAATAAAACAAAAAGTAAGCCAGTACAAAAATATTAATATTTCTTTAATTCGATATAATATTGATTCTGCTCAGGTGCAAAGAACTTGAGCTGCCTTTTAACAGCCGAGCACGCTGGCTGCTGAACAGCTGCGCTTTGTTTTTGCGATCCTGACTCTGCAAATGCTGTTCCAAGATCCCAGAGTTGCTACATGACCTTCACATGACCGCTCCCTCCCCTTGCTTGCATTAGAGAGCAGAAAGTCAGAAGTCAAATTGAGCACTGAGGTGGCACTGTTGTTTCGTTTACAGCCCCGAGTCGGTGGTAAGAAATTCTGTAGCTGCAGGACAACCACTGTCGTCGTCCCCACAAAGTAGTTCTCATTTTATCGATGGCGGAGCGATGCTGGATTGAGTCGATGAAACTAAATTGGATTGGAACTCGTGTTTTCTGTTTTCAAACTGCCCGCTCTGTCGCTGAGAGAGGGAGTGGAAATGCGCGAGCCACAAATCTGTGATAAAGCACGGCACGAGAACCCTTTTAACCCACTACATGCACGTGGATGTATATTAATATATATTTATTATATGGTTGGGGTTAATATGCAACGTGCAGGGTTTGCTTCCTGGCGAAAATATCTTGGTGAGTAGGTCGCAGCTAAGCTGTGGGCCACTTTAGATTTGGATTAAAATCGACGGAGGTGATGAGATATTTAAATTCTATTCCAATCCCCCTTCAGGCTTCATAGTTAATAATACTAATTGCATTTTTATAGCGCCTTTCACTTGAGGGTCACAAAGCGCTGCACAGAGCTGCGGAGAGAACGGCACATCAACAACAAGATAAGAAGGGCAAATCAGCAATAACTTTTTTTGTAGGTTTTTTTTTTTTACAAATCCGAGCCACGGATATTACATGATTGCAGTGAGTTTGGATGGAAAGCTGGTCGGGGTGGATGATAATACTGGTCATCATCAGTTTTTGATTGAGGAGTTGACAAAGCTTATGTTTAACGTTTATTGAGGACATGATTGAGATCAGGATATGAGAGTAAGAAGAGGTCGTGATGATTCGCACGCTGACCCTGCTGGTGGTGATTATTAGTGAGATGATGAACTTGACGTATGCTATTATCACTGTGGCTCACCGTGATGATGAATCTCACTCTCGCCCAATTGATGCTGCTGGTGAGGTTATACATCTAAGGTGTGATGGAGCGGCAGCGTAGCAGCACACTGCATTACAAACTCAGCGACCCAAGTTCGGTTCCTCTTCACTGCCACCATCAATGACAATTTTCTCAATGATCCTTGACCTCCCGCAAGTCTAACTCATTCTCACCTAAGTACCTCGTGCGGTGTGTAAATCTCATCACTAGGGAGACAAAGGCGGTCGGGCGTGATGCTGGCCACCCACCCCTTCGTGTGCTGTGCTGGCCTTCATAGGTGCTACTCACTAACAGGATCAAACGGTGCATTAAGGCTACGCCGTTGACCTTTGTCGCACGTCGCAGCTGGATGTGATCATGGTGGAGCTGGACGGGGGTACGGTCGCCGTTCCGGAGTGCGTCCACCTCCCTCTGCTGCCCGAGCCGCTGCTGCAACAAACGCTGACGGCGCTGTCCATGGTATCGACACGCGCGCGACGGTCCGCGCACGCGCGCTTCGCTCGTTCAACTGTGTGTGACCTTCGAGCGTGAACCCGTAGGGGCGGCACTGCTCGCCGCTCTGCACCCCCGGTGATTGAGTGACTTGTTAAGAATCAGACTTGTCTTGAGCCCCTGCCTCGCCTTCAACAAAGTACACCGATAAGTGTGGTGAAGTGTGGTCAAACCGCAATCCCCGTGAGTAACTCCCATAAGCAAAGCAACATGGGGTAATCTTCATCCAGCACCAGAATTGTTCTTTGATTATTTATGTACAAATAGCAACATAATATACTCTTGAAAACACAACACCTAATGATACTTTACTGTTAAGAAATATATCAACGTGAAGAATAATGACAAACACTTCATGGGTGTGGGATGCATTGGAGTTGTATATTTCCGTTCTTATGTCATGTTGTTGGCATGCCTTTCTCTCCGTGGCTCTGTGCAGCGCTTTGTGACCATCGGGTGAAAGGCGCTCTAGAAATGCAGTTATTATTATCATTATTACATTCCCCTCGACTTGCAGAGTGCTATTTAGAGTGCGATAGAGCGATGCATTTAATGATAATTTTCATTTCTTGAACGCCTTTCATCCATCAATCCCCAGGGCCTTTGAGATGATGATTGTGGGCTCTGTGTTTCAGGTGTTGAACCCAGACCTGGGCGTTGCAGACAACGCCTTCCCACCCTCCTGTATCGCCTGCTCACCTCTTGATAGACTGGTAATTCCTGGGGAGATAACAACAACTATAACAATAACAACACTTTTTTTTTTAGACTTGACTCTTTAATTGTAAAACTGAGAAACTGAAAAAAATCCTAGTGCAGGTTCACTTTATATGTTCCGGGTTCGATTCCTGGCTCGGGTGCCTTTCTGTGTGGAGTTTGCGTATTCTCCCCATGTCCGCGCGGGTTTTCGCCGGACACTTCGGTTTCCTCCCACCGTCCAAATACATGCTACCACATAGGTTAATTGGCCTGCCGAGTAAATTGCCCCCAGTTCCATGCGATGTACTGGTGTCACATTGTGGGTATAGCCTTGCCTTACACCCTCTGCCGGATAGGCTCCAGCCCCACGTGACCCAGTACAGGATTAAGCAGGTATTCAAAATGATAAGGATGCTTTTAATGCAAATTTGTTTTTCATAAACTCTTTTCGAAGTTTTGAAGGCTTTGTCGAGATCTCAGTAACTGATAGTAGCAGCTAATGATGCATATGTGAATGTTATAACTGGTCATTTAAAAACGTAATTACAGTCTTTAAATATAATTCTCATATGGCGACACAGCGTAAATAAGTAATCTCTAACTCTTATTCACTCTAACTCTCTGGCCTCTGTTTTTAAGCACGAAAATATTCTTTGGGGTGCACTACAAGAGGTAAATCATTACTATTGCTTGTAGATGACCCATCCTATGGGCAGTCCTGCTCCAGCCATGTAACACTTTAGTCTAATGTCAGGTTAAAGGCAGAATAGTGCTGAGGAGAGTTTATGGTACTAGTGCAAAAGTAGGAACAAATAGCCAGACTGAGCAACATTGTCACCCTCCGATGATTCTCAGCTTCTCTTCACAAATTGATTATTGCAATGCACTACTACTCCCTGGCATTCCTGCCTACCTGATTAATCGTCACCAATATGTGCAGAATGGGTCTGCTCGAGTCCTCACTCGCACACCCATCCACGATCACACATCCCTAGTACTGGTGTCTCTCCACTAGCTAGCAGTTACATATAGGATGGAATTCAAGATCCTCCTTCTCACCTACTAGGCTCTCACTGGCGCTTCTCCAACATACATCCGTGACGTATTTTAGGCTCCCTTCTCAATACGACAATTTCGATCCTCCAGTACGGACTTGCTGCATATACTCAGATCGCACCTCCATTCGATGGGTGACATGCTTCTCGCGTACTGCTCTCAGACTCTGGAATGCCCTCAGTTTAGAGATTCGATCAGCTGAGTCCCTGGGCATCTTCAAATCTCGTCTTAAGACTCACTTGTTTCGTAAGGCTTTGAAGTCCTCTGGCTAGGACTATTGATGCGGCTCACTGTTGTCATGCTGGGATGATGGCTCGCTGCCGACCTGCGCCTGCTCGGGAACATTTATTTCTTCCTTAGTTTGTTTAACAATTATTTGTATCACTTATTTTATATCCTTCTCTAAATTGTAGCCATTATTGGACTTTCAGTTAAACTGCTCTGATGTTGATGATTGCTTCGAAAAGCTGCTCTCTCGGGATGCTTTGATGTTGTTGTTGACATGCCGTTCTCTCCACAGCTCTGCGCAGAGCTTTGTGACCCCCGGGTGAAAGCGCTGTAGAAGTGCAATTATTATTATAATCCTGAAATAGTGTTAAAGTTTCATAAGCGTAATATGCAAGTGGGAAGTATGTTTGAAATAAGATTCGTGTTGTGCAGATAACATGTATGATTGTGAAGGATATAAACCCAATTCTGTCAGTGCACACAAACACAAGCGCTTGCTCCGTTATAGGTATATTATCATAAGGAATAGAACAGGTTTTTACCATTTCTTGCAATTATACAGGTGTTAAGATGTTAGAACACCAAAATTCACACTTTTCACAAAGTGTCTAGTTTGCAAAAGCCATTGTCCTTCAAATTGATTGGCCTACACCAGACATGGCTTTCTTTTGAGCCTGATTGTCAGTGTTAGCCAGATGTTGCCAAAAGGCAATCAGCTCAGAAAAATGCAATATTAATGCTTTAGTAGCTCAGGCGAGCTGTTTAAGCTATTGGTATTTTGCCAGTGTAAATATGTAAGGAATAGAAAAGGTTATTACCTTTTGAAGGACAATTCATATATTATAAAAGCTTTTTGTTTGCATATTTTGCCATAAGTATGGCTTTTGCAAATTAGACACTTTGTTAAAAGTGTAATGATGTAGGTTTTTTCGCCAGCTCGATGCATGATGATTGCTTCGAAAAGCTGCTCTCTTGGGACAGCCGCGTCGTTCGCTTCCTCTCCTCTCCTCGCGATGTTTCGCCTCACATGTTAGAGGCATCCTCAGGTGCAGTATGCGTGTGTAGTGGCTGTTGCTCCTATATATATGTGGGTACTTCTAGGTGTTTAGTCATTTTTCCTGTATGGGGTCTACATCTGAATCACATTAAAACTAATCTCCTTGACAAAGCAGGAGGGGGTTATCGCAGTTCCGGGGTGTGAATAGGACAAGGAGATTAGTGTTAATGTGATTCAGATGTATACCCTTTGTTAAAAGTGTCAATTTTTGGTGTTCTAACATCTTAACACCTGTATCTTTGCCAGAAATGGTAAAAACCTTTTCTATTCCTGACATATGTACACTGGCAAAAGTACCAATAGGTATATTATCGTTTATCTTATACTAATTATTATTATTTGCCCAGGACAAGGAGCTGCGCGCCATCTTCCTGCGCCTGTTTGGACGCCTGCTGCAGGGCTATCGCTCGTGCCTGCAGCTGGTGCGGGTGCAGCCCATGCCCGTGCTGCGCTTTCACAAGGTGAAGCACCTCGCGAGGGCCGCCGCCGCTGCCGGCTGTCTTTGCACCACGACAACAACAACCGCCATGCGCCGCTAAGTGGCGGTGGCGTCATGACGGCGCTTGTGGCAGGCCATGTGCACTCTTGAGGGTATCACGTCACATGTCGAAAGCTTGCGGGCAGGGGCAGTACACACAAGCAGAGACAAAGATTCGCCCTGCGGCCTCTTAAGGCCGCAGCACTTGCCCCTGCGGCCTCTTAAGGCCGCAGGGGCAAGTGCTGTCAGGGAACACCTGTGAAGGCCCGCACGGCACACTGGTTGGTGTTATTGGCAGCATCATGCCCAACTGCCATTGTCCCCAGTAGCAATATTTATACACTGCATCGGGTAGACAATTAAGGCTGATTGAATCTCTGGAGAGGCTTACAATCAGTTCAGATATTCGCCATTGGTGTAGGCCCTGGCGGTGGATTTAACTGCGACCACCGTGCATGTGTATTTGCGAGCATGCACGTGCAAACCTGTTAATGCGTGAATGTACATGCGTGCATGTTAACGTTTGCACGCGTGTATTTACACGTGTGGACATGTGCTCCTGTGTTAACATGTGGGCGTACGTGTGTTAATGTATGGGTGTGCTCGTGTGTAGGCAGCGTTCCTGGGCCAGCGGGGCCTCGTAGAAGACGACTTCCTGTCACGCCTCCTCGAGGGGATGTCCTTCGCTACCTTCATCTCTGAAAGGGGCCCCCCCTACCGACCTTGCGATATTTTTGACGAGGTCCGGTACCTCAGTGCGGCTCAGGTTTCGCTCGCAGAGCGTCAGAGTGCGGCCATCAATCTACAAATTTACATCTGTCTTCCGTATATTACGCAGTTTGCATGTGGCCACCATTACCCTTGAATGTCGCTCCAGTTCCTGCCCGCTGTGAAAAGAGATCTCCGCGCAGCTCACTTAAACTCACTCATTTTCTTCCTCTCCTCTCATCATCACCACTCCCTCGTAACTGATATCTGGGCTCAGTTATTCTTTCGCTCCCCTACTCTTCTCCCTGTCAAGCGCTTTTTCTTTTTTCTGCTGCTCACCTTGAACTGCGCTCTCTGAGTGACCATCTTGGAAATGTCTATCCCAACGTCCTTTTTCCAAGCATCTTGTTCACTCTGCCCTTTTGTGGCACGAACTCTGCTCCCCTTCCCTTCCTGTGCCACGGGCCAATAATATTACCATTATTTAATATCGGCATGACAACAGCACAGCCTCATCAACATCACCAACACGTAACTTCGTTATCATCATCATCATCAATGGTGATTTTATGATGATCATTATCATATGGACAGGAAGGCAGCGCAGTGGTAACGTGTATGCCTTACAGCGAGAAGCATCTGGCTTATATTCCTGACTTGGGCAACGCTCCCGTTTTATGTTCTTTTAATAATAATATAATATTTGCACCTCTTGAGCACTTTTCACCCGAGGGTCACTAAGCGCTGCACAGAGCTGTGGAGAGAACAGCACGTCAACAAATCCAACAACATCAGCGTTCTTGAAAGCAGAGGCGATTCAAGAGAAGATGGAACGTTTATGCCTTGATGATAAAAAGTCGACTAAGGCAATTACAGTCCAACAAATTCACTTTTGGGGATCCCAACGAACCGTTCACATTGCACGCATACTCCACCTGGTTCGAGAACGATCCTGGTTCAGTTCTGGTGTTGGGGCCCTGCGTGGCATACAGACTGTGGATTGGCTGGGTTGGTCATGGTGTGCCCTCAGCTGGTGGCGTTTGACGTGGAGCGCATGCGGGCGGAGGAGGGCGACCGGCGGAAGACACTTAAGCACGTGATGGAACTGGCACATCAGCTGTACAGCAACGTGAGTTCCCAACCAATTCGTACTTCGCTTGTTCCTGTATGCTCTCAATAAACTAGTCTGTAAGTCATGGTGTAGTCAATCGTGCTAACAAACGTATATAGAGAGAAAACAAAACAAATGTAGTGAAACAATCCAACAAATCAAAATCAATACCAACATTCATCATCAATGTTCCAATTAACCCCAGAATTGTGTTTCCTGGAGTCCAGCGTACCTGCTGGGATTTCCTATGGTGAACAAGTCTGAAGTCTAGCGCTCCAAGTTAGGGTCTCCCTTGTTGAATAGGTCTGGAGTCAAGCACTCCTGCAGGGATTTCTTATGGTGAACAGGTCTGGAGTCCAGCGCTTCTAGTAGGGTTTTCCTTGTTGAACAGGTCTGGAGTCAAGCGCTCCTGGTAATGTCTATAGACACTCCAACCAAAGGATGTAGGCATCAGAAAGGGCATCCAGCTGTACAATTCTGCTCCAGTAAACCCCCATGTTTGGGGGAAAACAAGTCAACCCAGAGTAAACTGTTGTGATGGTCGTTTAATCTGTGTGTGTGTGTGCTGACAAGAATTTAAAAAACCATACAATTTACCACACGAGCAACGACCATGGGTGGTCATGGACGAAACAGGGATGAGGAGGCGTGAGGAAACCATGGGAGGCGGTGGGGGTGGCCAGTACTGTCTTAACGCATGGACACGCTGGGCAGTTGCCCAGGGGCCCCATAAGCATAGGGGCTCCATGCTAATCTATGTATGTTGTGACTTGCTGTCAATAAATAAATGAACACTATATGTAGCCAGTGTCATGTAGGGGCCCCAGTGCACTGCTTTGACCGGGGGCCTATAATGCTGTTAAGACGTCTCTGGGGGTGGGAGAAGGAAGTGTCAGCGAGGCGGTCAGGCCATGCCAACCAGCCAGACACTGCTTTCTTATGTACTATGATGATGTCGGCCAATTGATGAGCGATGATTGTTTACAAAAGCTTCTCTTTCGGGATAGCCGCATAGACCACTCCTATTTTGTCCTCCGCTCCATGGATGGGAGTGACGTGGAATGAGAGGGAGTGATGCGGTAGAAGAGAGTGACTTGATATGTAAACAGCAGTCACACCAACGACTCACCCACAATAACGCCTGAGGATGCCCCCAACGTGGGAATGCGAAACGTCGCGCAGGAGAGAGGAGGAGCGATCGACGCGGCTATCCCGAAAGAGAGCTTTTGTAATCAATCATCATGCTAAATAATAATAATAATCATGCATTGAGCCATGAAAACCTACATTAGTAATTAATGAGTTTTCTTTTGTTGTGGGATTAAACCGGAGAACCTGGAGGAAACCCACAAGCAGAATAGGGAGAGAAAATACAGATTGCACAGAAAGAAACTCACGATCCAAACGTGCGTGTCGCAAGTAAAAGCTGTAACCAATTGGAGTCACCGCACGCCATCGACTAAGACCTCACCATGCCGTCGTTCCCCTCCCCCGCCCCCCCCTCCCCGTTCCGCCCACGCAACAGGAGAACCCCAACCCACACCTCTCGCACCACAAGGTCCCCCGGCCCACCGACGGCTCCCACCTGCGGCTACATCAGCAACCATTCCCGCTGCTCGCGGGCGACGCGGTGGAGCGCGCCGCGGCGGACGCGGCGACGCGCCAGCGCACCGCCACCCCGGCCAGCGCCCGCGTGGAGAGGCGCGTCATGGTGCCCGCGGGGCCGCCCGCCGGTGAGCGCTGTCCCGGCTCGGCTATGGCGCCCCCAGGTGGCTCGGAGAGCGAGCTCACGTGCGATCCGCGTTTCAGTGCAAGAGTTGGTCGTTATCGGTTACAAAACCAGAGCCTAACCTAGCAGTACTGGAGTTGGGAATCGAATCCAGGAGCTTTTTCGTTGTGAGGCAGGTATTTTTTGAAATGTACATTTCAACAACAAACACTACCCAATGTCGCAGGTCATGATCGTGCTTGTTTACAGAGCTCATTGTCGGGATCCTGCAGAATGGGGCGACGTTTTCTTTATAAGGGGTAAGAGTACAGGAGTGGTCGGTGGGGGTGTGAGGGTCTAACTCGTCGGGGCACTCAGAGCTGCGCCGTGCGTTAACTTAGGCGGGGATCTCAGTGTTGCCAGGATGCACGTCCTGTTAACTGAGCTGAAGATTCCCAAATTTGAGGGGGGGGGGGGTAAATAGTTTGCTCACGAATGGATGCCATGTTCCTTTTTATTCTGCCTCATTTAAATAAGTAAAACAATTTATTATTCACACATGCTTATAGTTCAAGACTACCATGGAGGCGCTGTGAGGTAGTAGATGCATCTGTGCCACAAAGGAGTCTTTAGTCCCGTAGTAAACAGTGTGAATGTCAGTGACGCAGATAGTAACTGGCAGCTCGTTTCATGCTGACCGGACCATACACGGCTACACCGTCTGCGCCTTTTTCTCACACCCTCTGTGCGGCCGGATGTGTCAGTGAGCCGAGGTGACATCATTCACGGTGGGTTATGAGAGAGGCCATAGCTGATAGAGGAAATTTTCCTACGGCACCAAGCATAGAGGGTTGTGTAAACGATAATTTTATGGACCATGTGGGTCGGAGGTCGGAGCATGGCACCTCTTGAGATTCTCTTGAACTTTGTCTCCGGCGTGCGGGTGGCGTCTCCTGCTGTGTCCCGCAGCGTCCGCGGCGGACAGGAGTGGCGTGTGTGCCATCCTCAACAGCGCCCGGCGCCTCGAGGTCATCAAGAACTGCATCACCTACATCTTTGAGAACAACCTGCTGGAGGCCAAGAAGGTACCCGTCCCTCTGTAGGCTACTGCTTTGCACTTCCACTCAGAAGTCTTTTTCCACATATAAGAAAACGCCAGCAAACGAACTGTTAAGGAACAACTCTGTGTGCCCGTGTGGTTGTGCAACAATGAAACAACGTCACACAGCATGTGAGACATAGCATATAAAACTAGCATAGACTAATCTAGGGGAGTAGGGGTAGGGGAGAAAGAGGGAACAGAGGGGTAGGTATGGAGGGGTGTTTACTAATTGGGCAGACAGTGCAGAGTCGGGCTATGTGATAGCAGCCTGGGCCCTTGAGATGTGTTAAAGAGCATGACAGATTGAGTCGTTAATATAATGTTCCCAGATTCTGCCTTGTCTCCTTTGTCTACCAGGATAGCCGCTGGCTCAATATGACCCTCTACAGGATGAAACGGGTACTGATAATAAGCGAATTCGTCTCCCGGTCCCTCCCGGCTCTCTCGCCCCTCCACTGTGCAGACCCTGCCAGCCGCCCTGCGGGCACTGAAGGGCCGCTTGGCGCGCCAGGCCTTCGCCCAGGAGCTGGGCACGTACGCGCAGCAGCCGCGCACTGTGATCGACCACCAGCAGTTCGACTACGTCGTCCGAATGATCAACTGCGCCCTACAGGTCAGCGGCAACCTTCTGATTGTTCGAGTGCTCTCATCTTCAGCGTGGTCTCCGTGATTTGGATATGTACGGTTTTGTTCTGACCGGAAGTGTTTTATTCTCTTACAGGACTGCTCCTGTATGGATGAATATGGGGTGGCGGCTGCCCTCCTTCCCATCACCTCCGTTTTTTGTAGGGTGAGTAGATCGGGACTAAAGGGGAGGGTCGTTAGGCCACAACCCACCCAGTCAGCCAAACATTTACCCAAGCTGGCTGTGCAGCTGTTCAGCCAGCCACCCTACCAGCCAGCCAGTCATACAGCAATCTACAGACACATTATCAACCACTCAAACACCCATCCACCCGAACCGCAGATGCTCAACCAGTCAGCTGCACTGCTGCATAACATTTTGCTAAGCAATGTACCTAATCCACTCAGCCACCAAGCCAGATAGCCACTGATCGCTCCTGCACAACTACACCCGACACACAATCACCCAGCCAACTATCCAGTCACCCGGCTTTCCAGCCAAATATGAATTTACCCACTCTTCTATCCACAAACTCACCCACCCAGAAACTCGCTTACCGAATAACCACAACTCACTTGATACCCAATCAGTCATCTGGCAAATTGCTCAGACACGTATTCACTCACCCAATTACCCTCCCAATAGCGCACCATTCCACTTGGATACTCATCAACTCGCCTGTCCATGCGCACATCCACCCCTGTCTCTCAGGCATCGCCCGCCGCGCGCACCCTCTCCTCTGTCTGCCGCAGAAGCTGAGCCCCGGCGTGGTGCAGTTCGCCTACACGTGCGTGCAGGAGCACCCGGTGTGGACCAACACGCAGTTCTGGGAGGCGACCTTCTACAATGACGTGCAGAGGGACATCCGTGCCCTCTACGTCACGCAGCCCGACAACGAGGTTTGACTCCCCCCACCTCCCCCCCCCCGTGCCAACGCCATGGCGGCGACGTAGCAACCGCTGGGACGGAACCTTCGTAGGGGGGTTAACTCGGCCCGTCGAGCCTCCTGGGGCAGATAAAGCAAGGAACACTTTGTGACCGATTGCCAGCAGTAGGACTGTATAGGGAAAGGATTTGAAATGTTCACCCATAGCTCAGAACCTTCGCAACAAGTGAAGGACTTGGTTCCGCTGGGCTTGTGGGTTTCTGTGTGCATGTGGGTTTCGTGTGTATATGGGTTTTTATGTGTATGTACATTTGTGTGCGCATGTGGGTTTCTGTGCATATATGGGTTTTCGTGTGTATGTGGGTGTCGTGTCGACCTTAATAGGTGCTCGCTAATGGCACAACTCTACAGTTGGTGAAAGCTGCACAGGGGACCTTTGTGTTTCTTTTTGTGTGGGTTTCTGTGTGTGTGGGATTCTATATGTATGTGGGTTTATATGTATTTATGGGTTTCTGTGCATATGTGATTGTGTATATATGATTTTTTTTATGTTATCGTAAATTTGCTGTTCATTTGTCGTTGTTGTTGCTGACATGCCGTTCTCTCTACAGCACTGTGCAGCGCTTTGTGACCCTAGGGTGAAAAGCACTCCAGAAGTGAAATTGTTATTATTATTATGTGTACATATGGGTTTCTTTGTGTATATGGGTACTATTTGTGTATGGGTTTATGTGGGTTTCTGTGTATCACATCTCTGTGGACTACGGCATTAGAACGTGGCAACGTTGCTGGTTGAAACGATGAGCAGAGCCAATCGACACTGTCTGGAGAACTTGTACGGTAAACTCTGAAGTTTAGCCATTGCGGTTTTGCGAATTCACGCTGCTGCTTGGCCGCAGCCTGACTAGAGAACTATCACGAGCAGTATCCAACATCACTCCTCGTCCCGCATCTACCACCACCCACATCCTTGTCTTTGTTTATACGTGACTAAAGTCGATCGTCGTCATCATGCAGCATGACTAAAGTCGATCATACATATTGCCAATGGGTAACCCCTTATACGGCCCCTAAAAATAATAATAATAATTGCATTTATAGAGCACTTTCACCCGAGGGTCACAAAGCGCTGCACGAAACACCATTCTTGTGTCGGCAACGACACAAGAATGGAAAATCAGCAACAATAACGTATTTTTGGGATTTTTTTTGTCCATTAGTGACGGGTGATGTCTGAAGCGGTGTTGAAGTATGGCCAAGCAATTCCCCCATAAGAGGCCTTCATCGAGTGGTTGATTAACTGTAAAATGCTTAGTCTACAATGTATTCGTCAGCAGTAGCTGTAGCTGCTTGAGCACAGCATTTGAGGTTTCCAGTGAATGTACAGCCCTTTATATGAATCCACTGCTTGATGAGTGTTTCCACGCCATACAAGCTGTATTGGGTATATTTGACATTTAAATACGAGTTACAGTGCAACTGCGTCCGTGAAACCCAAAATGATGGATTCATCATATGCACCCCTGCTTGTCTGCCTTCCGTCAATGGAGAAATAGTGGGACTGTATAAGCTAAGTAGACACTCCTTGCAGATTGTGAATAACAGTGAAGATTAATAACCTTTGCCACAATCATTCCAAACAATACATCACTTTAAGAATGCCACTACTTCATTTGCATCCTGTCAACCCACAATTAGGATGGATGCTGTCAGCAGCCTTTCTCACATGTCACCTTCTCAATCTTCACTGCAACCCATCCCACACCCCCACCTGTGACCCCGAGGTGAGCTAATCCACCACGGCCCCTAACGCTAATCTCTAATGACGACACCTGGGACCTAAATCACCCCCCCCACCCATCACCCCAGTAACAAGCCCTTAGAGAAACATCTTGATTCACATCCTTCCCATATTCATCAGGGATGCATCACTCCTCTAGACCCCATGAACGTTCCCGCGGCAGGACCGCTCGGCGCTGGATGTGGCCGCAGAACGGTTGCGCTCGTGGCGCCCCGCGGGACCCGAGCGGCGTCGCGAGGAGGAGACGGCGGAGGAGGGCGTCGTGTTCAGCCAGGCGGTGCAGTACGCCCACCGCATGGCCTGCCTGCTCGTGCCGCTCGACACGACGCGCGGGCGCGGCCTGCTGCGCTCCGGCGGGACCTACGACGGGGAGAGCGGCAGCAACAGCGTGCCCACCAACAGGTGAGGGGCGGCAGAGTGGCGCACCAGTAGGGGTGGGCGCGGGCTGTTGCTGGAAGGAGTGTTGGGGTAACGGGTGAGCGCGTTAGCGGGCGGGTGTTGTGAGCGTGTCCCATTGGGTCATGCTGAGTGGGTGAGTAGGAGCTATTGTTGAGTCTTGCGGTAAGTGAGTGGGTGAATGTTCCGTTAGGTCGTGCCGTGATTTAGCGAGCGGGTGAACGGGTGAGTGGGTGAGTGCAGGGAGCATGTGTCCCATTCGGTCGTGCAATCAGTCAGTGGGCGAGTTGATGACTGAGTGAGTGAGTGTGTGTGTGAGTGATGTGCCTGTGTGTTCTGTTGAGTTGTTCTGTGAGTGAGTGGGCGAGCGGGCGAGTGACCCATGCATGTGGCGCCTGCTTGCCTACGTGGCAGTGTCGGGGGCAGCGTGGGCGAGAGCTTCGACATGGAGAGCGGCTTCGAGGAGGCGGACGGCGCCGACGTGGCGGGGACCGTGACGCGCTTCGTGACGCGCTTCGCCGACAAGGTGTGCACGGAGTGCGGTGTCACCAATGAACACGTCCGGGCGCTCGACGCCATGCTGCCCGGTGAGTCGCTGTGACGATGACGAAGGTGATGTTATGCAGACAACGATGATGAAATCGCGATGATAATGCATTTATGAAAATGGTGACACGACAGTGCTAATAATTATGTTGCGACTACAACAACGCGAAGACGATGACGAAGACGCAATGTTGATGGAGACAATCATGGTAACACCACGACGATATTCGTGGCACTGACGACGCAGTCATAGTGACATCGCGGCAACACCGACGACGATGCAATGACAGCATGCACCCCACTCCACCTTCCCTTCCTGCCATTCCACCGCTTCTGCCTTCTCCTGCTTCCTTTCCACCTCAATGAGTACTGCGTACATAATTAAAGTTCCGGGGAGCGATAGTGTGATGGTAAGCTTATTGCTGTGTACAGTA
>JAZEWT010000004.1:24360034-24370828 GCA_036362905.1 Mordacia mordax
ATGATGATGATGATCGTGTTGCTATCTATGTTAATCATGTTGACGGTGATGCCATTGCTGCTGATGGTGGTGGTGATCCTGCTGAAAATAATGAAGATACTGCAGATGATGAAATTATGCAAATGCCACTACAGATTATCACGGCGATGCCAGTGATTCTGACACTAATGAAACAGATAATGTGGATGTTGCGTATAATTATATATCGGTGCTGCCTATGACAGTAATTCAGCTGCCGTTGTAGATGAAATTGCTGTTGAGCTCATCCAGTTGCTGCTGCCAACAGCTACCTCATAAAGCTACTGCTAATGCTACTGGCAATTAGAACACAACATCAACGATGATGACATTGACGGCACTCACAGGGCTCCCTCCTGACTCCCGTCTGCTCTGGGCTCCTCTCTGGGTCCCCGTTCCACAGCTACCCGGGGCTGCTGATGGTGCCGCAGGCGGCGAGCGACGTGGCGCTGCAGCGTGTGTCCCGTTGCTACCGCCACGGGCGTCTGCCCGTGGTGTGTTGGCACCACCCGCGCGCGCGGTCCACGCTGTTCCGCTCGGGGGGGCTGCAGCAGAAGGGGGTGGTGGGCGGCCTCTTCCGCAACCCTGGCCCCCACGGCGGCGGCGGCAGCGGCGGTGGCACCGGTGAGCCCTTCCTCCATTCCTCCACCCGTCCGCCCTCGGCCCATGATTTCACGAGCGAAGTTAGCAATGGAGATGTTGGGCGACGAAGTGTTTTTTTTATATTTTATTCAAAGATGGTTTTGAGCTGCTGAAGATTGGCCGGAAATGATGATTATTGTGGATGATCCACCGCTGATCAGAGCATAATTATTGTCGGCACTCTGCTCACTGTCCTCATTATATATTGCTGAGGAGAACCTGAGTAAACACAGCAGCTATCGCCATTGAATCATCCATATGCTGTGACGGTTTTATAGGTCAACTGATTAATTGATTGGCTAAACTCAGTGATCATCTAATAGATTGATTAGTGTCAGCAGGTTGGCTGGGTAGTTTACTTATCAAGTAATTTATTGGTCATCTGATTAATTGTCTGATAAATTGATTATTCAGCTGACAGAGTGTTAGCTATTTGATTGAGTGATCCGCTGATTGATGTGAGTTTGCCTTTGGGATTTCTTGTTCTGTTTATCCGACGGTGGGCTGATTAATCGATTTTCTTCCATATCGATTGATCTGTTGATATCGGTTGTTTTGACCGCGATGTAGGCCCGGCCTCCTCGGAATCCTCTGCGAGCCTGGAGCAGGAGAAGTACTTGCTGGCCATCATGGCCACCATGCCGGGGGCCGCCGCTGACATCTGGGGTCGCGGTGTGGCCGTCCGCGGGTCCCAGGTCAACCATGATGCCGGTGAGGCTCGCCGATGGCACCCTACGCCCAATGGGCTGTGAGGCTGCGGGTCAAGGTGTACGTGTGTGTGCGCGTGTGGGTTCGGGTTCACATGGGGAGTGGTGGCTCAACGGTTAGCGCGATGGGCTTCGAACCCGGCGACCTGAGTTCGAATCTTATTCACTGTCCGCACCGGTGACGATTTTCTAAACCGATCCCGAGTCTTCCCCGAGGTCGTCTCAGCTTCAAATGAGTACCTGGTGCAGTGTGCAAACATTGCCACTAGGGAGGTAAAGGTGGCTGGGCGTGGTGCTGGTCACTCACCTCCTCGTATGCCGTGTCGAACTTCATAGGTGCTCGCTAACGTCACATGGACCTACAGTCTATTGAGGCTCTATGGGTGATCTTTGTCTTTGTGCATTCATCTGTGCTGCTCATGCGTTATATAAGTTCATCTGTTGCATGTGCACGTGTGCTCGGCGGCATGAGCTTTATATATATATATATATGTCTCCTCTGTTCTAACACACACGGTCACATACACTCGTGCTCGCTCACATGCTTACACACATTCAAACACATGCGCTCACTCGCTGTCACACTTGCACACTGGTATGCTCACTTACAAATGCTTGAAATGCTTGAACTCAAACGCGCATACACATACTGATATTCACGCACACACACGTACTCATACACACGCTCACACACCACCGGTATGCTCACACGCACACGCACGCACGTGCTCACATACGCACACCGGCACGCTCGCACCGCAGCTAAGTGGGGCAGCCTGCGCATGGGCCGTCGCTTCAACAGTACCAGCAGCACGGCGAGCGGCAGCAACCAAACGCTGAATCTGACCACAAGCGACGCCACAGCCACTGTGACCACCCCGCCGCCCGGCACGCCGCGCCTCGACGTCCGCGGCCGAGGTTCCGGCGGCCGCGACCCGCACCAGCTGCCGCTGAGCATCCATAAGGCGGCGCTCTACGTGGTGGGAGACAAGGCGCAGATGAAGGTGGGGGTTGTCCCCCCAAACCCCACCGCTGCTCCTGCCGCACGCACCACGATTTGTGCGCTCACGTGAGGTTTTGTTACGACGAACAGCCGCTAGGGTTCAAGGAATCATCTCTGTTGTGTCGTCTACCGTTGTTTGTTCGGCTGCCTGCATGGCCGTCACGCTCGTTAAAACGAGCCCCGAGGGGAGCTGCCCGCAAGTTGTTTAATTAATTCTCGTAAAGGCACGCGCACCAGGAATCGAACCCGGAGCCTTCTTGTTGTAAGGTGCGAGTGGTAGCATTGCGCTACCGCACCGCCTGTTCTGCCAAAGTTGCGATGGCCGTTTCGCACACCTCGGCCGGGGCTACTGGCCCGCCATCGTTCGTGCACCCACCGTGCGCCCACTGTCACCCTCCGACCTTGCAGGGCTGGAGGAAGGAGGGTCTGGTGGCCATGGAGGCCATTCCCGTGGAGATGGCCGACCTGTCTGCCATGCGCAGCAGCTTCCGCAAGCTCCTGCACGCGTGTTGTCCCAGTTCCGCTCCCACGGATAGCAGCACTTCCTTCATTATGGGGCTGGAGCAGTCCGAGTGGCTGCCGCAGGTGATGATGAACGTGGTTTGAGTCTGGGTGCCGCCTGTCGGAATATTTTAGGTTTGGGTTAAGGAACCCCACTCACCTGTATCACTCGTTTTCAGTATAGAGTCACATCCAAATACACCACAAAAATGCGTCGATGCAGGTTTTCATGGCTTGACGTATCAGAATTGCACTTAAAGAGGTAGTCGTGTTGAACATTGCTCCTCTCTCCTTCGCAACCTTTCTCCTCTCGATTCCTCCCGACGTGGGAAGCGAAACGTCACGAAGGAGAGAGGAGGAATGCTTGACAAGGTTATCCCGAAAAAGCAGCTGTTGAGAGCAATTCTCACACATCCGCCATTCTCCACCAGTGTGTCGTTGCCCATCATTTGGCCGCAAGTGCCACCTAGTGGTCCATGGAAACCATACTCAAGTGGGCCGTGAAGTGCAAACGTTTGAGAATCCCTGCATTGCATCACATAAATGCATTATGAAGCTGTCATATTTGTAAAGGCAATTTAGAGTGAGTTCATATCAACAGGTAGCCTTGGATGACCTTGGTTGCTAGAGTGGCGAGCACTTGAATGAATAGAGCAAGAATATAAGGGAGGCGGTGCACGTGGGGAGGTTACTCGGGAGGTCCTGGAATAGTGGAAGTGAGAACAGTCCTGTAGATGATCTGCAAATTGATCGAGGGATCGGGGCATCACAGCGAATCTTTTCCACATTAACTATTGCCACGCTCACAATCCTTGATGTGAGTGAGAAGACCATGTTTTCCCCATCCAAGCAATCCATGCTGATTGTCCGTAAGGTTAATGAAACCAGTTAAGAAAAACATCTGACTCAGGAGGTGAGGTGATGAGGGATCTAGCGTAAGTTAGTTTAGTGATGGCAAAGCGTACTTGCATGGTCCATGATGACCTTGTGACCTTGAGCTCCTTTTCATGGATTGTAAGCTTATTGATGATAATTGCTTCGAAAAGCTGCTCTCTCGGGACAGCCGTGTCGATGGCTCTCTCTCCTCTCCTCGCGACGTTATTGTGATGGAGGGGCATGCGGGTTAACAAGGAACCCCAGAGCTACTTTGCCTGAAGTCCAAAACTCCTGTTTGGGCTTCCTTGGTAGTCAGGTTTGGAAGAAGACTCCTGACTAATGACAATCTGAAAACCCACTGAATTAAGGAGGCTGGCGTTAGGAAGGACATCTGGCCGTAAAATGATGTGCCGCTATCCTCACCATTGTGATTCAACCGGCCAACCCAGCTCAACCTGCAGAGTGGCTGTGTAAATCCGCAGCAACATTATTTTTGCTGGAACTGATCACTAGTGCGTCTCCTACGTCGGTGTGGTTGTTGTACATTAATGCTTTCGCCACACAGCATGGACGCCCGTAGCGTAAATCCAACGACTCATCCTGTTTCTCTCTCTCTCTGCCCTTCACCACCATTGTGGCGTCCTCACGAAACAGCTGCAGCGTCTCCTGCAGCTGAGTGGCCTGGTCGTGGAGCTCCTAGAGGGGGGATCTTCCGTCATCGTGGGCCTGGAGGATGGATGGGACACGACTACACAGGCACGGTGCTGCACATGCGCGCTCAAAAATAATAGGTTACCACTCATAGCGCGCACGCAGTACTGGTTCACTCTCAGTGGGAATGCAGATCGACTTACGGGACTTACGAGCACGAGGAATTGCAGAGAGGTGGGGCAGGGGAAGGCAGCCATGTTATTAACCAATTAGTGGTTTGTTTTTTTAGCTATGGGAGGAAACCGGAGCACCCAACGAAAACCAATGAGGATGCAGAACAGTACAATCGAGTTGTTCCGTAGGAGGCAGTGGCATGATCGTGTCACCCGGAGATGGATGGGCGGTTCACGCCAACGATTGTAATAAATATAATCGTTTGTAAAATACGTTTCACTACAAAGGTGTAAAGTTCTGTAAAAAAAACAAGGATGATAAACAACACAAACATTAAAACCCCATAACTAGTGATTCAATGCAATAAAATAAACCCTAAATAAGAAAACCCGTACGTTTTTAGTAGCAGGTGTGAGTGTCGAGGGAGAGATTTGAATGATGAATTCGGCGGCGCTTCTCTCCCGTGGAAGTGAATTCCACGACTTGGGGGCTGCACTGTGAGGAAGGAAGCCCAGCACGCACCCATTGACGTCCGCTGAACACTGTGCCCTCCCTCGCGTCCTGCGAGCAGGTTGTGAGCCTGGTGCAGTTGCTGAGTGACCCGTTCTACCGCACTCTCGACGGATTCCGTCTGCTTGTCGAGAAGGAGTGGCTGGCCTTTGGGCACCGCTTTGGGCAGCGCAGCAACATGGGCGCGGGCGGGCAGAGTGGCACCTTCACGCCCGTCTTCCTACAGTTCCTTGACTGCGTGCACCAGGTGATAGCTCCCGCGGCTGTCCGACAGCCGTCGGCAGCGCTCACTCGCCTTGCTCCCCATTCCTCTGCGATGAGTCGATCAGCGTGTAATTTATATTGCGTGCCCGTCACTCGGTGAAGCCGGGTGGCAGAGATCCATACTAAGCCATAGTTGATGCTGGGGATGAAGATTTTTTCGTCTGGAATTAAAAGCACTGATTGTTGTAGTTGACCGGACTTGACCAAGCAACTGTTGCAGATCATCAGTGCGACAGATTAGGTCGCTGTCTTAATCTGAGTTTGCTTTACATCTAGCAGGTGCTTTCGAGATGAGCATGGATTGTGTGGAGTGTGTGACTGTAATTGTATAATTTTATCGACACCTAGGTTGGCACACCTACTCCACCGGTAGCTGGATGCGGTTCGTTTCCCATCTCCATAGGTGCAGAATCAGTTTCCCACGGAGTTTGAGTTCAGCGACTACTACCTGAGGTTCCTCGCCTACCACCATGTCTCCAACCGCTTCCGCACGTTCCTGCTCGACTCGGACTACGAACGCATTGAGCAGGGTGAGTGCCCAGACAAAGCACGCACACTACACGCGCACGGCACGCACGCCAACAGGGCAACATACATACATACGCACATGTGCATGCCGACACAGCAACATGCATACACACGCGCACCGACACAGCAATATACATACACGTACATGCCAATACAGCAACATATATACACACACATGCCAGCACAGCAGCATATATACACATGCACGCTGATACAGCAACATACATACAGAACAATAACAACAACCGCCATTCGCCACTAAGAGGTGGTGACATCACCACAGCGCCTGTGCCGGGCCATTTACACCTTGAAGCCAAGTGTCGAAGGTTCGCTGATAGGAGGTATCGGGACAGACCCAGGTGTTAATGGTTGCCTGACTGAGATGACTGGCAGATGCACCAGAAATGCTCCCTACTCTGCTGACTTGTTGTGTTAAAGCCGCCCAACCCTCTTCTCGTTGTTTTGAGTGTCGCTCCTCCACCCTCTGTTATTGTTGGAGGGCAATTGCCTCCAACTGCCCTGTAGTGTCCTTCACGGTCCTCTTCCACAGAAGTCGATCTTGACACTGCTGGTACCAGTCTTCAGCAAGTCCACTCAGCTCCAGGTCCTCCTGTGCCACATAAGTCCATCTCTTCTTTCGCCCGTGCCATGCCCGGTTAGCCCCCTCTATCCAGCCAAAACAGTATCTGTTTTGGGTATGCGGTGGCTGGGCTTATGGGCTCTATGACCCAGCCACCTCAGCCTCGTCTGCCAGAGGCTAAGCTCCTCACAAAATGCAACCTGGTTAAACCCAGGATGGATCGTAGGCAGGCCAGCCAGAAAGTTTCTAAACGGCGCAGATGTTCCGCAAGGGGGGTCCACGTTTTGCAAGCATAGAGAAGAGAGGGCATTAATACAGCTGAGAAGACCTGAAGCTTCGTGTCGAGCGACATGCCAGGCAGCTTCCACACAGCATTACATAGTCAATGAAACGATAATGCCACCCTACTGATTCGGAGTGAGACCTCCGCTGCCAAATCGGAACTGGCCATAAACACGCTACCTAGGTAGGTAAACTTTTCCACTCTCTCCACAACTGCCCCATCACTCATGGAGGTGCTTTGTTTTGGTGGGACTGATGGTAAGACCCCAATCTCATTGTGGCATGTTCCAGGTTCAAGAGCAGAGCCCCTAACTCCTCAGAAAAAGCGGCAATCACCAATTCATCGGCAGAGATAACTTGGTTGGCCAATAGGGAGCCATCCCTTGACCACACCCGGGCCTCGATCAGCCTCCCATTGTACCTCTACCAGATGGAAATTCCACTGGAACATCCATAGAAAGCGTCTTATACTACGTGGTCAAAAAGATGTTGAATAATGTAGGAGTTGGAGGGCATCCTTGTTGCACCCCAAGATGAACAGGGAATGGCTCTGATTCCCGACCTTGTAGCTTTACCCGGGCTTGCCCACCCTCATGAAGGACCTTAATGACGGTGAGCAAGGTGTCAGATATCCCGTAAGCATGAATTACAATCCACAGCCCTGGCCTACTGATTGGTGTCGTACGCCTTGACCAGATCAATAAAGCAGAGATGCAGGTTCTGCTGGAATTCCCTGCATCTCTGCTGTAGCAACCGGACAGAGAATATGGCATCTGTGCAAGACTGTCACGGCCTGAAAGCCAGAGCGGTCTTGCACGGATGCAAGATGTTGAATGATCTTTGCCAGGACCTTTCCCAGCACACTGAGGAGCGAGATGCCCCTGTAGTTATTACAATAGGTGCGGTCCCCCTTATTAAAGAGGGGGACCACTCGGGCATACTTACATTCCTGTGGGACCCTTCCTGTGTTCTAAAGAGTTTTAATGATTTTATACAAGGTAGTCTGAAGACAAGCACCACCTTCCCTCAGCATTTTTTCTTGTAAGATCATCTCTGCTCGGTGCTTTTCCTGGTCTCAGGCTCTGGATCACCTTACATACTTCCTCTATAGATGGCACCTCTGCCAGCTACTCACAGGGCGTGGCAACTTCTTCCATTATCTGAGGTACCACAGCCCCAGCAGGGTCAGCCCCATGTTGTATTATGGTGTTATCTGAGCTAGGGGTGTTCCACTCCCTCAAGTCAATATTTGTATGGTGTTAAAAAGTGATTTTTAATCATGGGCTACGGAAGAAGACTCCATCTCCTCAGTAGTCCGTGACCACCACTGATCCTTGCAATGCCGCACAACTCTCCGAACCTCCAAGCAAAAGCTGCAGTGAACCTCCTCATTCTCGGGCTTGGGATGTTGCAGACTGTGGGAGTGGGCCTGCCATTTTCTCTCAGCTTACTTTAACACCACCTCCATCAGCAAGGGTTTCTGGGGAGATCTAGACCATGTACCCAGTGCAGCCATTCCAGCTGCATGAGCCACAGCCCTCAACCTCATCCATTTCCCCTTGGCATCGAGGCGAGTGGAGGACGATGTCAGCCCCAGCTGCAAACGATGAGATGAAATTCTCACTTACAATTTTAATCAGCTAACAGATACCAGGCCACTGTGGGTTTCAATGAGATCCTTGGAAGGCCACCACTGCCATAGAAGAATGGCAGGCAGCTCATAGAGATGACAAGCCGATGGTCAGAGGTCAGATCAGCTCCTCGATAGGTCCTGGTGTCAAGGACATAGGCCCGCACCCGCTGCTCCGCCACTATATATTCCAGCAGATGTTCTTGCTTGGACCCGGCATGCACCCAAGATGTTGTGTGGATGCACCGATGACGAAACCATACACACTCACACTGATACAGCCACATTCATACACATGCACGCCAACACAGCAGTATACATACTTTTTAACGCTATTATCACTTTTTTATGCTTTCATTGCCTTAAGACACCTTGCATTTGAGAAAAGATATCAGTGTAAAATTGAATAAATTATGATTCACAATAAAACAGGTGCACACTGGCACAGTAGCAAAACAACACACGCATGCCGACAGAGGAACATACACATGCACGGACGCATAACATGCCCGCACGCACCGACCGCTGCAGCCGCCGCTGCCACAAGTGATCCGCGTGTGCCGCAGGCGTGCTGTTCGAGGAGAAGGGCGCCCGCTCATGCGGACAATCGCTCTGGGACTACGTGGAGTCGTTGCACCGCAGGTCGCCCGTTTTCTACAACTTCCTCTACTCTCCCAGAGAGGAGGGCGAGGTTAGTGGCAACCCGGGCAAGATAGCTCGTAGCCACGCGTAGACAGATAAATGTTCATTTTTACAGCGGAAAGTGCACAGTGAGCTTGCAAACTATGGCTGCGGGATTCCTGCTACACAACTTTGACTCCTTTCTATAAAACCGGCTCCTCTATAACTCTAGATAGATGTTTATCATTGCAGCTGAAAGTACCCAGTGAGCTTGCAAGCTTCTGATGCAGGATTCCTGCGACATAACAAGCGCTCACACTGACCATTGCAACATTATAAATTCAAAGGTTAAATAGACATACTCATAGCAACAATGTGTGCAAAGATGAAAGCCTCGCCATAGTCATAAAATTAACAGTAGCATGCAAAATTGCACAAAATGACCAATAATGAATAAAAGACATAATGTTGGAATCGGTATATATCGAATAGGCACTTTTATAAACAAAAAGGAGTGCATATACAACCCTTCAAACACCAAGCCATTGTTGCATTTGCAGCTAAGTTGTTATTGGGATCTAAGATAGATTAATGATAGAAGTAGCTACGGTGAAGGTAGTGACTGGTAGTCACGATGGTAGTGACTGTAAGGGTGAAAGTGACTTACTTTATTGCCTGTGCGGTGAGTCTTTAAAACCGCCGTGCTAAATCGGTGGGGCCGAAGCCAATCGGTGGGCCGCGAGCACCACCTAGAGGTCCGTGGAGACCAGACCCACAAGTGGGTCTTGAGGTGCAAAAGGTTGAGAAACTCCTGTTGTAAAAGACTATGAACATGACAACTGCCTGTTGTCTTATTTATTTGATCTTATTTTGCCATTGCAAAACAACGGGTTCTCGACTCGAGAGTATTCATAATGGAGGAAGTATTTTCATGTGTGTCCACGCTGAGAGGACCTGGTTCCAATATTTGAAAAACGCACATTTTATCTCCACAACACCAAGGCTTTTGCTTTAATTCGGCTTTACGTTCTGCTTATTAGTTACACTTCTGAAACATCATGAGCCAGAAGAAATATTCCCAAAAGGACATCCGGAAGAAATCCGGATCTAAACAGTTAGGATAACCTGCTTCATGCCTGGAACAAGATCGTCCATAGGGCGGGTACTCTACAAGTAACAGCAATGTGTGTGTGTGCACACGCTTCTCCGCATGTCAGATGCTGCGCCTGTCCTGCTCCCTGTCCGCACTTCACCTCTGGGGCTACTACACTAACGAGGCCCTCAGGGAGGGGCCACCCTACGACCCCGAGCTGTTACTGCTGCCCGAGGGGGGGCATGGGGCGGACGATTGGGGGCCCGAGACGGCGGGGGTCCCCGGCGGCGGCACGGCTGTAACCCCGAGCAGCCGGCGGACAGTCTGGTCGGGCTACGACGGGGCGGCGCGTGCTCAGCCCGACGGCATCACCAGCCTGCTGCAGGTTCTTACCCGCCACCGCCAATCAATGTGCACTCGCCGATACGATCCCCCGTGTAGCCTTAGACTATAGGGGGCAAGTTGCGTTAGCGAGCACCTATGAAGGCCGGCACAGCACACGAGGAGGTGGGTGACCAGCACTCTGCCTATTTCACGTTCTCACCAGTGGCAATGTTTTGGCAACACACTAAGTACCCATTTGAGGCTGAGTCGACCTAGGGAAGGCCCAGGACCATCCATCCATCTTCATCCGCTTTATCCGATGCCGGGTCGCGGGGGCAGCAGTCTAAGCAGCGATGCCCAGACTTCCTTCACCCCAGACACTTCCTCCAG
>JAZEWT010000004.1:24375657-24430321 GCA_036362905.1 Mordacia mordax
CAATGCATAGGTTATCAAAGCTACCTGTTTGCATACTTTGCCACTAGTATGTGTGGCTTGTGCAAACTGGACGCATTGTAAAATGTGTCTATTTTGGTGTTATGCAGGTGTTAAGATCTTAACACCTGCATAATCGCCAGATACGGTAAAACCTGTTGTAATCTTATACATTTAAGAATCTCTCTGTCCCTTAAAACCTCAGTAACAATAAATGCATTCAGCGTGTTTTTATAATGATTTTGCGCATAGTGTCTGTTCACTGTCCGAGAGAGAGAGAGGAAGCACACAAGTGATAAAGGCAGCCAGGCCCAGGCAGTGAGCTTCTGCTACCCATTGCCCAAGCTCTGCAGTTCCCTATATATATTAATATATTTTTAGCTGATTAATGAGTGTTTGTAATATGTCCCTAAGGCAGTGGTTCTTAACCTGGGTTCGATCGAACCCCAGGGGTTCGGTGAGTCAGTCTCAGGGGTTCGGTGGAGGTCAAGACACACACCTCACTCATATGATTCGTGATGACACGCCCCGCTTGGCCATCACTGGCTGCAGGTGATCACATTTTATTTTTCCAATAAAGAAGGGTTCGGTGAAACGCGCATATGAAACTGGTGGGGTTCAGTACCTCCAACAAGGTTAAGAACCACTGCCCTAAGGACATTCGGTCAAGACATCGATTTCCTCTTCTTGACAGTATTTTACACAAACACCTGACATTATATTTATTTAAACGGTTAATTTGCATACATTATCACTAATACAGCAACTGGACACCTTCTGTGAGTATGATTAGCACACATTGCCTCATTGGCGTGCGCAATGAGGGTAAGGAAATATTATAATCGATGCTGCTTTCCGCTTGGCAACCTGAAGTAGACTTGTGTGTGGGCGCTGGGTAGAAAGCTGTATCATGAGAGATTGTGATGCCTTGTGGATGGGTTTCATGCAGCAGTGGATTGACCAAAGCTGATGATGATGATTGTTTAAAACCTAATGTGTGTGTGTGTGTGCGATGTGCATGCGTACGTGCATAGGTGAAAATGTGTGCGTTCTGCATATGTATGGGGAGCTGTGATGCAGTGGTTCGCGCCTTGCACTAGGAACTCTGCATCCCGAGTTTGATTCCCACTCAGAGCGAACACCAGTGACAATCTGAATCATTCCTTTACCTTCCCTAGGTTGACTCAGCCTCAAATTAGGACCCGGCGCTGTGCGTGAACTTCGTCGGCCCCCTCGTGTACAATGCCGACCTTCACAGGCGCCCACTAACCGTGCTCGACTAGCCGATCAGTTGTTAAGACTGTAACGGAGGGGGGGGGGGGCGAGTGTCTGCGCGTACGCGTATGCGCGCACGTCGCCGTGTGCGTGACCGAGCGCGTGCGTCTGCCGGCACAGCTGCGCTACTACGATACGGCAGACGACCAGCACTGCAGGGGGGAGATTGACCTCGGGGACGTGGAGTCCGTGGCTTCGGCCACTGCCACTCTGGGCGCCCCCAAGAACGTGGAAGACAAGGCGTTCTTCGACGTACGTCAGCGCCGCGCTCTGGGCAGCGTCGCGCGGCCCTCTGCGACGGGAACGAACCAGGGCGAGGGAGTCGTCGTATTGCTTTAGTCATTTTTAAATTGTGTTAAGCGCGACAGACCACAATGGGGTTTCTGAGTGCATTGTAGGAATATAACTTTCATTAATGGTCACAGCAACGCTTACGTAGGTGACAACATACGGTTTAATATAATTTGAAAAGGGGAAATGTTAAAGGACAGCCAGAGTTGTGCATGCAGTGCATTTTGCCTCGGAGGAAATTAGACGGGACAGACCTGAGCTACAAAATTACGTTCAAAATAATATTATTTAAGTTATCGATCGCTCTTCTGATTGCCTGGTCATTTAATCGACGATCATGATTACACGAAAACATTTCGGAAAATAACTGACCTCTGTTCTCACACGTGCCGCTGGGTGGGAGGTAATGGGCGGAGGTTGATGACAAAAACAGCATAAGCCACGTCATGCTTGGTGTAGCCTGTAGGGGGTTTTCTGTCTTCAGAAGACAGTAGCTGCTATTTTGAAAGAGAGCCACGTAATTTACCCCAATGAAAGTAGCCAGTTACAATTTTAAGTTGAACTACTGACCGAATCGATGACTCATAACTTCTAGTTTTAACCATGCATGTTTCACGCATAGGGTACAATGCATTGTAAATTCCACAGTAATAAATAAACGAGCATATTCCCAATATCAAGTGAAATGTTACATAACAGCTAATTTCATCTGGCGATGGGACTTCTCGACCAATATTTTTCAACAGTCTTTGTTTAATTATCATTCTTGTTTAAGGCAATCTCGGCCCCAGATCCCACTTCCCAATTCCTTATGAGGAGTGTGTGGCCAGTGAAACCAGATGCTGCAGGGTTGTTGCCTCTTGATATCGGCAAGAGTTCGTCACCATCCCCGTGGGGCCATTTGACACTGCACCAACGCTGTACACAGGTTGCTTCAGTTGATAACACGCTGGTCACACGTGGCCCACAAAGGAATGTGAAGGGTCCCAGCCAGCTATGACCCATAATTATGATTTCAGATTTCGTAATTGCTCAACTTCGTTTTCATTGCTCTCACTGGCGCTGCTTCGACATACATCCGTGACCTACTTCAGGCACCCTCCTTAACACGACAACTTCGATCCTCCAGTACGGGCTTGCTGCATGTGCCCAGATCACACCTCCGTTTGATGGGTGACAGAGCCTTCTCGTGCGCTGCTCCCAGACTCTGGAATGCCCCTCCATTGAAAATTCGGTCAGCTGAGTCCCTGGGCATCTTCAAATCTCGTCTCAAGACTCACTTGTTCCGTAAGGTTTGAACTCCTCTGGCTAGGACTGTTGATGTTGCTCACTGTTGTTGTGCTGGGATGATGGCTTTTGTTGATCTGTACCTGCTCAGGAACACTTATTCCTTTCTATTTTTTGTTTTACAATTTTTTTACATGTTATTGTATGTCCTTCAATAATATATAGCCATTATTTTACTTTTATTTGCTCTACTCTGATGTTGTTGTTGACATGCCATTCTCTCCACAATTCTCGTTTTCGGTGCAGCGCTTTGTGACCCTCGGATGAAAAGCACTGTAGAAGTGCAAATATTATTATAATTGTTTTGCTCGTGTTATTTTGGTGACCCAGGTTATGCTCGAAAGTGAGAACATCCTGGTCTCTTTGAATTCTCACCTGGTTAAAATGATATATTTTTTTTACCTTGAACACATGTTGCCTGCCGATACGTCGAGATACAGTGCAGCTAAATTAAAGAGGATTAACAGGTGACCATGAGAGGGCGCTGTGGACAAAAGATAATGCTTCATGAGATGAAAGCCTTAGACAAGGGGGATGAGCGACGTGGTGGCTCGAAGTCTAGACTTAGTGGCATGTCCTGACTTAACAACATCACGATAGCGTGTGATATGATGTCATCTGTACAATGGAAATATGACATCAGATGACCAACTCACGTGCGAATTTTATAATGTAACTTGCCAGAAAGAGGCTAAATATGACGTACCCGCTGTACAAAAACATATTATATATGCAACGATTTCTTGATAAAATACAGTCTTTAATAATACGTGCAAATAATTGTACATAAGAATGATGAATATATCTTTAAATAAGTAAAGTAATTATATACGAATGTCCCCTTCAGTCTCATGACTGTACGAGATGGGACGATTGTGGCATATTAAATAAGAAACATTACAAATAAAGCTGGGAAAACAACAACCCAAAATAATGGTTGAAGCGAATCAAAATGCTGCGTCATGTAACAGTTAATGAGATTGGACTGATGTAGATTTTTATGGCTGGATGCTTGGGAATTGCTTTCCATAGTTTTTTGGAGTAGCTGTGTCGAGCGCCGCCTCTCTCTCATTCGTGACATTTTGCCTCCCACATAGGAGGCATCCTCAGGCGTTCTGAGACGAAAAGGAGAGAGGGAGAGCGCTCCACACGGCTATCCCAAAAGAGTAGCTTTAGAAAGAAATGATTAGTTAATAAGATTCCAGAGTAGGTAAATTGTTAGCCTCCTGGCTATCTTCAGACATTTTCTTGTGGCCTTGCAACGGTCGCTAAATAAAAACGCACGTTTTGTCGGCGCAGGTACGCACGACGAAACGCGTGTACAACTTCTGTGCCCAAGACGCCTCCTCGGCCCAGCAGTGGAGCGAACGCATCCAAAGCTGCCTCTCAGACGCGTGACCCACATCCCTCTACCCCACCCCACCCCCCCCCGAGCTCCTCCTTCTGGCTCCAAGTGAGGACCTCACGTTAGGTAATGAGCCGGTGAACTGCGGGCCCTGCAAGGA
Organism: Mordacia mordax; assembly: GCA_036362905.1. NCBI lineage: Eukaryota > Metazoa > Chordata > Hyperoartia > Petromyzontiformes > Petromyzontidae > Mordacia > Mordacia mordax. Next base: position 24,380,013 of record JAZEWT010000004.1, read on the forward strand.
AGAGAGCGAGCGAATGGGCAGCAAGCATCACGCTGACGTTGAGCTGCACACTGCCGTGTCCAGTGGCCGTCCACCTGTGTGTGTGAACAATAACGGGCAAATGACACTGGTACGGAAGTGACCTTCATCGGGTTAGGCAAAGGGGCGCCGGCAAGCGAGCCTCTTGGCTCACCAATTTCACGCATGATGATGCGACACACCGGTTCGCTCTCTCGCCAGAGTGAGTCTCACGTGACTTGAGGACGCCACGACCAGCCTCAAGGTTCAGCAAATCAGCACACAGGAAATTAAGACGGAGTGCCGCTTTTTTTTCGTGACTCATTAGGTTATTTCTTTTCCTTTCCTAGGAACGGTGAGAAAAAAAACTGGTTTTTCTGCAAGCAGAATTTTTTTGTTCTGAAAACGTTTGACTTTTTATTGGATGCTGGATGATGCATGAAATCCCACACATTAGCACACGGTGTTGATTAGGTTGTATTTTATAACAGGGGTTATTAATCTGTAAGGCACACGTTAAAATGTGATAGTTGCATTGCATCGTTTGTAGTGGGTGATAGTCATTTAATAAAACTATATAAATCACCAACTGTTTTTTTCTCATTAGGCTAAATTTTCACATTCATGACGACATATCGGCAATCCTTAAATTTAGAGCAATTTATGTTTTAACTAGGACAAGTAAACGTTATCTGAATAAGAAGCGTATTTTAGCATACATTTATTACTGTTTTGTAGCGTTGAACAAGTAGTGTGTTTAACATACACTTATTACTGAAGTTTGCATTAAACTGACTTTGCACTGATTCTTTTGGATGTTAATTTTACATTCGATTGAAATTACAGTGAACTGCACACTCCAGATAGCAGGCAGTGCATATTGTTGAGATTTTATTGTATGTATTTTAACGTAAAATGTACAGCTAAAGTAGCAGCGCAGCCTGTGTACATCCATCAACCCAGAATTCAAAGCATCGCATTTTTATCAAGTCACGTGGTTAACCATCTTGTATTCGGATTTGTTGTGTTTTAGTTTTTTCACACCAGGCTTCCTTTTTCCCTCAATACAGTATTGGGTACTTTTCTGTTAGCAATTCTTGAGGAAAATTCCACATTCCTATGCTGCGTTCAGCCACTGTTGATTACAACCGCTGTTCACGTTCCACAGCTTGGAAATCTGTTTTTTTTATTTTACCTCACAAACCTGATGTTGACTCACGCACACTCCGCCGCCATTTCACAGCAGGTGTGTATAATTGTGGTTTTGTGTGCGGTGGTACTTTTAAGAAGCGTGTGATTATAGCAGGAGGCCATAAGAACGTCACAAATCCCCACATCCTTTAGTTTTTCGACTACATTTTTTAAAGCTACCTTTTAAAATATGTACATATATTATAGTACATTTCTTTCATGATGTTTTGACTTCCGAAATACTTTCAAAATTATTCATAACAAAAATATCTGAAATATTCTGCGATATGTATGTGACTGATTGAATCTTTTTCTTCACTGAACAAGCAATTTAAGTTCCATTCTCTGTGGTATTTTATTAGTAAATTACCAAACACTAAAACGTAACGTACTTCTATGAAGCGATTAATTTACAAAACTGTCCTGGAATCTTATCGAAAGGAGGGATTTATTAACAACGTAATGCTTGTTGATTTGAGTTCTCTGGCATGACTGCAGTAGAGCTTTCATACGCAAACATGCATGATAACATCCATACCCGTTGGTGGGTAGCCATGGGCAGGCTCAATGATGCGGTTGAGTATCTAAGTTGTCAAATAAAACTGTTAGAAGAACTAGCCAGCACTGCAGAGATCCTGGCTTCAAGTCTGCGTCAGTCTTGTGATCAAATCGGATTTTTTCACTTTATTTACCAACATTTCAGTTAAGAGAATCTACGAATATTCAGTTTGACTGCCACGCGTAAATCAGCTAAAAATAGGCAGCGTGGAAAAGTGTCCTGCTCGTGAGTGAGTCAAAGGTCACTTGAAGGCTTCCTTAACAGGTTGTTCAGAGATATCACCTTCACCCTAAGTGGGTTTTTAAAAACTTCACCATTTTAACTGTGGGTTTTATATCCATATTTTTGGCACTTTGCGGGGCATATTAAAGGATGCGGCACCCAGTGCAAGTGAGATGCTTCGTGGAGTTGCACCAGAAATAGCTCTGTAAAGTCATCTTCTCTGGCCGTTATCTGATAGTGGGGAACGTCAAAGCCACTCACCCACCCGTGAGAGTCCTTAAAACTGAATTTTATTCATCTCCTGGCGTGTGCCAAAAGCACAATTGGAATCACATTGCAGTTCAGCAAAGTTTATTTAAACAATTGACAGAGCCACAATAATCACACATTGTTCAGTAACCAACTGCAAAGCGCGGTAGATTTGTTTTACACTCTAGCACCTAAAGAGTATGAAGTCTTGCCTAGGCTTTTGTGAGCCATTTTAAAAGAGGAAAGTGTGCTAAACACAGGGTTTTGTTGGCCTCCATTGCAGGCCAGATGGCTTTCCAATTAGACGCGTGGTGTAATGCCGCACTCTCGTGAACCGTCATTGAGCACGCTTGCATTGTTGTGTAATTTGACTGTGTTGGCCACGTTGGTTGTTTACACTTAAATATTGAGATCTTGGTCAAAACGGACGCGTTGTGTGTGTTTTGGTTGCATTGATTTCGGACAGAACCGTGCTTAAAGTTTGCATGTTCGTTTTAATAGTTGACGTCTCGAATATGTTACGGTAAAATAGTTAAATATTTGCGGTGCATTTTAGTTGACTAAGAAAGCCATTGCTCAAGTGAACATTTTAGATGTGCCGTTAAAATCATAATATTAAGACTAGTATTTGAAATAATTTTACAACTGATATAGTATTAATATTTAGTTATGGCATTTATGTTTACCTTCAAACAATGTATTTTTAGATTGCATCAATAATCATAAAAAGAGTGCAACCAATTATAACCACTTTCCTGCGGAGGGTTTTTGAAGTTGTGCCATATAAGCTCTCCGGTGTGTTTTCGAGTGGTACCATATGCTATTCGCCACGATGTCCTCACCTTTTGCTCTATGTCCCAGGGATTTCTTCATTAATTGCCTAAACTGAGGTCTTGAAGAATCTCCAAGCACGTGGAGCAAATCATCGTGCCGAACAACACGCAGGCACGACCCGAGCAACACATCAGAGCAAACGCAACTAGGAAAACACGGCTCAAAAAGTATCCCACGTAAATACATACGCGTGCATTATCTATTCTAGCAAACCCTTAAACTGCATGCAGTGGTGAGACCATATTTAGCCAAATCGGGGTGATTGTGCCATTGTAGCACTGTGCCTTTATACATTCACCTGACCAAAGGAAGTGTGATTATAGAGACTTAAGACGTCAGACTTGGTGAACACAGTTTCACACAATGGGTAACTATCTTGAAACGGTGTACTGCTGATTCTCTGCTTCAACGGAAGAGCTATCTAGTAGCGCTTGTTTCTGTTGGTGGTCTTGGAGCCAGTGGTGTAAATTCCACATAATGGCGAGGCCCTCGTTTATTTGTGGGATTATAACTTGAATGCCAAAAGAGTGGTAATGCTGTGATAAATTCTGGAAGCATCGTGGGTTCGGCCGATCCCCTGTTAGGCTTGAACTCGCAGAATTCCGATTGTGTGTTTAGCACTCGAAACATAGCAACACCCAGCCAGGTTTATAACAACGGCTTTTTTTGACCCAAGAACGGCATGCTGGGGGTCTGGGTCACAATTCTGTATATGTTTTACGCGTGTGAAGAAACCAAAGTACCCAGAAAAATATATTCCATATATATAGGTCAGAAACCCACTTTCTGTCCTGCCACAGTTGCACAACTGATAGAAGAAAGCTACTGCCTTGTGTGAAGCAGCTTTTAGATATTGCACATATTTAAGTAACATACTTAGCTCTGGCATTGCGATGAGAACATTTATTACCACTGCAACTAAGACTGATACACCCATGCTTGAGCCGTAATTACACCCGTGATTCTGTAACCTGTGGGGCTTTCCATCGTTTACTCAACATGTCTGCATAGGTTTTCAGGGTTGCTCTGTATAGCTTTGTTTTCTGGTTTTCCACGTGTTATTCCACCCAGTGTCCAATCGTTCGCTCCACGTACCAAGAACTTCTCGTTCAATTCTTCGTGTCGGGAGTTTTTTAAGCAGCTCCTGAAAGAGGTCCCAGCACATTGAGCAAAACATTCTCAACCTTGCCTAACAACAGCAAGCTGTATGACCCAAGCACAAATCCGAGAGCGTCATTCACGCCATCTGTCCGTTATAAATCTGTCCATCGACGATACTGGGTGTCGGGAGTATTTGCGGCTATCATTCGTGAACATTGATAAAGAAGGGAAACACATTCTGCATTATTTTATAGACGATAGAAGGCTAGTTATGTGATTGTTGGACGATTTTAAGGTGTATCGATATCACTTTATGCATATGAAGGTTTTTCGCTGTGATTAACGTGATGGATATTGTGAAGGTGTATTTAACGTAGTTGTGATACGTTCATCTCATTTTGAAAATGTAACTTTTTTATTTGATATTTTTTGGGGACTTACATATATTTTAGACAGCCGTTGTTTACAAATTAAAAATGTGTGCTTATTTATTTAGTATTTCAGTCGTGTTTCTATTATTGTTTGTGGAACAGCAAAAGTCATTCAACACAAATTTAACAAACTATATTCCGTAGAGGATATTACACACACGATAGACACAACCACATATGATAATTATGGGGAAAAAAAATCTCATCTCATTGTCAGAAACCACTTAGTCCTGTGCAGGGTCGTGGTGCGCCAGAGCCTATCCCGGCAGACACAGGGCGCAAGGCAGGGGTATACCTACGATGGGATGCCAGTCCATCACCGGGCACTGAGGGCAATTTAGTCTGCGAGCCAATTAACCTATGCAGCAACGTGTTTTTTGCACTGTGGGAGGAAACCAGAGTGCCCGGCGAAAACCCACGCGGACACGGGGAGAACACGCAAACTCCACACAGAAAGGCACCCGAGCCGAGAATCGAACCCGGGTCCTTCTTGCTGTGAGGCGACAGCACTATCCACTGGGCCACCGTGCCATCCGGAAAAAAATCTCACTTCGAATATACGTTTGCTTATCCCAGAAAACTTTACTCAGCCTCAAGACTTATTTGTCAAAAATATTCTGCTTTGGAATATCAGGCCAATGACCTCAGGAGGGTCCTGTGTTGGAAGATTTGGTGAATGCCCTCGTGATTGTAATTCCGCTTTGTGGGGTAGACTCATTTTCCAAAAAGAAGAAATCCACGTTTACGAGGCTTGAAAACTTGGCAAAGCCTCAGCTGGATCAGCAACCTATTTTCTGTACCCTTCTGCCAAGCAGATACGTGGTTTGTGCACATGGCCTACCTACTCCCAAACTTAGATCACTTAGATTATAGGCTTCTGCTATGACACTTGATGTTGTGTAGAAATCATGTTGTCTATGAAGGAACAGTTGCACTATTCATCATGTTTTGTGTACATGCAAATAGTTTAATATTTCATTACCCATTAACCGTCTGTTTTCTGTATTGCACTGAGTTGAACCCCACACGTTAATGTATGTTGTTTGTCGCATATTATAAAATCAAATTGTATCGGTTATGCTTTTTAAAATGTTTTTTTTTAATGGCATGCTGCAGAGTACAACGCTGCTTTAGAATACAAAAAATAATACGGCTATTCTGAACATTGCTAATCTGCACAACGTGACTGAACAAAAGTAGTTCGACGCCATTTTTATGAACAATGGTGATCATAACATCACTGTTCTGAACATGGCTCCTCAGAACAACTTTAAACTGAACAACAACCGCCTGAATTTCTAGACAGTATAGCTGTCAGATGGTGCACGTGCTGAGTTATTTAGAAACAGAATGTTGGTTAATATTTAGGCTGGCAAAATATGAAGTGAATTCGATTTCTAAAGAAGCTCCCAACACCTGGAATGAAATGCCGGGATTTACACATAAAAGCACGTGGTACACCCTAGAGACATTCTGAACACTGATAATCCAAACAACAATATTGTGAATGATGTTCGTGATCGTGTTACTTATAACGTTTTTTTTCAACAATCTTAATCTGAATCCTACAAATCTGAACAATGCTGATATGAATACTGTTTATTTGAATTTCACAATAATTCCCCCTGTCAGTTCTTCAGGCATTCAACTGGGTTATGTGCAGAATTTGTGTGAAATGTCTGTTTAGCAGCGGCCAGTCATTTCTCATAACCAGAAAACCTAGGCCGAATAGCGTTCAGTGCCAACTTGCTGAATTGACGGCGTTGTATTGCACAACACCAACCAAGTACATTTTGAAAGTCATACTTTCACTTCTGCATGTATGTGTGAAATTGGTCGCTTGTGTTTAAATGCTGTGTTTTTATTTCTGTAATCCAACATCTGTCAATATGACTAAATATGTCTGGCATCGGTTTGAAATAATTTACAGGTGGCTTTGTCTCAGTTTGCAAAATGTAAACTGTACTGTATATGAAACAAACAAAAAATAACTAGACTTGCTCTTTTAATAGGCTGTTACTGTTACATTTACTGTCAGTTTGTAGGTCATTAATGTCTAGAATATTTTTGTCATTTTCATATATTCTTGCCATTGTAAAACGGACACTGTGTCTAAATGAGTTCACTCACGCCGGGTTATAAATGAGGTTCATGCGTGCATCTGTGACGTGCATATTGCAGCTGGGTAATGCTGTAGTTAGGATACAGTACTTTGTGACTGTTTGCTTGTTGGTGGTTGACACGGCCCATAATTCCTCCGGATTTATTAACATTAAGTATTGTTTTGTCAGGAGTCAACAGTGGTTGTTTTTTTGACACCTGGCCCTTCCATCTAAGTGTGGGATTGTCACTGCTATCTCGAGCTACAAGTGGTGTTGAATTCCACCCCATTGCTTGCTGAGCAGACACACTGAATTCTGTGAATTATTCAAATTTGCTAGTTTCCTGGATAAATTTGAAAGTCTTTGTCATCGCCAAATCTCCTTTGCCAAAGTAACCATCGGTTGGCTATTTTAAAAAAATGCCATGCATTTTTAAACGTTGAAGGTCAAATGGCATCCTGGATAGTGCCGCTTTAACGCATTGGCGCGGTCGCGAATTGGCAAGGCACCAACTGACACCGCGCCAATGTTTACAAACTCAGTTATTGCATTTCAATGTGTAACTAGCATACTTGTAAAATAAATTCCCCATAGTTGCAGCTTATGACCTATATTCACAGCTCTCCGGTGCGTTTTTGGGTTGTATCGTATGTTGTTTGGAACGATGTACGACATTTTCCTCCAAGTGCTGGGAGCTTTTTTCGTAATTGAAACTCCCCAGCTTGTTGAGAGGAACACATCGTAAACACATCAGAAAGTTACGCGGCACAAACCGCAACTATTAACGCGACAGCTTGAACCCAAGATTATTATTTTTTTAAATACATCAGGTGTAAATATATTGGCCCGGTTTTTATAAGGATGGGGTTTCTAGGTGTATTATTTTATCTATTCAATGATTTCCCATCCTCAAAATCGCTCTGAAGAGCTATATCGGGATAGCATTCCAACATGGGAGGTGAAGGAACGCTTGACATGGCTATCCCGCAATAGCAGCTCTTGAAAGCAATTCTTATACATTTATCTCTAAAAACTTGCATCAGTACAGCTTCCATTATGTTTGTTTTACTCAAACAGCATTTTATGGAGCAAAAATCACTGGAATCCCAGTGAGTGGCAGTGTTGTTGATTGTGCTCTGTTGTAGCTAAAAGGTCGGAAGCATGTTTGCCTTTACCAGTGTCACGAAGAGACCACGTCATGTGTTTAACTTACCCAGTGCTATTTTTGTTCAGTTTCGATTTCTTTTTTTACTGTAATGTTTACATGTTTGTAATGTTTGCTATGGAATGCATTTTTTTAGACTTGTAGCGGTTAAAATGAGTTCTATATGTGAAGGAGCTTTGTATTAACAGGTGTACAAAATAAAAGTTATTGTTGGTATTGAATTATTAAGAGTTGATGTTTTTGGGTGCACATGTTGTGTGGGGTACAGTATTCACAATTGTCTTTTATCTTAGAGTTTAACATATACGGGCATACACTTTTATTAATCCACTGCTGGATGAGAACGTTTCTATTTATATGGGTCATGGGTGTAAATCTCACCACACTTCGTGCTGGTCATGGCGAATCTGTGAGTACTGTATAGACAGAGGAGCATAGAGATGCAGTACAATATATTGTAATGCACTGCCCTCTGCTATCTACAAACGCGGTACTCCCATAAAGATCCTGATAAAGTACTGTATCATGTTCGTGTGTTTGAGCCAATAATAATAATAATTGCACTTCGAGAGCGTTTTTCACCCGAGGGTCACAAAGCGCTGCACAGAGCTGTGGAGAGAAAGGTATGTCAGCAACAACGACATATGAACGGCAAATCTCATCTCATCTGTAACCGCTTAATCCTATATAGGGTCACGGTGAGCCGGAGCCTATCCCGGCAGACACAGGGCGTAAGGCAGGAATACACCCGACGACAGGACGCCAGTCCATCGCCGGGCATTGCGGGACAATTTTAGTCTGCGAGCCAATCAACCTATCCAGGAGCATGCTTTGGGACTGTGGGAGGAAACCGGAGTACCCGGCGAAAACCCACGCGGACACGGGGAGAGCATGCAAACTCCACACAGAAAGGCACCCGAGCCGAGATTCGAACCCGGGACCTTCTTGCTGTGAGGCGACAGCGCTAACCACTGTGCCATCGCGCCGCCCTTGAACGGCAAATCAACAACAATAACATTTTGGTTGTTAAAGAACAATAACAGTATAACAGTATAGCAGTGGCATAAGTATAAATCGGAGAAGCTGTTTGCTTAACAAAAGCAAATAGCATATGGATCCCTTTTTCAAAATGGTATAAATGCCACATTTACAAGCCAAGGACCAGCATCTTCAAAAAATATCCCACTGGCCATAGCGTTCGTAAAACCACATAGTTTTATAGCAGCACCGGAGATTCGTGAACAAAGGGAAGGTCTCAAGCCAGATTGTGGGCATCCTGTACACAGACTGCGCACCAGCTTGAAAGATCTCGCAGAAGGAAAGGCGTGATTATGTGTGGTAACCTCGACGTAACATTGCAATGAGCATTTGGTGGTTGCCAAGACCATTCCAGTGTGTCAATAGCCAGTCCACCATCTCACAGCTTGCATGAATAATCGTTTAACAAAAAACTACAATCTGTAGCGCGCACAAATTCTAAGCCTGGTTTTGGACGAGACACGGCACAGAGGTGTGAGAAAACCACAGAGCTAGAAGACAGCCACACGGCCAGTCTGCGCCAACATTTGCTAGACAATGCGTTCTAAATATTATATCGGCCAATTCATTAATATGGTTTTTATTTGCGAGAGGAAACCGGAGAACCCGGAGGAAACCCGAGAACCCGGAGGAAACCCACGCAGAAAAGAGGGGTAGAATACACAAACTCCACACAGAGGCCCCCCCGGGGCGGGAAATTAAACCAGCTCAGTCAGAACTTTATTTATGTGAGCCCACTGCATCACCCTGCCGCATGCATGGCTCAATCTACTCAACCAATCCACCCCAAGCATTTCATTGTTTTAAAATACTTGGGGGGGGGGGTGGAAACACTTTGGCAACAAGCCCATGAGCTTGGGAGAGGCGAGGGATTAAGTAAATATTTGCGTGGCAGCACTGTAACTTGGACAAAGCTGCTCGCTCAGTGGATGTCACACCGCCTGTTAAATCACCTCCACCACCAGCACCGCCGCCTCAACAACAGCACGTTTCAACACAGGCGGCAGATTTGTGTGAATTTGCAGGTTATCCTGCGAGGAGGCTCTTACCGGCTCAGATGTCACGATTCAGCCGTTTAAAACAAGTGCGTGTGTGCCGTTATGTCGTTTTAGACTGCTGAGTTCCTCGCAAAGAGCTGCTTTTTTGGGATAACTCTGGAGCGCTTCGACTCCCACGTTGGAGGCATCATTGGGCTTCGAAATGGTTTCAGATGCTAAGGACAGAAAAGGATCGCTTGACAAAACTATTCCGAGATTGCAGCTCTTGAGAGCAGTTCTCAAAGATGTTTATTAACACGTGTGTTGCTCAAATTCTGACAAAGCTTCCCACTGATATTTTAAAACTTTTCATGACAACTCAACAGCAACATCAGCCGTCGTATCGCCGTTACTGACCAACGTGTTGAGATGGAAATTAATTCTCATCCAGCCGTGACAACCATCACCAGTGTTAAGTTATCCATAATAAAGCTGTTTTGGGTTCGGTTACGTAAAAATTAGTGTTGTAAACCCGACTCTACCTGACAGCCAATTTGTATGGCTTGTCAATGCAATGCACTTCTTCCTGAAATGCTTGCCTATATTGTCAATCGTCTTTAATATATGCAGAATGCGGCTGCTAGTCCTCACTCGCACTCCGATCCATGATCACATATCCCCAGTACTGGTGTCTCTCGACTAGCTACCAGTTAAATACAGGATTGAATTCAAGACCCTCCTTCTCACCTACAAGGCTCTCACTGACGCCGCTCCCACATACATCCGTGACCTACTTCAGGCACCCTCCTTAACACGACAACTTCGATCCTCCAATACGGGCTTGCTGCATGTGCCCAGGTCGCACGTCCGTTCGATGGGTGACAGCCTTCTCCTGTGCTGCTCCTAGACTCTGGAACTCGTATACGTTTGAAATTCGGTCAGCTGAGTCTCTGGGGATCTTCAAATCTCGTCTCAAGTCTAACTTGTTCCGTAAGGTCCTGAAGTCCTCGAGCCTGGACCGTTGATGCTGACTGCTCTGTGCTTGAATGATGGCTCGCTGTTGACCTGAGCCTGCTCAGGAATACCTCTTCCTTTATTTATTTCGGGATTTTTTTTATTTCATGACCTTCATTAATTTATAGTCATTATTTTGTTGAATTAATTTATTCTGATGTTGACATGCCGTTCTCTCCATAGCTCTGTGGAGCACTTTGTGACTCACGGGTGTGAAAGGCGCATTAGAAATGCATATATTATGAATTAACGACTACGTTAGCACACCGGTTTATTATCATTAGTTATTATTTAGCAGATGCTCTTATCCAGGGCGCCTTACATCACAAGCACATACACACATCTCTAACAAATATGTACAACATTAAACAAATTTGAGAGCAAACCCACAACATTGACAATGGCATACGACATTTCGCTGATAATTGCAATCAGCTGCATGAGACACCTCGAACAGTGGTTCTGGAGATGTGTTCCGGTCTTTATCTGAATTGGTAAAGAATTGGCACGTTTTGTTCACACGACAAACTTTATTAATAATTTGTGTCAGGTGAAGACTGGTTTACGACACTTAAGTTTAACGTGAGTCAATCTTAAATGTTGTTGATTTACCTTTCTTTTTTAAAACTTTTTTTTACTGTTGAAATGTTTCTTTATTTACCTTGCAGTTCGTCGTTGTTGCTGACATACCATTCTCTCCGCAGCTCTGTGCAGCGCTTTGTGACCCTCGGGTGAAAAGCGCTAGAGAAGTGCAATTATTATTATGAAAGGGCTTTATTGTGGATACTATTGGTCACGAAAGCCTTGATGATAAATCCAGTGATGACTTTGTTGGGGTACAAGAGGTAAAGAGACACAGAATGAAGAGGGCGGGGCTTCATTGGAAGGGCAGGGCTAATTAGAGGGGGCGGTGTTTCAGTGGAAGAGGGCGGGGTTCGGAAGGGGGCGCGGCTAGCGCCCGCAGACGATCACTTACCTAACTGTATCCCTCCGACACCAAGCCCGTTCACTCCCTACAACATTGCACGTCGTTGAAATCGCGCGCAGATCGCTTAGAAATGACCTCGGGCAAGGTGGGCGTCTCGCGCTGGTGCGAACACAGTGCCGCGGCGACGGCGTGTCCGCTCCGAAGCGCGTGTTAGACGCCCCCGCGGGCGGAACTATTTGCGCGCGTCGGAGCGAGAGGTAGTGAGCGAGCGGGGTGCCGCCATGTTGCGTCAGGCCGTGGCTTGTCGCGCTTTGCCTCGCCGCTGTCTCCTCCTCCTCTATCCGCAGGTCGGACTCGCTTGTCTCACGCCTCCCCTCGTCTCCGGGTGCGTCGCAAATCGGTGCCCAATGAGGCTCAACGCCGCGGCGGCGTGCGCGCGGTCGGTGCAAGAACGAAGGAATACCGGCGGTGTGTGTGTGTGGGGGGCGAGCCCTGCAAGCCTGGTCGCCGACGCCGGGGAGTGTGCCTCACGGTCCCTTTCGCGAATTAGGAAAGCGCGGTAGGCTCCGAGCCGGTGTTAGGCCGCGGCGGATTTCGCTCTCGGAGACGGCTGCTCGCGGCCTCTCTCCACGCTTTGTTCCGGGACGCGGCGTGGCTCTCGTACATTCACTGTGAGCTGCGTGTAAACGCGGCGACGTTCGCCAAGGCGACTGTAGCCGTGTATATTGTAGCGTGTGTAGCAGTGTGTGTACGTTCTGCAGTGTTTTGTGCGTTGTAAGTATAGAGTACGTGCGGTGTATATTCAGGAATGTGTGCATAGCGCGTGTGATTCGAGGTTTGTAAATTATTTTTTTCTGTTTGTCAAGTATTAGGGTCCAGTACAGTGCGCTTTGCATTGCGTATGTCAACGTCTCTATATACTGTACAGCACATGTCTGTTGCGTACTGCTGTGTATTGCGTAGTGGTGTAGTGTTCTCTGGTGTATATCAAGCTGTGTGGCTTTTGATGTGCACCGTACCTTTAATGTGTATTGTTGAGTACGTGGGTATGTATGGGGTGTTTATTCCACGTGCTGTAATTGCGTGTAAGTGGGGGTTTCTGGATAGTGTGCGTAGTGCGTGTGTACAGTGTTATATATTCAATGTTTACGATGCGCTTAGTCTGGTGTGTTGGCGTAATTAAGTGCTAGGTTTGTGCATGGTGTGTATTATTGTCTTGTGTGGCGTATACATTCATGGCACGTGTGTTGTATATCGCGTGTAGTGAACTTAATCACACGGCTCTATCGTGATTCGGGAATGCAGACGATGTTATTGTACCAGCTCATGTCTGTCATCACAACGCCTCTCCCTAATCGCTGCTCGCCGAGTTAATTGCATTCCCACAGGATTCCTGTTACACAAACCCCACTATCACCCCCACGTCACCCACATTTTACATTGGTGCTCCAGTGATATGACTTCACGCCTCAGTACCGTGTTATATTTTCCTTACGAACGTTAGTCGATTCAAGCGTTACTCTTGCAGTTGTTACTGTTGCAGTATACGTAGTTTATGAATGTGGTCTTCGCCCGCCCTTGTGCGAGCAGTGTGTTTCGTGTAAGTATATGTAGCGCAGTGTGAATTCTATTCGCTGATATACGTATTGAGTTTGTATGTAGTATGCTTTGATTAAGAATGGGCAGTGTGTATTATCTAGTGTGCATGTCTAAAGTAATGAGTGACTGATGTGTAGTAAATGTGCTAATGTATAAAATATGTGCATTTGCGGTGAGCATGTATCGCAAGAAGGCTAAATATTGGGTGTCTAGTGTGTGTATAATTTGTGCAGTGCATTTCATGTGCATAGAATTTCTACATATATAGTTATTTTGTGTCTCAACGTGTGTAATGTATATAGTCTCATCTCATTATCTGAAACCGCTTAATCCTATATAGGGTCACGGTGAAGCCGGAGCCTATCCCGGAAACACAGGGCGTAAGGCAGGAATACACCCGACGACGGGACGCCGGTCCATCGCCGGGCATTGCGGGACAATTTTAGTCTCCGAGCCAATCAACCTATCCAGGAGCATGCTTTTGGACTGTGGGAGGAAACCGGAGTACCCGGCGAAAACCCACGCGGACACAGGGAGAGCATGCAAACTCCACACAGAAAGGCACCGGAGCTGAGACAGTGTATCTGAACATCCAGACACATGGTGCCTTGTGTGTGTTTAGAGCCACCTGCTGGTCTGACCGTGAGACTGCACCGGTCCCACGTGGCTCTGTTGTCATGTGAAGCACGTTCTGTTTGCGCGCCCACATTTAGCGGACAACACGCCCTGCGGTAGCGCAGTGAACGGGACACGCCTTCACGTTCTGGACGATTAACAAGGCCAATCTGTCCCCAGAGCTCAGTGGTCGAGTTGGAAACCCCGCCACGTGCCTGTGTTTTGTTTGCGACTCATGGTCAGATTCAGACTCGCTGGTCTGCTCGCACAAGTCATCAATGGGGTGGAATTCTTCTGCATTGGTGGCCAAGACCCATTGGTGGAAATTCCACAGTACAATGGTGGCCAGTCAATAGAATGTTATCCAATATTGACTCTGCACGTTGCCCTCTGTCCTCTTAACAAAAATATCTTAAACATCTGAGGTTTTGAAAAATAAATGTGCTCGTTGTGTGATTTGCCACAACGTGTTATCTTGAGCTTGTGGAGATTTTACACTTTAATATGGAAGGAGGGGGGGACCGGTCTATCCACGGCTTAGCGACATTTCAACTCTGTTCAGCGAGTGGTGCAGCCTCACAGAAAATCACTCATTTTACCGACCCTTCAAGGGTGCTTGTGTGGCGGTGGTAAATGTAATGGTTTTGTGGTGTTGAGCTGACCCTCACTGGCATTGAAATCCAGTTCTTATGACTCGGAGCCTATTTGTCTACCAATTTGGCTATATTCAAATGAATCGTACACATTGGTGTTTACAAATGGTATTTGTCTTTAAAACATAAGTCATCACATTGTGCATTTATGTAGATATTTTCAGTTTTTTTATGTAGGACTGTTAATGTTTTTATTTTCTCAGGAACCCCTCTAAAACGTATGGTTTCACGTTGGAATTTGTCACCATAATTTTCATGTTCCCCAGTCATACTTTTGTTATATACTTGTAATGCAAAGTGATTTTTTAAAAATGTTAAATAAGTAAATCACCCTTAGTAAGTTCATCAACTCATAAAAATTTTTTTTTTAAACTAATGACAAACTCTAGAAGCGATTTCACTTACCGCCATTGATTGTTTAAATAGCATGGAACATAACAACTTCATGGTGATGTGCTCTTTTACACTCGATCAAAAGTAATAATGAGGGGTGGCGCGGTGGCACAGTGAATAGTGCTGTTGTCTCAAAGTAAGAAGGCCACAGATTCGGTTCTCGGCTCCGGTGCCTTTGTGTGTGGTGTTTGCGTGTTTTCCCCGTGCTTGGGATTTTCGCTGGTTACTCCGGTTTCCTCCCACCATCCAAAGACACGCTGCTGCGTAGGTTAATTGGGTCTGCTGAGTAAATTGCCCACCCCCCCCCTCCCAAAAGTGCCCTGCTATGTGCTGGCGTTACCTTCTGGGTATAGGCCCCCTTTGCGCCTGTTGGGATAAGCTTCACACCCCTGCAACCCTGTACAGAATTAAGCGGGTACTGATACTGAACGGAAAATTGAATATTTTATAAAACCGTTATGTCATCAAGTTACAAGTGACTTTAAAATATTTACCTCGTTTTGGGCCTCACTTTTTTTTCAAACGCCATCACAGACTATTGACTTTTATCCACAGATAAGGCCCTGTACCACTACTGCACGCTTTCAGGAATTGGAATTGCATAAACAGAATAATTGAAGCCACCGCTCCCTTGACAAATTGCTAGGTACAAGGTGCCTAACACCATACGTTCCCCAACATCCACTACCAACCCAGACTATGAAATCTTAAACAAAAGCGTCTCATGTTAGTAGCATTTTCCAGCGTGACACTGATAGATAACACACTAGAAAAATATGGGCATGCCTTATACACTACAAACCACATACACATTTCAGTAAGTGTAGCACGCCTAGTAGCTGCAGCGTTTGTTAATAAGGGAGAATATTCATTCCTAAATTGCCAATGTGACTGCATGCATGAGAAGCAATTTCCATGGATAAATGTGCCATGTTAAAATTCCAGCTGCCTTTCCATTCTAAGCATGATTCCCTTAAAGAAGGTGCTTGTAACATTTAACGTCTGGTTACATTTGCTGGATAATTATAATTCAGCTTCCACTCATTGCAATTTGTTTAGTGTTGACAGTGCGCAAATTGGTGATTGCATTGCTAACTTGGTAGTTTTTTTTGTTTAAACCAGCCTTTGAATATCAAGCAGAAGGTGGACTATTTTGATTAAGTGCATTTTCGAGTGGTGCACACTTTGTGCAAGAGTTATCTCTGGTTACTGCGGTTTCCTTTCATGCGTAAAGCATCCAATAAAGGAATGATCAAAATATATTGCTGGATCCTTCAAAAAACGAGTCTAGAAAACAGTGAGCCTTACCTGAATGCATCGTTATTATTTGTGATCACATGCGTCTGTTTGTAGCCATCAATTTACTGCATATTTTGGGCAATCAAAGGCTGTAGAATGAACCCTGTAGTTTGTGACCGTTGGAGGGTTGTAAAATGAGTTGCCTTAAATGTGGAGTCGAATGAACAATCTGGAAATGATCAAATATGTGGCTGTGGGGCGGCACGGTGGCCCAGTGGGTAGCGCTCTCGCCTCCGGTTCGAATCTCGGCTGGGGTGCCTTTCTGTGTGGAGTTTGCATGTTCTCCTCGTGTCTGCGTGGGTTTTCGCCAGGCACTCCGGTTTACTCCCACAGTCCAAAAAACATGCTGCTCCATAGGTTAATTGGTTTGCAGACTAAATTGCCCGCAGTGCCTGTTGATGGACTAGCGTCCTATCGTGGGTATATCCCTGCTTTGTGCCCTGTGTCTGCTGGGATAGGCTCCGGCTCACTGCGACCCTGTACAGGACTAAGCAGTTTCTGACAATAAGATGAGATGAGTATTTGACACAACTTAGTACGCATGACTGTCAACTCAAATTGTCTTCCTAATCAAATGAGCTTTGCAGTACCATTTATCTCTGCATCCCAGAACTGGCAATAGAAATTTCACTGTAATGTACTAATGTAATGTACTAAGAGTTAACTTAAACACAGGAGGCAAATGTTTACTTATCACATGTTTGTAATTTCTGAAGCCGTTCGGCTTTTAATTGAAATTTTAACAACCAGTCTTATCATTGCGAGTCAAGTTGTGTAACCACAGCGCCACCTAATGACGTGAGTGGTCCACTGTTAGTGCGCAGACCCACAGTCGAATACGTGGTTTATTGATAGTGAATGCCCACGTTTATTCTGTAGGTGCTTTTTATTGCATTACAATACGGAGTTCTGCATAATTTCATAGATCTCCAATGGAATGGTGACAATTTTTTGCAGACGGGCAATACAACGTAAAACGTTAATAACCTTTCCACATACACGTTAGCAAATCAGCAACAGATATTTGATCCTAGCAGGAACTTGGATGAACACATGGCAAGAGTGCATTGAGTTATTGCTAAAACTTGGCACAGGTATGGTTTTGTTTGCATTTTAAAATTGGGCGGCACGGTGGCCCAGTGGGTAGCGCTGTCGCCTCACAGCAAGAATGTCCCGGGTTCGAATCTCGGCTTGGGTGACTTTCTGTGTGGAGTTTGCATGTTCTCCCCGTGTCCGCGTGGGTTTTCGCAAGGCACTCCGGTTTCCTCCCACAGTCCAAAAAACATGCTGCTGCATAGGTTATTTTTCTTGCAGACTAAATTGCCCGCAGTGCCCGGTGATGGATTGGCATCCCATCATGGGTATATCCCTGCCTTGCGCGCTGTGTCTGCCGGGATAGGCTCCGGCTCACAGCGACCTTGTACAGGACTAAGCGGTTTCTGACAATGAGATGATGAAATGAGATGCATTTTAAATACGCCATCCAAGGACCAGTATTTTTACAGGTGTCTGCAATAATTCTGGCCGGAAGTTATTTTGTTTAATAGCTAAATACGTGGATGGTGGCTTTTCTTTGATTTCATTGGCTGGCAGGACTGATGATTGTCGTCTCCACATTTTGGATATTACTGGCCGTTTTGAGTTTGCATTTGTTATTTTATTGTTATTGCTCGACACGTTATCCCACCCCCTCCAGGTTCGCTTGTATTTCCTGTTTGTGTTTTAAGTGCTCTGTAATGCGTTTTCAACAAGTTATCAAAATATGCCCATCGTGCTTATAGGAGATCATAAACACAGTCTGCCCCCACAAACTACAGGCAGCTCCATTCTCATGTCGTTGTTGTTGACAGGCCGTTCTCTCCACATCTTTGTGCAGCGCTTTGTGACCCTCGGGTGAAAAGCGCTCTATAAATGCATTTATTATTATATAAAGCATCAAAATACAGTAACACTTAACCATGTTGTTGAAATAAAATACAATAACTTAGACCAAATTCCCTGCTCAAAACAGGAACTGCGCTAAGCTCACCTGTGTTGGTAACCCTTAGCTAGGGATGAAGCTATTCAATGTTCCGTGACTGATCTCTGAACAAGAAGACCACTATTGATTTAATAAAGTGGCTTTTACTCTAATTATTGCTTTGCTTGTTGAAAGAAACCTTTCTCTTGAGAAACCACATACGAGACAACAATACCCGAACAGTCTGTAATGGTGGAGGACACTTCATGTACTCGTATAATCCACCTGCCTCGAAGCTCAGTAGGGTGAGAGACCCTCATTCCATAATTACACGGTGGGTGTTCACCCATGTGCTTGGAATATTTAGTGATTTTATTCTAACTGAAAGCCAGGCCTAATGGTCTCCCCTGGGTCGACTCCATCTGATAACAGGCGATCTGATAACCATCTGATAACAGGCAGTGTCGAGCTTCCCCTGCTTGCGTCTATCCCGTAATATGTTAAATATTTGAAACAATCACATGCTCAAATAGTTAAGGGAATGAACGTGTATTTGGAGACCTCGTGTTCCAGACGTAAAGTTGTTGGGTTATTTTGTTTGGTTAATTTGTTATTTCTATATTTTTTTTTATATTTTTTACTCGCTTCTTTGTTGTGTTGCATCAATCCCGTAAAGAGCTTGCAAGCTCACAAGATATGTTTCTGCTGTAATAATGAACATCTATGTGGGATCGTGACTACGAACGACGCTGGTTGGGGCATTGTCCACCAGAGGGCAATCACTCGTTTTATTTCATTTAATATATCGAGGCCACTCGACGCGTTCCTGTAAAGCCACCTGAAAGCCACCCGTGGGGGCCTAGTGAGCAGGTAACGGTCCCCAGCTGCCACAAGCGCCCGCCACGTGAGTTCTAAAATAGTTGAATAATTCGGCAGTTTTTGAAAATAGTACTTTCGGAAGACACCGTATTTAAAGAAAAAGTAGTTTCCATGAACGACGCTGGCGAGAAAGCGTCTTCAGTGGATGCTGTGATGTAAGCAACCGGTTGGTGGCGCTTTCTGCAAACTCAAAACTCTGTTTTACTTAAGCTGAAAGGAGCCGTTGAACTATCTAACTTTTTTAACAGTTGTCCAGCAGGGAGGGATAAGCACGTTACAACATCTCTGGGCACCGTAGGAAATGTTAGTCAGGACCGTTAACCTAGACAGCCACATGCTTTTAGACTTTGGGAGGAAACCGGAGTACCCAGCGAAAACCCATGCAAACTCGACACAGAAAGGTACTCGAGCTGCGACTCAAATCCTATATCGTATTGCTGCGGGGCGGCAGCGCTACTCACTTCCGGGTTGGAGTTCCTTTATAAAAGAATAATTATCTTATCCCATTTTACTGCCTCATCTGCTGTTACGTTTTCTTACTCATAGTTTTTTTTACTACATTTGTATTTCTATAACAGCGTTTAATTGTCCTATGTCATTGTAATTTTAAACAGCAGTTTCTTATTTTTACTGGAAATAATTATAGTGACTTTGATGCATTGGATTACGTGGAGACGATTAGATTTGACTTACTTGATTCCTTTTAAATGATGAATTGGTGCATCACAAAGCTTCTTGGATTTGATTTCTCTTTTCCACTTTTTGATTTGCTCTCTATTATTATCCACTATGCAGTATACATTTGGAATGGTATATGTACAATACAGTTGCATTTTAGAATCAATTATATTTTGCCTTTGTGGTGAATGTCAAGTGGATCTGATATGCCGTTCATATGTTGTTAGCATGCCGTTCTCGCCAGAGCTCTCTGCAGCGCTTTGTGGCCCTCGGGTAAAAAGCGCTCAAGAAGTGTAATTATTATTGCTTCTTTGTGTATGTGGGGAGCGCTCGTGTAATGGTTAGCGCGCTGCACTACAAACCCTGACCCGAGTTCGACTTCCACTTATGGTCAACACCAGTGACCGTTTTATTCATCGCTACTGCGCCTTCTCTTGGTCTCAATGAGTACTTTGTGTAAATACGAGGGAGACAAAGGCAGCCAGGTGTAGTTCTGGCCACCCACGGCCCTCGTGTGTCGTGCTGGCCTTTATAGGCATAGTTAACAGCATTTGAGCCTACAGTCTGTTAAGGCTATCCAGAGATCTTTGTTGTTTGGGGGAGCAGTTACCCTGAGCCTCTTACAGGTCAAATTACACTCAAATATTATTATTAACATGCCTGCAGTGTGCAATGTAAATATCAACACTGGAGAGACCATAGCACCCGCTGCTTTCTTCGTTCTGGCCCTTGCAGGTGCTCGCTAACAGCATTTGCGCCATCAGTCTTTGTTGACTGCATGGGCATATTTGTTTTTTGTAGTACGTGTGTGCGTGTATTTGTGTGTTGACGTGTGCTTGTTGTATGTGTGTGTGCGCATGCATCTCTATCTGTTGTGTAGATGTGATTGTTGTCACATTGGTTTTGTGTGCACATTCATCTGTATATGGGAGGATCATTGTTAAGGATGTATTTGTGTGTGCATGCTTATGTACCTATGTGTGTGAAGAAGTGTTGAGCAAACTGCACTATAAACCTGGTGACCTCACTTCGATACCCATTCACGAGAAAAAGCATAGGCGCTCGCTAGTAGCACCTGCCCCAAAAGTCTTCTCACGCCTGTATGAGGCATCTTTGGCATGGTGTTACCCTTGGGGCCAATCTCGTATACATCACACGTGGTAATGTACCAGTGTGCTTCTCAAAACATTACCTGGCGTAACATGTCTCATCTCTCATTATCTGAAACCGCTTAATCCTATATAGGGTCACAGTGAGCCGGAGCCTATCCCGGAAACACAGGGCGTAAGGCAGGAACACACCCGATGACGGGACGCCAGTCCATCGCCGGGCATTGCGGGACAATTTTAGTCTGCGAGCCAATCAACCTATCCAGGAGCATGCTTTTGGACTGTGGGAGGAAACCGGAGTACCCGGCGAAAACCCACGCGGACACGGGGAGAGCATGCAAACTCCACACAGAAAGGCACCCGAGCCGAGAGATTCGAACCCGGGACCTTCTTGCTGTGAGGCGTCAGCGCTAACCACTGGGCCACCCCGCCACCCGGCGTAACATGTGTGTATGATAACTTAGGTTTCTTAAGCACTGTCGTAGAAAGATTGCAAAATACTGAAGAAAAACTCAGATTGGAACCAAAAAAATCCCAACCACGCCGGCTGATACCGATAAACCTCATAACTGGTAATTAAACGAAAAAATACAACGCTACGTGGAACAGATGCGTGTCTTGCGGCGATATTTTAACGAACCAATGGATTCAGCGGAGTTGTTCTCCTGTGGAAGTGCATTCCAGAGCCTGTGATGCGCACAGGAAAAAAAGCCTGATCACTCAGTGAGCAGGATCTGTTCTGACCTTGTTCATGTGCCTGTGCGCTCGGTGCAGCGGGGTCCGGTGCGTGGGACAGAATGTGCTCGGAAGGACACGGCTCCCGGCTGACGCCCAGCACTGTCATGTCGGCCAAGGAGCTCTGCGAGACCGACGACCTGGCCACCTCGCTTGTACTCGACCAGTACCTGGGCTTCCAGACGCACAAGATGAATACGCGGTGCGTATGTATGCGCGTGCGAATGCGTGCGTTTGTACTTGTTGTCAAACTGCTACCAATACAGCGACTTGTTCACAGCCAACATCAACGAGACAAGTTTCAACGATTTCTCCAGCTACTCTTGAGTCGATTCAGCCTTTTATGTTTACCTGGATTTCCAGACACAAAAGATGAATACGCAGTGCCCATGTGTGCATGTCCGGACTCATGCTTGTGGGGAGTGGTGGCACAGTGGTTTGCAGACGCAAGTTATATCTTCACACAGTTGTATACTGTCATGCAGACATTTGCTGTTAATAACCCTTCTGCTATTCAAACAAGAAGATGGCCACTTCTTTCGATTGGCAAGGGGGTCCACTTGACATTGCTTTGAAAAGGAGAGCTTTGCCTGTGCAATTAAAATTTATCTTGGATATTATCTGCAACTGCAAATTAATTTGCTTAAACTACAAAACCTCCATGAGCCACAATGTGGTTGTTTATATTTTTCACAGTAGTTTTTTGTAGCACAGTAATAATTTATAAGTAATCACACGACCAATAGATTCATACGAGACTAATGGGCGTCACATGGCAAAACTATTATTTTTTGCATTTGCTTGCAGATAACAATGGTTGCGGGTATGGTTTTCTCAAACAGTATTAAAACAAACAGGACACAAATATAGCCCTCCACATCAATGCAGGGGCGTTGAACTCATGGAGACGCAAAACACAACTGTTTTGGCAGAGCAAGTCCTACGATCGTTGGGTGCGTGTGAAAATGATGTCACATTGGCAGTCCGCGGTCTTTTGGGTACATAGCACTGAGGGGTCTCCAGCCGATGCGCTGACTGGCAGTAGCTCGTCATGTTTTAAAATTACCCTTCCATGTGTTCTGTGAAATAAATATTCTCTCGGAAACATGCAAGCCCCTTGTAGTTTGCCCTGGGCTTTTTGGCACAAAATTGTGGTCTAGTTAATGCAAAATAAATATTCAGTGTAACAATTTGTCCCTCATAAGTTATACGATCACTTCTGATATGGACTAATTTTTTCTTGTTGTAAGGTCTGTTAACTATTTATGCAAATTGTAGACACAAATAGCATTGCATGCCAGTATTACATTGAAGCTAACGGGGTGAACAAACCGTACAAATGAGCAACAATGCAAACGAGATTGTAACGACTTGAGACACAGCATTGTAGCGCTAGTGAAGTCACTGCAACTTTAATACTCGTTTGAGTGCTACAGTGGCTTTTCTCTTGGTAAGCTTAACATCTTTGTTCTCTTCACCAGAGCATCAAACTCGTGTCATGCACTCCGGGATACACAACCTAGGTATGTAACTATGACTTTTTGGAATCTACCCGCTAAATGTGCTCCAAGGGTGTGAATGTTTATATCACTGGCCATTGACCCGTACCTTATGTTTATATGTGTGCCATGTACAATGTGTAATGTAGATGGGGCTGTTGCTTTCGGAAACCAAGTTCTGTAACATTCTTTGTCTTAATGGGTGAACGTCGGGTGCGTTTATGCTTACGCGTGTATTTGTGTTGTGTGTTCTTGTGTGCGCTTGAGCACATATGTACCCATGTCTGATGCTTATGTGCATACCTCTGCACATGTATCCAATGCTTGTCAGCGGTAAGTGATGTCTGAATCTGTGTTTAGCATCTATGTTATTTTTTTAAAGCTTAAATGAGTGCCTGAAGCCATGTGTGACCATCGGCACGGGAGAGACAATAGCACGCTTGGGACACGATTTCTGGCCACGCTGACTCCCAGTTAACCTTGCCAGCATTCATAGGTGTCTTATACAAGCCATAGTTCACTAGCATTTGCCACTGGCATATTTACTGGCAGTAGATTGTGCAGCATTTTTGGTAGCTTTCCAAGACATCCAGAGAATGTTACAGAGTGGACAAAATCAAGATTGCCCTAAAGAGTGCTGAAGTGGACGATCCTCATCTGTGTTTGGTTTTTACACTGTACTACGAAGCCCGTAACTCCAGTTCGATTCTTGGTCACAGGTGACCTAGTAATAAATATCTGAAGCATTCTTGTGGCTCCAACAGCTGGCCAGGGGGGTGCGGGATTTTTGTCTTTGTTGTACAAATGCTTGTGTTTCTGGTTGCCGACGTTGGTGTGCCACTCTGGTATCTCCTTTATCTGACCGATGTGATTAATTCACGCAGGTTCCGGCTGGTCAAGGGCCGCCGCGAGGAGCTGCGCAAGGTGGCGGAGCAGCTTCGCCTGGACGGTGACGTGGAGAAGGCGTACCGCGCGCTCAGCGCCCGCGAGTGGCCACGCAACCACCTGCTGCACAAAAGCATCTTCAAGGAGCACGTACGTACAGGGCGACGTGTACACGCAGCCCGCTGACTAGGGTCGGCCGAACCCCGTGGGCCAATCATACCTCGAGGATCTATTTAGAGAGCCCAAGTGTTGCGGGGTGAGGAGCTGCGGTCCGTGCCCTGCCTGCGGCAACCCTCCTGGCAAGTGACCTAACCTAGAACCACTCGCTGTGGAGATCACTTGATCACTTGGCCCAAGTATTAAATCTCGTGAATTTTCGGCTGATGTTCGCCAACCCACCAAGTCAATAGTTAACGCCTGAAGTTTAAACAAGGTGCAGCAGATAAATGGCCGTGCCAGCTCGTTAAAGAGCGTGCAATGTGAAAGACAGTGTGCACTGAAGCGTGTGTGTTATAAGGTTGAACTGCACACGCACACACGGGCACAGGTCACCGCAGGCTCCTGACTGTCAGAAGGTCGCTCCTTGTTTGAGGTTAATTCGGCCATCATCCGTCTCGGATCAGTACACTTTGTGGGTACATCCACAAGCAACCGTTATGGTTCTGCTTTAGCAGTGGTGCACTGCAAGTATCATCCAAAAACTTATCACCTGCATCAATAATACTGTCTTGTAAAATAGAACTATGGCGGCTGACATTTCAGTTGAAGGTTTTCAAACAGGGCAGTAAGTGATGCCACTTAATCTCCATTTTGTCACCTACAGGTCCTCCGCTACCTCCGCATTTTCACGCCGGAGAGTGGTTTTGAGATCCAGCAGTGCACGCGGTATTCGTCGGAGAAAAACGGCGCCAAGGTGGTGGCCACACGAGAATGGTTCGTTGGCTGTGGAGCGATTTGCTGCCCCCTCACCATCACGATCTATTCTGATTGTTGCTGTTGACATGCCATTCTGTCCAAAGCATTGTGCAGCACTTTGTGACTCTCGGGTGAAATGTGGTTTAGAAATGCAAATATTATTATCATCACTCACATTTAATCATAATTAACATTCTTTAAACGCCTTTCACCTACAGGTAGATAATAATTGAAAAGTGAAAGGCATCCATCAGTCATGAAAATAGTGTAGCATTTAGCCCTAATTTCACAATAGCCGGTCATTATGCAACTGTCATTGTCAGACTAATTTTTGGTTTGTTTTATGGTTGTTCTGTTAACGTAGTCGACCACTAATTTAGTTAATGGGACGGTCCATACGTCCACGGTGAGCGAGACAAGCGTAACGTGCTGGATATCCAACATTGTCTGGCCTCTGCTATATAAATGTATAATTTCGACTGCCTGTTTAAAATTGCGGATGGAGATAAGCACTGCCTCAGTGGTGTGTGGGGTAGTAACTCTTCTTTTTTCATTCTGTGATTATGGTGTTCCTTCATTGGCAATGAAACCTGGAAAGCATCCTGTGCAACAAAGACTGCTGAATGAGTGGCTCAAGCAAAGTATATTGAGTGTCCTTGGTGTAAATTCTTAAATTCAAGGGGCATTTGGTGATATGCACACATACACAGAAATGCTTTGTTGGAAAAGGTTAACGTAATCTAGCCTGCACAGTTTAAATACTCTGTACCGCATATGGGAATCTTGGTCTCTAAACATCTTGTTTGACAATACCAATGCCGTCATTTCCTCAGTAACTGAAAAAATTGCGTTCCACTTCATGAGCCAGCGTTGAATTAAATTACTTGCTTAATGCATCACTATGTGGAGCACTATTATAATGCCATAGAACCAAGATTGATATTAGTTTTGGATGTGGTTGAAAAGTGCATTTACCCTCCCCCAGCAGTCGATTGACCATAGGACCTAAAATATACATATTTAATAATAATAATTGTATTTCTAGAGCGCTTTTAACCTGAGGGTCACAAAGCGCTGCACAGAGCTGTGGAAAGAATGGCATATCAACGACATAACAGCAAATCAGCAACAATTACGTTTTTTGGGGGGATTTTGTTATAACAAATCCGAGCTGTGGAGAGAACGGCATGTCAAAAACAACATCAGCACAGTGCAACTGAAAGTCAAATAGTAGCAATAAAATATAGGACATTAAATAAGCGAGAAAAAAATAATTCAACAAACAAGGAAAAAGTAAATGTTCTCGAGCAGGTGCAGGTCAGTAGAGAGCCATCATCCTGGTACAACAACATTGAGCCGCAAAACAGTCCTAGCCAGAGGACTTGAAAGCCTTATGGAACAAGTGAGTCTTGAGATGAGATTGAGATTTGAACTCCCAGGGACTCAGCTGATCGAATTAACAATGGAAGGGTACTCAAGAGTCTGGGAGCAACGTGCGAGAATGCGGTCGCCCATCGAATCCTTTGGGGAAATATATATATATATCTCGGACAAATGGTATCTTAGCCTGTGTTTTGCTTCAGTTAGCTTGCTAGTGTGAGCATCAGCCCTGGGGATATTACTGCAGCTAGATCACAGCCATGTTGGTCTTACAGCATTCAAACAGCACTCCTCTCTTTGGACAAACGAGTCTAATGGCGGGCGTTTTTTTTTATCCCGTTTGCTTGAAGGAAGAAAAACGAGAAAATGGAGCTGCTGGTGGGCTGCATCGCAGAGATGACGCCCGAGGAGGAGGCGCTACTCCTGCGGCACGGCGAGAATGACTTCAGCGTCATGTATTCGACGCGCAAGAACTGCGCGCAGCTCTGGCTCGGCCCGGCTGCCTTTATCAACCATGGTGCGCACCGCGAACTGTCCCTGTGTGGGGCGAGCGGATGAGGGGAGTGCGTTCGCTGCCTTCGTTGGCACGTCCTTATGAGTCTTAAGCTATCAGCCATCGTCCCTTCCAGTGGCTTCCTGCCCAAGTGCAATCACTTGTGCCAGCACGCAATAAGATGTTTCTAACTCCGAGTGTGCTCTTCTGTTTGATTCACTTGTCTCGCAGCATGATTTCTGCCTCTTAATATGATTCCAAGCACGCTCCTCTACGTGTTTTTTTGCACACTCTTCAATTTTTGATCCATTGTCATTCTTGTTTCTGATCCATGTGACATGATAAGCAAAATTGAAGTTCCATTTGCTTAATTTAAAAATTGTTGCTAAAATAAAGAGGATGTATTATCGTGTCCCAAAAAAGTGACTTGGATAAAATTTATATTCTTGATCGTTTTTTTTTCAAATCAGCGGTTTTACCATCTATTTATTGAGAAATAATTTTTTAACATGTGACACTGCATGCCCATCAGCTTTGGTTATGCTAATATGAAAGCCATACATGAATAACATTACATTAAAAGCAACTGGCTATATAGGAGACATATCTTCATTTGAAATAAATCAGAAACTCAACTTTCGTGGATAAAAATTGGACTCGTTCGTGACGTTTTACTTCCCACAAAGGCATTGTCAGTCCTTTGCCTCCAACTTGGAAGACAAAGCATTGCACAGCAAGAGAGAAGGCACACTCAACACAGCTACCCTAATAGAGCAGCTGTAAAGAGCAATGTTTATACATCGAACTATGAAAATACGTGTCATTATAGTGGTGGCAGACTTATTTTGAGATTAGTCCCCTACGACAGGAATGTGGCGTTTTTATCATCAGCTTATTTCCACCACTAGATTAGCCTTGGTCCATCGCTTGCTTGAGCAGTGGATGCACTCTGGATTAAAGCCTAAAAGCCTCGTGTTTCATTCGCTGGTATTGTGACGCTACCCTCTCACATCGAACTAAAATGTGAAGCTTAAAAAGCAGGATATGTATTTCCCAAAGCTCGACGCACCCAATTTTCCCGTCTGAAGAGATAAACAGCCATGAAACCGGCAACAAGCAGGTTAGTGTGCCTCTTGTTTATTATTTAATAGGATTATCCTCGTCTGCCCATGCCCTCACTGTGTTAATGCGTAGGAGTGACATAGCCTCATTGTTGAAGCTGGCAGTATCGGCAATTAAATGGCCCTGTCTGCATGGAGGTCATCTGCATGATTTACAGACGCTGGCTGCATGCAGCTGATAGTGCATTGTTCTAGTCCACTGAGCCATTAACATTTTCAATACAGTGTGCATTCATGTTTCTTTTCAGCAACACTTTGTTCTTACATGTTCCACATCTATTGTTAAAATTATTTTTTTAGAATATCCACACCAGAGTTCCCTTTTGAGTGGGCAGCGAAATGTAGCCTTCTGCCAAATCCCAGACAATGTGGTTGTGTTGTGTGTGTTACGATCCTCCATGCACATGTGTTTGATGGGTAAGTCGGCACACTGTTGCTTACATGAATGTGTAAATCGTGAGATGTTAATTAATATGGATGTATTGATTTCAGGATTATCGCACAGGGGTGACTGCACATTGCTCTTCAGTGTTATCCAACAGTACAAACAAGCCTGCAGGCCAGCTTTTTGACACTACATTAGCACTTCTAGATAGTTCATTAGTTTGACTGATTTGAGTTGAAAGAACTGCCATTGTGTCCTAGGAATGTGCATGTGACTCAGGCTTATCGGTTTGTGGCAGCCAAACACTATGAAGCGCACTGGTTGTAAACCCATTCCTTATTCGTTTTATTAAATATGATCATTCAGGTGCTTACATGGTATCTTGTTTATTGCAGACTCAAATCGCATATTGTTATCCATCAGCTTTCACTTCTCAATGAACAATTTAATTTGGCTCTTGTATAAAGAGTACTGTGCTAGCATTGAAGATAATCTACACAGCACAACTTATTGCAATTATCTGCCTGGTTGATACCACATGAACTTACACCAGCAGTTGTTTCACCACTCTATTAGATACCTTACAACCATGTGTACGTGTGACCAGTAATAATGTAAAATGGAAACTAACCAACTCTTTTTCTGTTCCTATTTTGTGCCGCTTCTGTGTTCTGTAGACTGCAGGCCAAGTTGCAAGGTGAGTAAATAGAATATATGAGTTTCCCTTCTGGGGTTTAAATCATCGGGTTGTGCAGAGTGGAGGCAGTGTGGAAGCGTATGGAAATATAACTTTAATACAGCAGCTTCATTTGAGGAATTTTTTAAACGTTTACATGTTTTGATCAAGAAGGATTGTGTTGTGAAACATCACATAGGGGGGGAGGAACGCTTGATATGGCTCTCGCGATAGAGCCGAGAGCGAGTCTTAGATTATGTTGTTGACGATGTCGTTCGTCAGTTTGTGTCGACGGGGCGCGACGCGGCGTGCGTACAAGTTCTGCGCGACGTGGAGCCCGGCGAGGAGATCACCTGTTACTACGGCGACGGCTTCTTTGGGGAGAACAACGAGTTGTGCGAGTGCCACACGTGCGAGAGGTGGGCACACAAGGACCGTGGTTCGCGGCGGGCGGAGGGTGCGGGTGCTGCTGCGGGTGCTGCTGCTGCTGCGGGTGCTGCTGCTGCTGCGGGTGCTGCTGCGCGCGCGTGTGCATTGTGCAATTGGCATCACTCAACTATGCACAGCAATGTCGGGGTGAAACCTTCGAATGAGTTTTAAAAAAATGCTACTTAATTTAGAATAGCAAAAAAGTCCGTTGTTTAGGTGGCAATAAGGTTTATTGAGACGAGCAGATGGATGATAAACTAATTCAAATTGTAATGATATTGAATTACCACCACTTAGAACAACCAGGTAATATGTGGACCTAAAATACTAAAGTGAGCTGGAAAACGCTTTGAGATTAAGTTCTTGGGCAAAGTTAATTTTTTATCGTATTACCCATGGGACAAATCACTAAAACCAACTGTAAACATGGCAGTTTGGTTCATTGCTCTTGTAAAATGTGCAGCTTTACCACAGTTGGTGCTAACATGCCAGCTTGAGCAGTCGCCCAACCAGCACACATGTACACCTCACCGTGAGCCTTGAGCCCAACTCCAGCAGTGGACCTTTGCCAGGCCGTGCATGTAGTCTCTTCGGGTGTGCATGCGCACGCTCGCAGGCGAAGCCAGGGTGCCTTCAAGCCCAAGGATGGCTCTTCGGAGGCGCCGTCGAGCGGCCTGAACAGCACGTACCGCCTGCGCGAGACCGACAAGCGGCTGCACCGTCTCAAGAAAAGCTGCGTGTCTGGCCGGGATGCTGCCGGGAGATATTCCAGGATGCCCGGTGGCACTGACACCCAGCGCAGCGCCCGCCGCCTCCTGTGTACGCCGCTTTCATCGATAACGAGCGGGCACCTGATTTGCTCGTGAACACCAAACGCGTGAGCGTGGTTGCAGTCAGAGTACTGCGTATTCTTTTAAGGTTTCGCTTGCACGCATGGGAGCGTTTGTCAATCAACTGCTGGATGAGGGGCTCCCCACACCATTATGTCCATGTGGACCGTTCCACTATTTGTTTGTGGGCTGTGTGGAGATGTAAAGAATCCAGTGTTTGCAGGATCACTCAATTTTAATTAATTTTACCTACGCTTAGACATTTTATTTAAATTTAAACCATGGCAGGTTTACATTGACCTGTTTGCCAAGTTGACAAATGCTACATCTACACTGTGCTTGCTATAGTCACCAGGCACAGCTTGTTTAGCTCTGAAAATAACAAAGTTGGTCATTTGCTGAAAAAATATGAAGTATTGTGTTGCTTACACTGCTATTGTCAGCATTCCTTCATGTTAATTATATTGTTGTCTCATGACATCTGCCAACATGCTGAAACAATTACAATCTACTGACCTTTAACTAATTAGTTGTGAAACAACAGACATGACAGTAAAAGCTCTTACATTTGCCAAGTCCTATTCGTTGCTCCTCAGTATAGTGACATGCTGTATTTTAGTGAGTCAAAGTAATACACCCCTATGCCCCTGCTTAACGCTATTGAAGCAAAGGGGTTCCCACTGTTTATATTCAGCACTTTCCCAGTACAAATTATTTATCACTAGATTACTTGCCCAGTGAAAAGACCCACTGTTGTGGCCTGTGGTTCTGCCTGGGATGTAAGATACAAGAACGCCTGCCATAAAACATTTGCTACAGTATTATGATAGTGGCAGTACGAGTATATTTAGTTTGGGTTTTAAATCTTCGAAATGCACCTGCACGTCATTGCATACTGCCCTCTGGTGAAAAAAGCTGTATGAATGCCATTATAATTACACAAGTATGCAAGAGATGTGCACCTTATGAAATTGTTTTATCGAGGTTTAGTTGACCTTGAAAAAAGGTTTTACGTCTTTTGGCAATAGTATAGGTGTTGAGTTCAAATCACCAGATGGACTTTTTTCATCATATGCATATTGGCAAAAATGTTCTCATTGTCGACCTATTTAATTTTTGTCAACCAGGCATGTCTGAGCTGGTCCTGAGAGTCACCACAAACTAATGTAAACCTCGACAAAATCCATTTTTTGGGTCAGGTCACGCAGAAAAGTGTGTCATTTAACCCTCCACCACCCGACACGGCCAATAATTAAGGTTTGTCACGTGAACAGAGCGTGCCAATTCCTTCATTATCTCAACACACCGGTGTGTGGGAGAGCGAACCCACAGTATTTAAAATGAGAAACACGACGTTTCGCTGATAACTGCAACCAGCGTCATCAGACATCCGCGCCAAACCTGGGCGAGCAGCTCGGAAAACTGGTCCGGTTCTGGGTCCCTCTTTACATACGCGGGTTGTGATGTCATCACTCACGTGTTCAAGAGTGCCGGTGGGGCAACATTACATAGGCGTTTACAAGATAGATTAAATCAGATTCAGTCTGGTGTTTCGAATTACGTGAGTTATTTGGACAAAGGGCCAACAATGTCAGATTACTATCATCATGAAGTGTTATGCAAGGGATTGTGTTTAGCGTTAAGGATATATGTAGCTGGTTCGTTAATTGTTTGAGAATGCGTTTCTAAGCCGCACGAAATTTACAGCTATCGGAATGATTGAAATTATTCTTATTTTTGTCAATTTGTAAATTTCAGACTCTCGGATGCAATCGTTCCGATAGCTATAAACTATTCACGTGACAAGCCTTACTAATTGGCCGTGTCGGGTGGTGGAGGGTTAACCCACACTTTTTTGCATGACCTGACCCAAAAATTGGATTTCGTCGATAACATTGGTCACGCAATCCTTCGAATTAAAGTATTGTAAACCTGCTGGACTGGTTAAACGACCTCCAAGACTATTACAGTATGGAGATACACCTCCATTTTGCAGGAGATTAACAAAGGACTGTACATTACTTAGAGCTTAATCGGCTGACCTAAAGTTCTTAAAAGACAACCTAACTATAGGTCTCGCCCGTCTTGTCCGCAGCCAATGCCAAGAACGCGTGTGCACCTAAGAAGACGTCGCGCAAACCCCGGGCGTCGGCGAGCAGACCACCACGCACAGCCTACAGCGGCTACCACGGCAGCCGCCTGGCCTTCTTGCCGTCTGGAGAGCAATTCACCTTCGATGCCGTGGAGCTGCTGGCGACCGCCGTCCGTCTGCACCAGCCTTCCCGGCTCGTGCCTCGTGGCAGGCGCCTTCCCCCGGCACTGTCCCATGCCTCTGCTGTCCTTCGCGATCACGTGGCGCTGCGTGACGAGCTCTCCCCCTGTGTGCTACTCGCCACCGCGTCGCCCGCCAGCTCTGCCATGCCTTCACGTTCGCTCAAGCGCTGGCTGTCGGGCGGTGGCGGCGGAGGACCTGACAGCAGGCAGCGGCCGAGGAACGGCTTGAATGGGCTGACGACCGTCGGCACGGCTCGGCTGAAGGTGCTGTTGCAGCAGGCACTCCTGCGACAGCCAAAAGTGGTGCTGCTCAAAGACCCGGCTGTGGAGCGGCTGTGCTGTAGTGAACGGTGTGCGCGTGACTCCACCGTGAGGCCGGCTCGCATCACGGAGCCTGCAGGCCGCGACGGCGCCGAGGACGGGCGTCCCGTGCCGTCGCCGGCGTGCGGGGCGCTGGCTGGGTGCAGCGAGGTGCTAGCCGATGCTGCCAACGCGCTTAGCCTGTGCAAGGCGCCGCTGCAGGCCACGGAGGCAAGCGACGCAGCCGGGGGCTGTCTGCCCCCGTCACCTGCTTGCGGCACCAGCACAGGCTTCAGCGGTGGCGGGCGAGCGGGCGCGTTGCCCGCCGAGCCCACGGTTTCGCACACACGTGAGGGCAAGACGAGGACGTGCGGCATGGGTGAGGTGTACAGTCTCCTTGTGGCACCACCTAAGCGCTTCCCGCTGCTGCGCATCCCTCCAGTGGGGCCCGGCTCCACATCCCACAACGTTTCGTGGGAGCCCCCCAGCGGCGCAGCCACAGCAGCGGCTCCCTTTGCTGACAATCTGGTGGCCAACATTGAGAACTGGATTCTGGAGGAGCACCCCGACTTCAGCTCTGATCTACGCAAAATCGTGGCCGGTGCAGGGGCAGTCGCCCCACGCTCGAATGTCACCCGGAGCACGCTGAAACGAGACCACGCTTGTGACGGCAACGGTGGCGGCGACCACGATGATAACAATGGCAGTGGCGCTAGGCGGAGAAAGGGCTCTTCGGTGAGAGTGGCCGGAGGCGACCGGAAGCTTTTGCGGCTCACACCGATTCACCGTGGCGCGTGCGGCGGCAGAAGGGGCGGCCTTAGCACGGCTAAATCTCCCTCGCCGTCGCCACCTGCCGTGATGGCAGCAGCAGTGGAATTACCGACTGGTGGCGTCGCCCCAGAAAGGCGAGGGAACTCCAAGAAGCGGCACAGTGCGCGCGAGTACCAGGCGGTGCTGGTGAAGAGCGACGGCATCATCGCTGCCACCGCCACCGCCACCCCCACCGCACAGCACCTGGAGGGCAGCGGTGCCAACACGATTGTACGGGCGCAGCTGCCCAAAGTTCGCATTGTGCGACTCAAAGGAGGGATGCTAGGCGGTGGCAGCAACTCCAGTAAACAAGGGCGCAGCTGCAAAAAGGTTATTGTGTACAAGTCGATCGGACCGACGGGCCCCACGCAGCTACGGCTGCGGCTCAAGAAACGCAAGAGCCGCAAGCGCAGCTCCTCGCGCAGGGACGGGCCGGAGGCGACGGTCGTCCCTACCGTCACCGTGAGTTCCACGGGGCAGGCGGCAGCGGCGGCACGGGCTCACAGGCAAGGCGGATCTGCGCAGAAGAGGGCGCCCACCGAGGTTGACGTGGCCACGTTCCCTCCCTTCTCGCAGCCCAAGCGACTGCGCCTCATCCTAGGCAAGGAGTCCATTGACATTGATATAATGGCGCGCTGCCAGGCAGGGATTTAGTACAGCGGGGGCAAGAGAGACACAAGAGGGACTTGTTTAATAATAGATGCTGCTTTATGTTTGCGCACATTATCAAGTGTCTGTGAAATTGGCTGAGTGGGGTGGGTCTACGTGTGCGTGTATTTTGCGTGTCATTTGTAAATGGTGACCATACACGTGCTTAACTGTCTGTTGAGCCTTACGTGCATTCTGGGCTGTGTTGACGTCTTCGTGTATTGGGATGAAGCTATTGCAGGAGACAGGCCTCCTCTCTGGCCAAGACAGATTCCGTGTAGAAATGCCCAGCCATCCATCATAATTACTGACCCTTGAATTGTTACCTCCTGACGTGTAACTTTATCCCAGGCATTTAAGTTGTGTCTCTAGTCTTTTCTACTGCTCTGCATATTCTCTTGTTCCTAGTTCACATGTCCGCTCCCTGTGTGCTTCAAGATGTCGTCTCTATTTTTTTGTTTAAACAACCCATATTTGTGACGTGCATGTCCAGCAAGTCATTCGGTCATTAAGGTGTACTTCATTCACACAGAGCTGGCAAAACTTGCACTATGACCAGCTCGGTTTGTTTAAACCCTGCAGGCGACACTTTGTTTGCGAAAAAGGTAGACTCGGGGTTACCTGACGAAAGCATTGTCGGCACGGCACAGATGGTGGGTGGTATGGGTTTTTAAACGTGTCGTGTTTTAGTATTTGTTCATGCTTAATTGGTCGCAATGCTTATATCCATCCAAGGTCACCACCATGTCAACAAGTTTGAAGTCGTTATTGCCCCATTTAAACGAACATTGATCGTTGACAATTTTGCCACGTTTTTAATAATAATAATTGTATTTATAGAATGCTTTTCACCCGAGGGTCACAAAGCGCTGCACAGAGCTGCAGAGAGAATAGCATGTCAACAACAACGACATGAGAATGGATAATCAGCAACTGTAACGATTTTTTTGAAGTGTTCTCTTAATGGACAGTGCTCTTTCCAGTCATGCTCAAAAATGTCACTTTGTCATTTCTCGAAAAAGTCATGTGCGTGAATTCAAACCGCTGTTAGAAAATATTGAAAAATATTGCGTCCGCAAATTAGATGTTATTAGAGCAGAAAATACCCAGTGTGTGTACAAGCTCTTGATGTGGGATTGCTGTAATACAAAAACTGTTCGAACCGACCAATGCAATAATATGTAAAATCAAATTGTAACTAAACAAACCCACAGCCACATTTTTTGCAAATATGAAATGCTCGCTGTAAATATAAACAGTAACATGCAGAATTGCACAGCGCAATAATAACTAGTTGATTAAGAGATAAAATTAGTAATCTAGTTTTTTCAAGAATTTCTTCAAAGACTTTAATCACGGAACATAGTATAGATATTGGCCTATAATTATTAGGATCATCTACAGACCTTATGAAGAGGAAGAATGAAAGTGGTCTGTCAGCCAGCAGGGACCGTCACTTCGTGCATAGGTAGGTTTAAGGTATGGCTTAATCGTCTGAAACTTATATCAACCACTGTAACTGGAGCAAATGGAGGAACGTTGCCAATGCCAGCCTAGGAAGTGCTCTTTCATGAAGCCAACTGACTCAGGATATCCATATGCGTGATTGGCTCACACTTAAACTCTGGTAGCAGTAACAAAAAGTCTACATTCCTATGGTTGTGCTTATGAGAGCACCTTAACTGTCTCTAATGTCGTTCTTGTTTTATTGACTGTAGAGGGAGCATAATGAACCCAGTTTATCAATATAGGATTTTAACTCGTCACTCAATTGCTTGTTAATCATTTTAACAACAGCAAAATGCACACCTGGTTTTAAAAATTGATTTATTTTGTTTGATAACAGACATGAAAGGAAACATTGTGAACTCATACATCACTGACGAAGTCAATGTGTATAATTAAAAGCAGTTGATCATATCCCAGTAGTATATGGAAACGGTCCATGAATAATCCACAATACCATTTTATCATGGCTTTTATTTGTGGAGTAAAATAATATTAATTGTACTTCTAGAGCGGTTTTCACCTGAGGGTCACAAAGCACTGCACGGAACTGTGGAGAGAAAGGCACGTCAGCGACAACGTCAGAGCCATTCAATTGCCTGTCCTGTGTCGTGTCTGCAGTCCAGAGCAGCAGGTTGACGTGCATTGTGTAGAGACTGCACACATTCTGCAGTCACCGTTTAACAGGGCTCTCTTCCACTCCCAGATGTGGTAATATCAATAGAATTAGAAAGCAGTGTAGCTTGCTTTCTAACGCAGGTGTTAATCGAGATTGGCTGTATTCAGAGTAACTCTTGGGGAATAGCCACAAGGATCTGTCCAAAATGTATGAGCTATTACGTCGACCTCTGAAAACCTGCATCATTTTGTAACAATGTTCTTTAAAAACAATTGTCCTCTTTATAATAAGCAAATGTGCATATCTGGTTAGGGCTCTGTGAGCACGTGCATCCCTCTGGATAACAGTGACCAGAATGTACCCAGCCATCAGTACAATTGATTGCAAATTTAGAAATGCCCCTTGCAGGTGCACAAGGAAAGAGGAATTGAGACATTTTACTTGTGTTAATTTAACGTGAAAAAGTTGACCATGGTGGCAGCCATATATGTTTGGTTGTTGGTTAAATTAATTTAAATGAGTTTAAAAAATAGATTTTTATTGTCAGTGCCACGCTTGGTCTTGCTAGAATGCCCATCGAGGCAATTGTAAGCTTTCCACAGCTGCACTGCAGTGTAGATTATGTTGCATGCGTCCACCCACATCAAAGGAGAGGTTCTTGCCAAGTCGTAACTTGCAGCAGTCCACTATCTGTGCAGCAGAATTGGCCATCTGGTAATAAAAGGAGCCTTCAGATTTTTTGTGATATATGACGGATCATGTCAGAAGTGTCCTGGAAAAAAAAATTATAAGATCTAATTTTGCATTAATAATAATCATTGCATTTCTAAAGCTCTTTACACCTGAGGGTCACAAAGCACTAGACAGAGTTGTGGAGTGAACGGCATGTCAACAACAACATATGAACGGCCAATCAACAATAACAATTTTTTTGTTACAAATCTTCGCTGTAGAGAGAACGGCACGCCAACAAGAACAGCAAAGATGGCTTTCTCCCTCTGGGTGGGGAGTGAGCAGCTGATCGAAGTGGAGGAGTTCAATATCGCGGGGTCGTATTCACGAATGATGGTAAAATCCCTTTTACCATCAGGTTGAAGGATTGATGGGGACAGCATCCACAGTGATGCAGGCGTTGTACCGGACCGTCGTGGTGAAGAGGGAGCTGAGTCGGGAGACAAAGCTCACAATTTACTTGTCAGTCTTCATTCCAACCCTCACCTGTGGTCGTGAGCTTTGCATAATGAGCGATAGAGTAAGGTCTAGATACAGTTGGCTGAAATAAGGTTCCTCTGTCGGGGGTTGCTGGGTTCAGCCTCAGAAATCGGGTGAGGCTCTCAGTGATCCGGGAGGATCTCAGATGAGAACAACATTGAGAGGAGCCAGTTGAGGTGGTTCAGACATCTGATAAGCATGCCTCCTGGGCGTTTCCCTCTGGAGGTGTACCGGGCAGGGCCAAATGGGAAGAGACCGTTGGAGGAATTATACATCTCAGCTGGCCAAGGAACGCGTTGGAATAAAGTAGAGTTTAATCAAGCAGATAGATGGAGCTGATGAGTTAATTATTAAGGTATCTGCGGCCATCTGTGAGGAAATGACAATCAAGTGTATTTGACAGCGTTCCAGTGAAGTTGGCGTGCATGATATTAAAATTAGTGTAAAAACCTACATCAATACACGAGTGTTATAAAAAATTTGCAGGACTATCATGCGAGTCATTTTTATTTTTGCCACTTAATTTTCTTTAAAAAAATAAGTGTTATCACATGCCAGTTCTTATTAAGTTTTCCCAACCTAATTAAAAGTTAAGTTATGCAGGGCTTAACCCTGCACCTAGCAGCAATGTTGTTTGTACAATGACTCTCCGAAGTGAGCCACATAGCCAACATCATGATTGTTGTTGTCACCCTAGCTGTCCTTTTAGTTCATTTTCACCATTGAATACTTTCATACTGGCGAAAGGGTCGCATCGTCAGAAGGCGGTTTATCCACCGTTGTGTTGATGATAACCAGGAATTTGTATGCCATAATAATAATTGCATTAATAGAGCGCTTTTCACTCGAGGGTCACGAAGCGCTGCAATCAAGCCAAACGCTATGTCACATGAAGTCTAGCACGCCTTCCAGTGTGTGCTTTGGTGAACAGGTCTGGGAAGAGGGTCCAGATAAATAATGATCTGAATATCTATCCTCTTTGTGAAGAGGTTTTTTGTCGTAAAAATCATCCTGCAGTAAAATTCTACTCCCTCCACTACAGGGGGCAACTGGCCAACTCGGTTTAACCTTAATAGCGGCTGTTTGAGCCTGTAACATGTATGCTATTGTACTGGCGATTGCCTGCAGTAGTTGCCAAAGCCATTGTCCTCATCTCATCTCATTGTCAGAAACCGCTTAGTCCTGTACAGTGTCCCGGTGAGCTGGAGCTTATCCCGGCAGACACAAGGCACAAGGCAGTGATATACCCACGATGGGACACCAGTCCATCACCGGGCACTGTGGACAATTTTGTCTGCAAGCAGCATGTTTTTGGGGCTGTGGGAAGAAACCGGAGTGCCCGGCGAAAACCCACGCGAACGCAGGGAGAACATGCAAACGCCACACAGAAACGCACCCGAGCCGAGATTCGAACCCAGGACCTTCTTGCTGTGAGGCGACAGCGCTACCCACTGGGCCACCGTGCCACCCTGTTTCACTCAAAAGAGAGTATTGAACGTGTGGTAATCAAACTTAGAACTTTGCCATTTGGAGACACTTTGGGTGGTGACATGTCCCAGAGTAGTGCAAATGCCGCTTGTTTCAGAGGTTCCTGGTTCGACTCAGCCGCCCTGGTTATTTCTGCAGGTGCAATAACCGTAAAATCCTGTGCTGCCTGCTTTCTGCATCACAATGGATGTTTAACGTCCTGTCACGTCTGTCGTTCCGAAAGAATTTGCAATTGTGTGCCGGGGTTATGTTCAAAATTTTAAAATTGAAAAATTGATGATTGCTTCGAAAAGCTGCTCTCTCAGGCGCTTGAGGATGCCTCTAAAGTGTGAGCCCAAACGTCGAGAGGTGGAGAGAAGAAGCGATCGACGCGGCTGTCCTGAGAGCAGCTTTTCAAAGCAATCATCGTGATCGAGCCGTGAAAACCTATATCATTAAATTGAATAATTGTCCATAAAATATTCAGATAAAAAAAACACCTGACACCTCCAATGTGGGGGGTGAAATATCACGAAGGGGATGGGAGGAATGCTCAACATGGCTATCCCGAAAGAGCAGCTCTGGAGAGCACTTCTCATGCCTGTAATGTATTCATTTGGGATAAGCGGAATGGATGAATTTATGGATTACATATAGTATTGGCATCAGTCTGCACTCAAAGGGATCACCTTCATAATATATTTGCGCTATAAGGGTGGTGCGGTTACCAAATCTACTCCGTCCAGCAGGACACAGCCTACCGATTCGAGTCAACCCACTTAGACCAATCATGTGACTACTCTGCAGTCCATTGCAGATGACATCAGATGTTCCTTGTTTGTTGAAGACTTTTTTTTCTGCTGACTTTATGTCCTATAATTTATAGCTACTGTTTGACTTTCAGTTGAACTGTCTTGATGTTGTTGACGTGCCGTTCTCTCAACAGCTCGGATTTGTATAAAAAGACCCAAAAATATTGTTGCTTATTTTCCGTTCTCTGTCGTTGTTGGCGTGCCGTTCTCTCCACAGCCCTGTGCAGCGCTTTGTGACCCTCGGGCGAAAAGCGCTCTAAATGTAATTATTATTATACATCACCATTCAACCTCTGTCAATACGTGAGCACCGATAATGTACTACAGTATTGTTTACCATTAGCAACTTTGAATGCATTGTTTCTGCAGTGGCTAATTTGTAATGTTAAGGAGCCCCAGTATAATGTGGCATCAAGTTTGACAAAGAATGTGATTGTGCGGTGACCGCTGTGCTTGTGTTCCAACCTGCAAGGATCTGCTGTGTCCTCCTTGGCAGGGCGGCACAAACATTTAATTGTGGCATTCTCATACAGCAAGAATGCTTAATCCGAGATTTGTCTTGCTTAAGAGGCCCTCTGTTAATTTCATACTCTGGAGTCCTGTGATATTCTGACTGGTAAATGCTTGTTAATGATTCACTGGTTGTACCAATACTGCTCAAGTTGCAAATATGTTATAGGCCATTCTCATAACTGTGCCCACATTAGTGTGAGCCAGAGACTTTTCAGGTGTTACATTATGGTGTACTGTTGTCTTAATGACTTTGAAGCAGGGTTTATGAATTACATGCAGATGGAGCCCTCTAGTTCATTGAATGCACATCTGCATGCCCATAGGACCCATCTGTGCATTTGAATTATTTCCTTATACACAATGGTTTTGTTTACATGCTCCAGTTTCCTCCCACACATGTACTTTTTGAAATAAGAAAGACATCAAAAGCAGGACCATCCTGACAGGGAGTCTTAATTATCTTTCATTTTGTCATCGAACAACTCGGTGAAAAAAGTCTTGGTAACCAAGCATGTCTCATCTTGGTGATAAAGAAAATACCATCGTTGAGTAAACGGTGGCATACGGATAAGGATTGCCCATAAAAAGCAGGGATTGTCGACTGCCATGGCATATGGCTTATCATGCCATGGCAGTCGACAAATGTTACACTACTTGATAAGTTTGAATCAAATGTAGGTCCGCTTAAGATCTGTATCTCTCTGGATATGGTCCTGCGTTTGGCTCAGGTTTCAAGAGTGATGAAGCATGGCTGTAGCATGTTGCATGTGCGGCTGCACATGGGTTGTCCGAACAGACGTCCCTACTTGAGATGGAACGCTCTCACCATTCAGTTCTGTGATGTCAAAGTTCTCACTCATCGTTATAGGACCTCACCTGGACTTCTCACGGGTGACTGCGTGTCCAGGTTGGCGCTGTGGTTAGATCACTCAAACTCTATTGGAGTTGAGGATTCACTCGGCCTTTATTCCCCGTGGTCTATAAAATAAACATGTTTTTCATGAAAGATGGCAATAATCTGCCTCTCACCACTGCCAAGGAATTGTGGAATCTCATCCCCAGGCTCAAGGTCACGGATGACATTGTTTTTTCGCTATTTTTTCAGCTAAGCAAGAAAGCACTTTTTTTACTTTCAAAGGGCTGAAACATAAGTTGTGTTGTTTTGTATTGTGCGTCATCTACTTCTGTGATGCGTGCAGATATAGAATTGCCACCATTTCTGTAACACGTCGCTCTGAGCTAGCAGAGCCGTCACACCATAAAGCGTCCCCGCATTCAAACCAGCCTGGGGTGGTGCTCGTTGGACAAACACTGACGACTGCACACTGGTTCTTGTTGGCTGCGGAGGAGCGATGGGTCGATTGGCCCGATTGGGACCTGGTCATGGTGTGGACCCACAGGCTTGCCATCATGAGCTCTATGACCACTACAATATCCAGCCGTGTGTAAGACACAATTATCGGTGTGGGTTTGTTCATTACACGTGACATTTAATGTGGAGCTCAACACCGTGTACGTTACAATTTATCGGGCAGTAAATACCATCATAACACCATTGAAAATGGTCGGACTTTTGTCCAGATTACATATGAAATTACAGAATGAAGTGCCAGTGTGTAAACAAACTTACATTTCATTTGATCCACAAAATCATAATTCAATTTATAACGGTGGGTAAATTCTATGCCTGCTCATTAATCATTCACACTTTCTTGACTGTAATAAGATATGCTTTGCCATGTGCTCCAATTTTCATCATTTTTCAATGACTGCTAATGCCAAACAGCGTTAAGGTTGGAGACACTTTGAATTGCATTTCTAGAATTGACTCTTATGTCCACATGCAAGACTGTTGCGTCTCCCGCTTCGCTTTGTGGCATGTTTCTGCTGATGAACGCACAAAAGCACCCCGTTGTGTGTATATATTGTTGCTGTATAATCCAGGCATTACCATGTTGAGCTGTATGAGTGTTTTTGTGCGCCACTGTATATGTAAAGCGTTTATATATATTTTGTATGATTGGCAGTTTTAATATTGTGAAGTGAAAAAAAAAATTTACAAAATAAAAAAACTAGTCTAGATACAGCCACGACTAAAATGTCAATGTAATACTTTATCAGAGACAATCATTGCAACCTATGTTACTTGGTTTTCTTCAATACTTGCTTTACCAGTGAGCAGGATTGCCTGCATATCACAGCTTGTACATTGGGGTGTACATAATTGGTTCTAGAACCCTGCTTACAAGTCCCAAGAATATAATCTTCAAACTACCTAGTTGTCATAGATTCACTTTTAATTCGTTTCGAGTTAAAAAAAAATGTACAGAGGAAACGACAAGAGCACGGTGAAGGAGTTCGGGTTCATAGTATTTTTAAGTTTGCGTTGTCTGTCTGCAGAGCAGGTTTCCATGACAAACAAGCTGTTTGATTTTGAGAGGCACTGTTAAGTGATTGCATTTCTCATCTCATTATCTGAAACCGCTTAATCCTATATAGGGTCACGGTGAGCCAGAGCCTATCCCGGAAACACAGGGCGTAAGGCAGGAATACACCCGACGACGGGACGCCGGTCCATCGCCGGGCATTGCGGGACAATTTTAGTCTGCGAGCCAATCAACCTATCCAGGAGCATGCTTTTGGACTGTGGGAGGAAACCGGAGTACCCGGCGAAAACCCACGCGGACACGGGGAGAGCATGCAAACTCCACACAGAAAGGCACCGGAGCCGAGAGACGCGAACCCGGGACCTTCTTGCTGTGAGGCGTCAGCGCTAACCACTGCGCCACCGCGCCGCCCGTGATTGCATTTCTGACCTTAAACCAATTTTCGCATGTATCCAAAACCCAATTTCATTACTTTATTAAGGCCAGACTTCAAAGATCTGAAGACTTCAAATATTTGAAGTCTGAACTTCAAAGATTTGAAGTCTATCTCCATCAGGGGTTAGCAAACATGCAAAATGCATCCTGAAATGCGTCTATGTAATTCTTAAATGCA
The DNA here is from genome assembly GCA_036362905.1 of Mordacia mordax. NCBI lineage: Eukaryota > Metazoa > Chordata > Hyperoartia > Petromyzontiformes > Petromyzontidae > Mordacia > Mordacia mordax. The sequence continues at coordinate 24,423,515 of JAZEWT010000004.1, forward strand.
AAATCAACTACAACAGGCTGTTTAATAACTGTGATTTAAGTTGTAAGTTCTGAACACATGTTCAAACAAGTTCTTTTAGGAATCACCAGGCACTTGTGAATGAAAGTGTTATTCCAATATTTTCTATCCCATGCCCTGAAGTTTCGGAGAGAAATATTGGGCGGGTTTCATAACATCGTCCACCTCCTCGCTTCCACCGTACAATTCTATTCGCCTCAGCAGTGCTGGCTCGTCTGCCGTGTTCTTCCGGTGCTACTTGACTGCCGATAGCCTAAGAAAAATAAATTCGCTTACAGAACTTGAACCGTAATCAATAGATCCTTGCATGCACGATTCAATGAATTTTGCCCGTAAAATCACTCTGCATGAGTTCTCCGTTTTAATGTGAAATGTTTTCTGAACTCTTGTCTTTTAGCAAACATTGCCCGTTAGGTTGCTATGTCCTGCTATTGTGAATAAACAGCATTGTCTCTTCATTTTGACCGAGAATCAGGCAATGTCCTTGTATCAGTTTCGCATCACATTCACAATAGGTTCATTTTATTGCATGCATGGGAATTTCTGTTTCTGTTTGATGTGTTGCATTCAAGATATTTACCCTTCCAGCTACTTATGCTCACGGCATTCACAGTGTAATATTTTCATTGAATACAATCGTGAATCTCAAACGTGTTGAATACTTCTACCCCTTATTACAAGAACGTGTGCAGGGAATCCTAGAATAACTAAATTATGGTTTGAATTGTAGCCATCTTGCACACCCCATGAAAAATGTGTTAAATACTATTAATTAAATTCACGTATGAAGTGTTGTGTATTGTTCCTGCAAAGGGATTTATCGGAAATGGTTTTACATGCTCACAAAGGAATTATTCATGGATACGTTATTTGCTCTTGGCAGATTATAGTGTAGACTAGACTAAACAAAAATAAAATCAACAATTACACATTGGTTGCAGCTGCAATAAAATTTTAAACATTTCCCTCTGCACTTTGTCAAATCTGAATTTCATTTGGCAATCAAAAATCGGGAAACCTGTTCCTTTTCTAGTATGCTTCAAGCTTTACGCCGCATACATTGTCGTAAGTTTAGGCACTGCTGGAGTTCATTAAGTCTGCTGAGCACTACACCTCGGCCCCTCGTGATACTGGCAAACGGCCATACTTGATGCCATCGGTCTTTCAGCAGAGCTGTCCGATGCATTTTGAGGTTGCACCTTGCGTTTCCGTGTGACCCTTCGCTCCATCTGGTGGGATCTTGCGGCACTGAAAGTCAGAAACTGTTATTCAGGAGTTCGAATTAATTTCTGGAAGAAGCTGCCAACCTGCACGTGAAGCAAAATAGACGTTCAGAATAACACGGTACAACAAAAAACGCATCTTACAGCTGTACTGCATAACCACAAAGTCTACACAGTGGCCCTGTAATACACTCGTATGTCTTCAATTGTAACTCACGATTATGGCGTTAAGTTAGGCTTGCACGTTCCTCTCTGCCGCTGTTATGGCAGAGCTCTTGCATTGTGGGTTTGTTTTCTTGTGCACAAAGGCTTTGGCGTGGGACGTTTTGTTAAACTTGATGTACAGCATAAAGGTGAAGGAGTTCTCATTTTTATTCGTGTTCTCTTTTTAAGGAACTGGCTTGTAGGCGAAGTTGTACAAACAGCAGTGCGGCAGCGTGGAAGCGTAATCTGTTGGTGCGTTTGATAATTAAAGCTGTTATGCGATCTTATGTGCTCTCATTTCTAATTGATTCCATGCACAGTCTCGAGATAGTTTTCGACCTCACACATATAACAGCACTTTATTTTTTAAGGACTTTGTTTTAGTTTGCTTGCGGAAATGAGCCAAACCGTCCGCGTGCTGTGGAAAGCGTGATGCGAAGCTACCGATATTGAAGTGCGCTGCAGGTCTGAATAACTTCATTATCCATTTTCCACCGTTACTCTCGCTGTGTGATTTGGCAGAGTTGTGGGCGCCTCCAATCTGCCCGTGTTTAAACGGCACTGAGAAGCTGCTTTTTGCACAGCAAATAAACTAGGAAAAAAACCCAACTAGAACACATCTGCACCCCTCAACCGGTTACCAAACAGACACATTCTTGTTAATGGCGATTTGACAAATGACAAACACAATTAAATTTGGAGGTTTGTGGAAAATCCATGTCTGGAGCATTTGTATGCACATACAGCGACAAACGGGAATTAACGTTCATTCATATATCACGTTGAAAAAACATACTTTTAAAATTCATAAGTATCCCGGTTAACTGAAATCTTTAAAGGCCCACACAAAGTTTACGTAAATACGAAATTATATTTAGTTTTTAAACATCGGTGGGCTGGAAGAAGTACAACGTGTTATTGGTTTGCGAATTATTACGTTTTATCCACGTTCAGTTTAATACAGTTCCCCATGGGCCATTCTTGACTGGCGAGTGTCACTTCATATGTATATTTTAAAGTACCACCGAAAAATACAGCTTGTCCGATCTGAAATGGTGGGTGAAATAGTCATGTTGTAAAATGTCATTTAAATTTCCCTACGGTGGCTTCAAATGAGTCTCAAGACCCATATACAAGAGGGTCCTGTTTTTGTAATGTGTGGTCATTATTGGCGAGTCGGAAGCATTTGCTGATAAGGCTTGGTCCATATCAGTCCAGGGCTTACCTGCTTAAATAATTCATCTCGTTGTCAGAAACTGCTTAGTCCTGCGCAGGGTCGCGGTGAGCCGGTGCCTATCCCGGCACACAGGGCGCAAGGCAGGGATATACCCACGATGGGACGCCAGTCCATCACCGGGCACTGCGGGCAATTTAGTCTGCAAGTCAATTAACCTATGCAGCAGCGTGTTTTTTGGACTTTGGGAGGAAACCGGAGTGCCCGGCGAAAACCCACGCGGACACGGGGAGAACATGCAAACTCCACACAGAAAGGCACCCGAGTCGAGATTCAAACCCGGGTCCTTCTTGCTGAGGCGACAATGCTACCCACTCGGCCACCGTGCCGCCCCGCTTAAATAATTGCCACTGAAAAATAATGCTGCAGAGTCCGTAGGCTGATGGGCCAAAGCGTTATGGTTTACTTTGCGGGAAGGCCCTCTGTCTGCCGGTTGCTTGACGAGAGACGCATTGCTCTTGAGTTGGGCGGTCACTTTTTATCAGCATATCACTAGAATGTGCTCTTCTGCACTCAATGTTATTTTCAGGCATGAGGACAAATAAGTCTGTTTTTGTAGAAGTTAAGACTAAATCGTTGGTCTGTATAAGATTAGACAGTGATAAACATTGTGATTATTATTTTCGTTGGTTGTAGCGGCCAGGGCAGGAGTAGCACAGTCGACGAGCCAACATCACTCCCAATATCACGCCCAACGTCCTTTGTGTTTTGAAGGTTCACCTCCCTGGTGGCCACAATTGCAAGAGCGTTGCGAGTAGTGGCCTTCCTCAAGGCTTGGTACAAACACCGTCACTAGCACGCGATCTGCTAAGTGTAGCATCTCACGAATTCATTGGCAGATGACAGCCCTTACTGCACAAAGCGCAAAACCACACCGACAATGACAATCCTGTAACAGCTACTTTACCTTCATTGGAGACATTTCTGTCGCTGGAATTTGCGACAAAATTATTTTAAAGCCACCACAAGCTTTCCATCTGAAGAATCGTGCAGCAATTGCCCCCCATTCATATGTCCTGTTGTAGCCCAGTGTGCTTTGACCTCACTCTCAAGATATCTAGGGGTCATCATGGATAAAAGCATCATATCAAAGGTCAGTGAAAAAACCGAGAATCGTTCTCATCCAGCAAATACTTGCAGGACTGACCTAGGGTACTTCAGCTGATGTGCCGTAAACTTCCACTCTCTCACTGAGCCCCACAGTGACCGAGTCACACTGCTGCAGCGTGGCTCGGAAGCTCGTACACAAAACTACTCAATGTACAATTAACACGGCGTACCATGATGGGAACACTGGGTTTGATCCCATGAACATTCTGCCACCAAATGTCCTCAGTCATGCAAGTACAAAGGGAGTTTACACGTTTTATTGCCAACAATCTACACGCTGACTGAACCTCATTCTGGGATCGCACTCTTGCACCTTCCTAGACTCGCACCCAGATCCTGTAGAACGATGTGTGACAGGAGTGGAGCAACGCAGACAGCCGTAATAAATCCGTCATACGAGACTCGAACATCGTACCTTCTGGCTTAAGACATTTCTCCTCGAAGACTTTGGTGACCATGAACCACGTGAGACGCTCAATAGACCGATGCGCACATCTCCTTCATACACAGTGTGTTGAAGAAAAGCCATAGTGCAAATGCAGTCGTGCAACCCAACCTTTGGTCCACAAAGGAAACCACCGTAGTCTGCTCACCTACATGTTAGAGGAGGAACAGTAACACTACACGCACTTCCTCTTGTGGCTTACAGAACTCCACATTGGCGTTTAGATGTCAAACATGTTCATACGGACACAAGATTAAAATATCACAGAGCCTCCTTTGTCTAAACCAGTGCTAACATTTAGACCCCCATGTCAGGTACCCATTTCAGGCTGAGTGGACATGCGACATTCAGCAGATACCACTTGCAATATTACAATTCCATGTGTGATACCCTGGCGGGAACTCTTTTTCCACAAGAGTCGAAACTCATTCAGCCGCCAGTGTATCCGGGTTCCGACGCGCGCGGGCGACCACGTGGCGTGGCCTTCTTGCGACCAGCAGCGACAGCACGCACGCCAACACTCATCTAGCGAGCAGACCAGCAGAGGTCTCTGAGTTTTCCGATACTTTATTTACTCCTGACTACTTAACAACACAACGATCGGGGTTACACCACACACTTCTTCTACCCTCCCGCGCGTTGCGCTCGAACCGCTCAACCCTGCTGGCTACACGCTGACGCGGGTTCCTCAACACTTCCCCATTAGAACTCTCATCGCGCTTGCGCACACTGACATTGAAATTCCCTACTTGTTACCTCACCCCACGTCTTCACCCAATCCGCAGCGCCCACGTGTCTCTCTCGTTCTTGCCGAATCTCCGGCCCACGTGATGTTTTCACACTAACAAAGTCGACCTCAGCTGACCCCCCCCCCCATGTTACCCCGGGTAACCCCAACATCGCCCGCTCACTGACACGGCTGCCGCGACGCACTCGCCCTGGCACGGCGCGAGGCATGACACCACACATGTATTAATAGATGGAAGAGTGTTCTTTAACATTTTCAAGATTTGGGCGTGTAGCGTTCACATACCAGAGCAATTTATATCATTCAGATCATTAAGGGAGTAACATTTTGTACGAACTGATAAACAGTTCGTACAAGATGTACGAACTGGTAAACAGCAACAATAATACTCTCATATGATAGTGTGTGTGTTGTTTTGGCCACATTGATTGATTATTATTCCACGTGACGTAGTGTGAACTGGTGCACGTTGCAGCCATGAGCTGAAGGCTTAACAGTCGCTACCATCGTTGAGCCACTTTAGATCCCGGGCGTCGCGGTGGTGCAGTGAGCAGCGCTGTCGCCTCAAAGTAAGAAGAACATGGGTTCGATTCGCAGGGCGGGTAAGAATTTTGCGTTTTTTCCCAGTGATGACTGCTTCGAAAATCTGCTCTCGGGACAGCCGCGTCATTCGCTGCCTCTCCCCTCCTCGCGACGTTTCGCCTCACACGTTCGAGGCATCCTCAGGCGATGCATGATGATTGTTTTTCGAAGAAATCATCATGCATCGAGCCGTGAATGCCGACATCATTACATTTTTTCCCAGTGTCCGCGTGAGTTTTTTTTTACCGGATGCTCCGGTTTTCTCCCACAGTCCAAAGACACGCTGAAGCGATCCGCTGAGTAAATTCCTCCCCCGGTGTCCTGCGAGGGGATGGCGTCCCATCCTTTGTATATCCCTGGCTTGCGTCCTATGTTTTGCTGGGATAAGTTCCGGCCCACTGCGACACTCTACAGTGCTGTATTAAGCGGCGACGGATCATGTGACTATTCATTGGCACAGCGTGGCATGCGCATGCCGTCACGTGTGGTGAAAGGGGCTTAGGGCACCTTCGCCTTGGGCTCGGGATTAACGTGTTCAGCATATACACGTGTCACCCCAAAGCTGTTTGGCAAACAGAATAGTGATATTTACCTTAAATCTCATCGAATTAGTCTCTTGCCAGAGAGGGACGACTTCAAAGCACGCCAAACGCGCTCCACCATAAATACCGTAGTCAAATTACACAGACACACTGGATATCCGCGACAGGGCAAGGTCATTGTTTTATAAAGGAATAATCATAACTTTATTTGCTGATCGGTTATGACGACTCTAATGCCGAGTATCAACACCTTGTTTTCAGGAAGGTCCTGCATTTGGATGTTGGGTCATTTCCTTTGAGCAGCACCACTCTACGAACCATGCTGTTCAATGCGTGTTCTGCAACACGTTCAACTGACGTTTCTTGTTGATGGCTGTTGACATGACTCTGTGACGCCACGACTTTCACTGCGGGCTCGTGATGGCTTACAGCGGCAATACCACGGCGAGGAGCAGCACCCACTCCACCGCGATAGATCAGCCAGCGAGCACGGATGAGCAGAGACTTCTTGATTTTAGATGCTTTATTGAAACCAGCAGTGGACGGGGCCGGAGAGTAGCGGCATACAACGAGTTGCTACATCGTGACGCTCCCTCCTCCTCCTCGTTCCCCCAGGAGACTCTTCGCCCCTCCAAACCCCCGCTTATTTCCCCGCGGCCCCTTCTAGCAAGTTCTAACCGATGTCACCCTTCTACCGTAAA
>JAZEWT010000004.1:24438030-24449771 GCA_036362905.1 Mordacia mordax
TGGCATAAAATACTTTCCGAGGGGGGTTCACAAGGGGAACATCGCGGGTACACAGTCAGCGTCCGTGGTGATTCCGAGGCCCACGAAGTAGGCCTCCACAAAGTCTCTGCTCGCTGGCTGAAAGATCGTGAAGTGAATGCTGATCCTCGCCGTGGCCGTTATCGTCGAGCGGCCACGAGTCTGCGGTCCAAGTCGTGGTGCCACACAACTATAGGAATGCTGCCCCTCCTCCCCACAATTACGCAAAGCGGGATTGGTGGATTACGAAGAGAATGAATCTTCGCTTGCACGAGGATCCCACCAACAAGGCAAGCAGATGGACAGTGCAGCAAGTAGGATTCTGACCTGTGGCGTCTAGCCTCGTCCATGCCAGGCCACGTGCAGGTGGGGAGTGCGTTAGACTTCCCCACCCTCCCCCGTGTCCATGCAAGTGGCCAGTGAGTCACAGGGTGCGGTTTTTGGCCAATGAGGTAATGTGTTGCCACCCACACTGGGCGGATGATGAGAAACCAGGGGTGGCAGCAAAAGTGGTGGGTGGGTGGGTGGATATAAGACCATGTGAGGAGGGCTAGAGGGAGACTCCCGCCTGGGAAGTGTTGGAGGAGTTTGCGGTGACGTTGTAGGGGAGCGCTGATGTGTGTGGGGAGGGCAGCAGACCGTTGTGGGCTGTTACCTGATCGTGTGCTGCAGTTAAGAGTTTAAAGCATTGAAAACATCTAGAAGGCCTCTGCATCATCTATCGTCGCTGGTCTCTTGTCGCTGACTGCGTGAGTGCATCGCTGAGTGACGGTGAACCGCTATGCCGCCGCTGAAGAACCCCTGGCCGCCTGCACCACATGGCTGCCCACGCCACATGGCCGCACATGCCACTTGGCCGCGCGCGCAAGTCGGACCCACGGGTGTCTGGTGGGGATTACGACTGAAGTCGACTCCCTTGGAGGGTTCCCCGCCGAAACACCGCAGACCTAATTGTGTAGCATCAAGTCTTCTTCACTCGTACATGCGGCTTTTATCCAGACCAATAGCTTCTTGCTGTGAGGCGGCAGCGCAACTGCTACGCCACCGCCTGTCGGCTCTTCTGGAACGTTCCGCTAAGTTTGGCCAGTAGGAGTCGCTATTGCAACTCATTAATATTCAGATCGTACTTGGCCGATATAGGCTCCGCCCCCCCCCCACCCTCAATAGGATTAAGCGGCTATTGATAATGAATTGATAATGAATGAATTGATAATGAATGGTTTCCTCCCACTATCTAAAGGCACGCTGTTGCCTAGGTTAATAGGCCTGCTGAGTAAATTGCTTATAAATTGTGCCCTACAATGTAATGGCAAACGTCACATAGAAAGGCACCCGAGCCAGGAATCGAACCGGGGATTTCTTGCTGTAAGGCGACAGTGCTACTGACTGTGCAACCGAGACTACTGCAGACACCCAATTAACCGGGACTGCTGTGAGCCGTGACTCAGCTCACCAGACTCAGAGTACAAGTGCAAGATAAACAACCAGGGCAACAAGGAGCATTTATTAAATAAACATGCACGAGCAGGATTCTTTCATGGCACCAATGACAAAGCTTTGTATCTGCTGCCTGCTTCAAAATCCCCTTGCTGTCAGTGTGGGGCAATGAGGACAAGCACAGAACGTCGCGTCTCACCCTCCATGCGAACGCAATTGACCGCACCTGGGATTAGCTAATGAGCGAAACTGTGTTGGAGAATTATTGCCAATAGTTGACGGTGCTTCCAACAAGGTAGGCGAAACATCACGAAGGTTGAAGGAACACTTCACGCGACTATTCCAAGAGAGCGGCTCTTGAGAGCAATTCTCATACATTGCTACAAATATACATTTTACGATCACAATGTGGGAGTTGAGGAGTTTTCCTTGTCAAAAAAATGGGTCAGTTTTAAGATGTTGTGTGAGATGGATTAGTGGTAGCTTGAGGAGTCCTCAATTCAGCAGTGGATTTACTTGATGATAATGATATGGCCCTATTAAAATCACGCTATGTCTCAGACAGAATAACACATCCCCCTGGTATACCACTGAACTCCGGGATCTCAAGGCGAATGCACGCAGGGCCAAACGGATTTGGAGTAATCTGGCCTCACCATTCATGGTCAAATCTTTAAGGAACAACTCCTCCATTACCGGAAAGCACTTTGTCCCCGTATCAGCCAACTTTCCAGCATTTTGGCTGATACCTGCGACAAGCCCAAGATTCGTTTCTTGACCATTAATCAGCTCCTTCGTCCAACCAGTCACTTGTCCTTAACTCCCTTCACTAATAAAGATCAGACGGATCAGTTGATTCCGTTTTTCTCTGAGAAAACTGAAACCCATCATATCTCTACCTAGCCTCAATCACCAACCAATACCTCAATAAGTATTCCTCCACCTTCCTTGACCTCAAAACTCCTGAAATTTTCCGAATAAACGGAATCTGAGGTCTCCTCTTTAGTTACCAGATCTCGGCCCACAAACTGCTCCCTGGATCCTTTCCCATCCAAATTCATCCGGGCAAATTCCAAACTCCTTGCCACGTTTGTCACTAATCTGTTTAATAAATCATTTCACTCTGGTATCGTCCCCCCACTGTTAAAATGTGCCGCAGTTACCCCACTGCTTAAAAAAAGCTGGCCTCGATTGCAACATCCCTGATAATTATCGCCCATCTCAAATCTACCATTCATCCCTTAGGTCCTTGAACGTGCCATAGCCGTGCAACTCCAGAAACACCTTCTTAACAATGACCACCTCGATCCCTTCCAATCTAGTTTGAGATTCGGCCATAGTACTGAAACTGCTCTGGTAAAAATAGTTGATGACCTTCTCGTTGCTGCTGATGAAGGCTTGCCAAGTGTTCTTGTCCTGATGAACCTGCGCTCTACCTTTGATACCATTGACATCTGATCTGACTTGAGCGGCTGGAGGGTATAAGGGTCTCTGGCTGTGCCCTGCATTGGCTGAGCTACTACTTGTCTGACCGGAAGAAGTTTTTCAGCCTCAGTGGACAAAACTCAGAGATCCATCCTGTTTTGTCTGGAGTTCCTCAGGGTTCAGTTCTCACTGTCAATTGTGAAGGCCTGGTTCAATTCAAAATGTCTAAAACTAAATGGCGACAAAGCAGAAAATGTTGCGTGTCAGAACCCTGCACCAATTGTCCAAGGCTGAACCTATCCAATTGATGCTTGACGACCAGACCATTGAAGTTGCTAAGGCAGTCTAGAGTCCAGGTGTGACTCTTGATTCCGAGACACACATCAACAAGGTGACGAAGGTAGCCTATTTTCATCTCAGAAATATATCTACACTGCACAACATCCTGTCACCCGCTGATGCGGAGAAGCTAATACACGTCTTCATTTCCTCACGAATCGATTATTGTAATGCTCTGCTTCCTGATACCCCTGCCTACCAAATCAATTAGCTCCAACGTGTGCAAAATGCGGCTGCTAGAGTCCTCCAATTCACGATCACATATCCCCAGTACTAGTATCTCTCCACTGATTACCTGTTAAATACAGGATTGAATTCAAGGTCCTCCTTCTCACCTACAAAGCTCTCACTGGCCCTGCTCCGACATACATCCGTGACCTACTTCATGCACCCTTCTCAACACGACAACTTCGATACTCTCATAAAGGCTTGCCTGCATGTGCCCAGGTCGCACCTCCATTCGATGGGTGACAGAGCCTTCTCACGCGCTGCTCCAAGACTCTGGAATGCCTTTCCACTGGAGATTCGTTCAGTTGAGTCCTAGGGCATCTTCAAATCTCGTCTCAAGACTCACTTGTTCCGTAATGCTTTCAAGTCTTCCGGCTTGGATTGTTGATGCGGCTCTGTGGTGCCGTGCCGAAATATGTTGGCTTCCGACCTGCGCCTGCTCGGAAACATTTGTTCCTTTTTTGTTTGTCTCATCTCATCTCATTATCTGAAACCGCTTAATCCTATATAGGGTCACGGTGAAGCCGGAGCCTATCCCGCAAACATAGGGCGTAAGGCAGGAATACACCCGACGACGGGACGCCGGTCCATCGCCGGGCATTGCGGGACAATTTTAGTCTGCGAGCCAATCAACCTATCCAGGAGCATGCTTTTGGACTGTGGGAGGAAACCGGAGTACCCGGCGAAAACCCACGCGGACACGGGGAGAGCATGCAAACTCCACACAGAAAGGCACCGGAGCCGAGAGACTCGAACCCGGGTCCTTCTTGCTGTGAGGCGTCAGCGCTAACCACTGCGCCACCGCGCCGCCCTTTTTTGTTTGTTGAAGTATTATTTATTTTTTTCTGCTGACTTTATGTCCTATAATTTATCGCTACTGTTTGACTTTTAGTTGAACAGCCTGATGTTGTTGTTGACATGGCGTTTTCTCCACAGCTTTGATTTGTAAAAAAAAACCCAAAAAACGTTATTGTTGCTGATTTACCGTTCTCGGTCGTTGCTGTTGACGTGTTGTTCTCTCCACAGCTCCGTGTTGTTCTCTCCACAGCTCCGTGTTGTTCTCTCCACAGCTACGTGTTGTTCTCTCCACAGCTACGTGTTGTTCTCTCCACAGCTCCGTGCAGCGCTTTGTGACCATCGGGCGGAAAGCGCTCTATAATTTCAATTATTATTATTCGTTTAACCCTGTACAGGGTCACAAAGGGCTGGAGCCTATTCCAGCAGACACAGGGCACAAGGCGGGGCTATACCCCGGATATGTCGCAGGTACATCGCAAGGCATACTTTTTAGGGCAATTTGCTCAGCAGGCCAATTAACCTACGCAGCAGCGTGTCTTTGGATGGTGGTAGGAAACCTGAATACCCGGCAAAAAATTCACGCACAGGGTGAACACGCAACCTCCACGTATAAAGGCACCCGAGTCGGGAAACGAACCCGGGACCTTCTTGCTGTGAGGCAGCAGCCCCACTCACTGCTCCACTGCGTCGTCGCACCAGCCATGATGAAGATGTGTAATTTGGTTTTTAATGTCTTCCAAGAGTGCGTTTAATTTTTTTTACTAAAAGAAGCTCACAGTTTTTTCATGCACAATGAACAAGTCAGAAAAGACTAGTCTTCTGATCGTTACTTTTAAGTTACTGTTTTGCGGTCATTTAAAATTACTGTTTTCTGGTAACTTTATGCTGAAGGTCGAAATTGTTACAGTGACATGAACGTGTTTAGGGCGTTCATGAGGCATTAATTGGCATGCCTGTTTCTGAGTATGGAGCTATCCTAAATTATACAGCCCTCATTCACAGCCTCTCTCACGGACTGTTAACTTAGTCAGCACTTTAGACTTTTAGTCTTACCCTGGACGGCGACAACCTAGGAAACTTTAGTCCAGCCTTTGTAGACTTAATTTCAATTATTAAACCCTAAGCAAGTGCACACTGCACAGGTCTTAATTAATTACTCTTTACAAGTACACAATTAATCCTGTACAGGGTAACGAGGTAGCATGAGCACAGTTTGTCCCGGCAGATACAGGACACAAGGCTGAGCTATGCCCAGAATGGGATGACATCATGAATATGTCTCTGTCCTGAAATGCCCACGTGGGTTTCGGCTGGGTACTCCAGTTTCCTCCCACAGTCTAAATGCATGCTCATGCTAGGTTAATTTGCCTCACTAAATTGCCCCCGGCACGTTGGCGCAGTGGGTAGTGCTGTCGCCTCACAGCAAGTAGGCCCCAGGTTCGGTTCCCGGCTCGGGTGCCTTTCTGTGTGGAGTTTGCATGTTCTCTCGCCTCGTGTTGCTTGTCGCCTGGTACTCCGGTTTCCTCTCACCGTCCAAAGATACACTGCTGCCAAGGTTAATTAGCCTGCCGAGTAAATTGCCCTACAAAAAAGTGCGCCCTGCGATGTACTGCCATAGACTTTGGGCTGTAGGACTGACTCGACACCTCAGCGCGCGTGATTAGGGTCCCCACTGGGCGGGGTGGAGGGGATGACATTTGTTTGATGATGCTGGCGGTCAGAGTCCACTTGGATGCTGTGCGGCAGGGTGGCGCAGTGGTAAACATCTGTGCCTCACAGAAAGAATGGGCTTGCCCGAGCAGGTTCGATCCCTGCCTTGGGCACCTTTCTGTATGGAGTTTGTGTATTCTCCCCCTATTCTGCGTGGGTGTTCTCCAGGCTCTCCGGTTTCCTCCCACAACTCAAAAACATTTTCATTAATGAATTGACCGATGACATCCGCACATACAGGAAGCAGTGTGTGGCAATGTGGCGCCGGCAAACTGCCTGGCTGCCGCCTCTCTGTGCTCTCTGTCGAATGAATACATTCGACATGAAAACATTCGACAGCGTATGAGCGTTCTCGTGGGGGTCCGGGTGTCCTTGGACATCTAAGTCGTTTTTGCTTCGTTTTGGATCCAGTTGCTGTTTGCATTATATATATATTTCCAGTCTTTTTATTGTTGCAGTGTATTTCATAATAAACGTGGAACGAAAGTTGAAGAATACGCCGTGGAGAATGTAGGGATACACATTGAGAGACAGATAATCACACAGATTAGGGGACAAACGCTGAAAATAGTTCTCAAAGCTGCTCTTTCTGGATACCCGTATGGAGCGCCCCCCCTCTCTCTCCTCTTTGAACAAATTATTGTTGTGAGTTTGTTTAATCGCGTAATCGTGTTATTGATTACTTTAATGTTTACGGCTCGAGTTTCATTAATGCGCTTAATCGCGTAATCGTGTTATTGATTACTTTAATGTTTACGGCTCGAGTTTCATTAATGCGCATGCTGTTTCTGTAAGTTTATTTGTTGTGTCGCAGGAATCCCGCATCGAGAGCTTACCAGCTCACTGGGTGCTTTCTGCTGTAATAATAAATATCTGTCTATCCAACGTCTGCAACATTTTCATCTCCCGCGCCGGAGGAAAAACCAGAAGCCCGATGATGTCCCTCTTCACGCTCCTGGGCTGAACCAAGTGAATCGCGCAGCTATGTTGCAGGACTATGGGCCTGCTGTGCGTGCGTGTGATGCGTCACCCACTTAAAGCAGGGGTGCAGCCGTCAGCACACTGTGCTACTTCACCTTGGCGACTCGAGTCAAATTGCAGGTCATGTTAACCACCCTCGGCGGGTGGTATTGGAATCTGATCCTGGACCTCCTCCAGGACAACCCAGCCTTAACAATGAGTACCCTACATGTTGCGGGTGTGGAGCCATCAGCAGGTTGAGACAAAGACGGCCAGGCGTGATAATTGGCCACGCCATTAGCAATAACAACAGTACTTCCCCAATAGCTTCAGTTTGTGTTTGTGTCAAACAGCATTTGTTTTTGGGTCCTTGAATATTTATAATTGTCTCAAGAAAAGGCGTGGGAGTGCCCCTCGCTACGCATTAATCTGTCATGTTTCTCCGCTAAATACACGCCCGTGCGTGTAAGTTACGCAGTTATTTGTAGCAACTCTGCAAAACACTCACCAACTCACAGCAAGGGGCTCGGTTTTCACGAGGCTGAATGCGTTTCTGTGTGAGGATTAGTCAATGTCTATTGACTGGTCCGTCGACATTCTTTAGAGTTCGTGTTTTTCTAAAACGTCAATCTGACGTGTGTGATCTTGTTGCCTTTTTAAAATTAGCATTATGACTATGAGGCTTATACATAAGTGAGTTTTTTCCCGGTAGCGCTGCTGCCTCACAGTAAGAAGGTTCCGGGTTCGGTTCCTGTCTCGGGTGCCTTTCTGTGTGGAGTTCGCGTGTTTTCTCTCGGGTGTCCGCGTGGGTTTTCACCAGGTACTCCGTTTTCCTCCCAACGTCCAAAAACACGCTGCTGCCTATGTTAATTCGCCTACAAAGTATATTGCTCCAAACAAAAAAAAATTGCTCTGCGATGTACTGGCGATACATGCTGGGCATAGCCCCACCTTGCGTCCTCTGTCTGCCCGGATAGGCTCCGGCCCATCATGATCTCATACAGGATGGGCGAGTGCTGAGACTGAACTCAAGGGACCTTTAATAAGAGCATCAATTCCCTCAAACACAATACCGCCTTTATGCTGACGTCAGAATAATGTGTTATACCCTTGGAACAAGATCGCCGTAGGGAGGATAGTCTGCCAGTTTCACAGATTTATAATAATAATTGCATTTACGGTGACCCAGTGGGTAACGCTGTCGCCTCACAGCAAGAATTCCCGGGTTCGAATCTCGGCTCGGCTGCCTTTCTGTATGGAGTTTGCATGTTCTCGCTGTGTCCGCGTGGGTTTTCGCCGGGTACTCCGGTTTCCTCCAACAGTCCAAAAACATGCTGCTGCATAGGTTACTTGGCTTTCAGACTAAATTGCCCGCAGTGCCCGATGATAGACTGGCGTCCCATCGTGGGTATATCCATGCCTTGCGCCCTGTGTCTGCCGGGATAGGCTCCGGCTCACCGCGACCCTGTACAGGACTTAGCGGTTTCTGACAATGAGATGAGATGAGAATTGCATTCATCGAGCGCTTTTCACCTGAGGGTCACAAAGCGCTGCACAGAGCTGCAGAGAGAACGGCACGTCAATTGCAACGGCACTGGAAGAGAGAATCAGCAACGATAAAAAAAATTGGGACGGGGTTTTTCTAAATATACACATCGGTTCAGAACGTGCAAAACATGATCAGGCTTTCAACCACAATTCCAAAATGCTAAATTATCAGTTTTTATAATACCCATATTGAGAAATATATAGAACACGTTTGCCAGTGCCACGTGGATTAATACATCACAGCATCGCGAGGCTTAGTGAAGCCTCCATCTAGCAGTGGGTTGACCGTGGCTAATGAAAATGACGAGACAGCTTTACCTCGGAATGGAATTTGAACTCTTAAGCTTCCGTTTACGAGTTGTGCTTACAACCCAGCAATGCCATCTGTTTCCGACACGACTGCCAACAGAGCCATTAGGATGAAGACAATGTTGAATTAAACAAGTGTCTACATTTATCTGATAATGTACCCGCCGCATATGGAGCACTGCCCTGCAGTGTGAGCCGGTTTAAGACTGGGGGCATACAACAAGCACGTGAAAAGTGATAGGTTCCCACACGGTCAGACATTGCTTTAACTCAACTGCATTGATGTAGGTCGCTACAGTTCGATGTATGGATATTGCTGTCGTGAGCTGCTCCTTCGGGACAGCCGTGTCTGGCGTTCCGACTCATTCGCGACGTTTCGCCTCTCATGATGGAGAGGCATCGTCAAGCTGCAGAAGCCCGTTCATGCCTCCAACGTGGGAGGTAAAACGTCTCCGAAGGACAGAGGAGGAACGCTCGACACGGCCATCCCGAAAGGCAGTCAGCTAGTCTTCACTTAAGCTGTAAATAACACTTGAGTTGTGTAGCTCTTTTTTACAGTTGTCCAGCAGTTATACAGCTGAAAGAGATACTCTTAAGAGCAATTATTTATTTTACAAACACTTCATCGACATTGAAATCAATGCACAGTACTGTAAAAGTATTCAAATAATGAAAAGACCAAGTGAGAAGGAAGATTCTGACAGAGGCCGTTGCGGGGCTATTATTAATGGTTGAATAAAATATGATTGTTTGCAGTGAAAACTGCACTCGTACCACAATTATTAAATCTAGGTACTTGGAGTAAATTCTATTCTTTCTACTAATATCCTATAATTTATTGCTGCTGTTTGACTTTCAGTTGAACTGTCCTGATGTTGTTGTTGACATGCCGTTCTCTCCACAGCTCGGATTTGTAAAAAAAAACCCAAAAAACTTTGTTGCTGATTTTCCGTTTTAATGTCGTTGTTGTTGACGTGCCGTTCTCTCCGCAGTTCTGTTCAGCGATTTGTGAACCTTTGGTGAAAAGCAGCGCTCAAAAAATGCAAGAATTGTAATGATGTAGGTTTTCACGGCTCGATGCGTGACGATAATTCATCCAAATGCAAGTATTATTATTAAACGCTGAATACCTTGTAGAAAGTTCAGAGGCGTGGCCCGTGCACATCCCCTTGGTGCTGAAGGATTATGGTGTCTGGCCGCTGTGTTTGCAAACCGTTTGTTTTGCGAAAATACGCTAAACATGCAACCGGTGCTAATGTTTAGATATCACGTAAGTGTTAACCGACTAAATAAAGTGCGGTATGTGGCGCGGTAACGCTGCAGCCTCACAGCAAGAAACCCTGGCTTCGATTGCCCGCACGGGCGCCTTTCTGTGTGCAGTCTGCGTGTTCTCCCTGTGCCCGTGTGGGTTTTCTCCGTTTCCTCACACAATCAAAATAGAAGCAGTTCCCTATTTTTATTAGCCTGCTGACGAAATTGCCACCGATGCCCTGCGAGGGACTGGCGTCTGATGCTGGATAAAGCTTTGGCTTGCAATCTGTGTGCAACCGATGGGATTAAACGGGGACTGAGGGCGGCACGGTGACGAATCTCGGCGCGGGTGCCTTTTTGTGTGGAGTTTTGCATGTTCTCCCCGTGTCTGCGTGGGTTTTCACCGGGAACTCCGGTTTCCTCGCACAGTCCAAAAAACATGCCGCTGCATAGGTTAATTGGCTTGCAGACTAAATTGCCCGCAGCGTCCCATCGTGGGTGTATCAGAGACACCCTTATTTATTATAATAATTGCATTTCTATAGCGTCTTTCACCTGAGGGTCACAAAGCGCTGCACAGAGCTGTGGAGAGAACGTCATGACAACGACATATGAACCGCACATCAACAACAATCTCATCTCATCTCATTGTCTGAAACCGCTTAGTCCTATACAGGGTCACGATGAAGCCGGATCCTATCCCGGCAGACACAGGGCGCAAGGCAAGGATATACCGACGATGGGACGCCAGTCCATCGCCGGGCACTGCGGGGCAATTTAGCCTGCGAGCCAATTAACCTATGCAGCATTCTTATCGAGTGTCATCGAGCGACATCACAGCGTGCGATCGCTAATTGCGCGTGACGTCACCCCCTGCGTGACGTCACCCGGCGCGAGTATAAAAGCGAGCGCCCCCGTGCGCGCCGCTCCTCAGTGCGCAGTGGCGAGGCGACCAGAACGTTCGCTGAGACGCGCGCTCTCCGTTCAGTATTCGTCGCGCGCACCTTTTTATTTCTCGAACGCACGCGATTGAACGCTGCGCCGTTGTGACCGCTTTCGCTCGTTTTCACAGACGCCAGTGTAGGGATCGCGATTTTTAACAATATAAACCGTGCGGGCCCGTCGGGTTTTATTAGCGCCGCCGCTGCGGCTTTTGGTCTGTCGGTAATATTTAACGAAGCGATTGTGTTTGCCGTTATTCGTTGTACGAAGTTAAATTGTGACCACCTACCCTGTCTCGTTCCCGGTTTAAATAATTGACGTGCAATTATAATCCGCATAATACTGTGATAATATTACGCTCTGCATTTAATATTAAATTACGGACGCTACCAACTCGCGCTTAACGCATCGAGCGGGGGTTGTGGGATTTAGTGGTGGCTTTGCCTCAATCCACATTTACCGACATTTAACCACAAGAACACATCTACACACTCCTTACTTTAATACAATAATAAGAATTTTAAAAAAATTGCAACCGAGCCATGAAGACCAAGGTCGAGGTTTGCCCCTACGACTGCCAGCATAAGGACGGCGGCGGCGACGCAGAGTGCAAGGGCGGTGGGGGTCGCCGAGCCGACGAGGTGGACTCGTCCACGCTCGCCCAGGCCTGGCTCTGGTGCCGCGAGTTCCTCCCGGGCGCCTGGAAGCGCCTCCCCGAGCAGCGCCTGCGGGTCTCCGTAATCAGGTGGGGGGGGGGCGAGCATCGAAAGTCCCGG
>JAZEWT010000004.1:24449779-24550508 GCA_036362905.1 Mordacia mordax
GGGGGACGCTCACAACAACGAGCGCTCCGTGGCGGAGGGGAGGTGGTTAAAGCTCGCACAGTTGGTATAAGTATTGAGCAGCAGGTGCCGCGCTGATGCCAGTCGGGTCAGCCGCATGGTCAACGTGCCTGCAGCGAGTGGATGCGGTGCGGCCACCAGCGCCGCCGCCGCTCGCAGTGGTTATTGTTGCTGGGGCTCGGAGTCCGGTGGTGGGCGGAGTCGATTGTAATGAGTTGGGCGGGGCCAGGGTTTGATGGGGGAGGGGCGAGGGAGACTGACAGGCTTGGGGAGCGGTGGCGCGGCGGTTAGCGCGTTGGGCTGCAAACCCGGCGACCCGAGTTCGAATCCCCTCACGGACAACACCCAGTGACCGTTTTCTGAACCGGTCCCGGGCCTCCCCTAGGTCGACTCGGCCTCAAATGAGTACTTGACGCAGCGTGTAATATATACCACAAGGGAGACAAAGGCGGCCGGGCGTGGTGCTGGTCACCCACCCCTCATGTGCCGTGTCGACCTTCATAGGCGCTCACCAACGGCACTTGACCCTCCAGTATGTTAAGGCTACACGGGGGATCTTTGCTAATGGGCGAGGTTTTGAGGTAGTGGGCGGGTCAAGGAATTGGCGTTGACGTGAGGTGTAGGGGAGGTGCCACGGGTGTGGGTGGGGTTTGCAGGCGGGGTCGGGGTGCTGATTGGTTGTGTTTGGTCAAATGGGCGGTACCAAGCCGCCACGTGGGGCGTGGCAAGCGCTCGAGGAGGGGGGCAGTGTAGAGTGGGCGGGGATGGTACTCGGTGGGCGTGGCAGGAGGGTTGTGGGCGGTGCTAAAGGTTTGAATCGCTCAAACGAGTGAATGGTGGAATGTGCAAGTGGGTTGGGTCAAGTAGGTTGTGGGCGGGGACAGGGGAGAAAAGATGGGCTACTGGAGCAAATGGCTGTTAATTGGGCGTAGTTGATGTAAGTGGGCGGGACTAATGAGTGGGGTGGATAAATTGACAGGTCAAGTTCGTCTCTAATCACCATGGACTTTCAAGCGGCCGAGACAGTCGTTTACAAGTGACCTGTTTTTGCTGCTGTTGATATTACGGGATGATACAAAATACAATCACAGTGTGTGGGAATTGCCTCCAAGAGCTGCTCTCTCGGGAGGTGTAATGTCAGATAATTGGAACGCTCGACACTGCGATCCTGAAAGAGCAGCCTTTGAGAGTGATTACAAATCAGGCTGGAAAGCTGATATCAGTTCAAATTCCCGTATATACGGAATGGGATTAGGCTTGGCTTTAATAGGCCTATGAAATCGGTTAAATAATTTTAAACTGTCTTATATATGCACTCACAAATGAACGTGATTGTAATGTTTTAACGGCCACACTGATTTAATTAATAAAGTGCAATGCCACTCAGTAATACTAAATGCACTTCTAGAGCGCTTTTCACCCGAGGATCACAAAGCGCTGCACAGAGCTGTGGAGCGAACGGCATGTCAAAACAGAGGAGTTGTGCAAAAAGATGCTTTCACCAAGGCTGACAGCAGCATTAGAAAACAACATTGTAATTGGGAATTATTTTACCTTTGTGTATAGGTCAATTCAGAAAGTGCAATATATTGCATTGTAGGTCGTCACGCACCTTGGAATGTAAGAAAAATACAATGCATCGCATCTGTCGTCATGGAGTATTTTGAGTGGGAGAGTCATGTGTACAGGATGTAATAGGGTAGAAGTTACTGAGGCAAGCATTGGAAGTGGTACCGAGGTGAAAGTGACCAAAGGGAGGACCTTACGCCATTTGGTAGGAATGAGGAATGCTGTATTGTAAAAAGGACAATTGTGGATTGGTGGATTTAACAAGTAGAAGGAAGAATAGGAGTGTTGACCGGCATCAAGAGTGCCTGGCCATGTTGACATTTGGCCTTGAGTTTTGTTGACGATGACCTCATTTGTTTTCTTGTGATGGTGGTGGCATTCTTGGCAAGGATTGAAGTGTGCCTTTTAAAAATGAATTCATCTTGTAACCCCTCCCCCCATGGAGACCCCAATCGCTGAGCACCTTTCAGTCGTCCGTCAGCGCCCAATTCCTTTGAGAAAAAAAGTAGAAGGCACGCATTCGCTGAGGTTAAATGAAGCCAACCACATTCCTGTCCGTTTGCCAAAGCCATGCTCGGGATTATGCAGAATCAGTTGTTTACTTCCCAAAGATGAATTGCCCACCACGTGTTGAGCCGTCCTAACTGATACAGAGCCCAAAAACCGGACCGGGCAACCAACCAAAGAGTCATAATCCATATGTTCATTCACACTACAGTGCAACACGTGAGGTGCGAGGAATGCTATAGGCAGATCCACTTGTCTACATTTATCCCCAGAAATGATTGCATTCATGGCTGATTGCAGATAAATGCATATAACAGGATGACGTTGATTACTCTTTTTGCACAAACCTACGGATAAGGGGCGAAGTTGGTGTTTCTAGGAGAGTTCGTCTGGTGACTCATGATCAAATAAGTGCAGATAACAGGAAGGTTTTTTTCCCCCCCCACCTCATTTATGGGAATCTAGTCTACTGGTTGTTGCTTATTAGGATGGATTTCGCATTTGCACAGACTCCTTCATGATGACGTAAAAGTATGATGATCGAGCTGCCATTATTTATCATTCTCACCAGCAGCATCACAAGGAGCGGCAGTGGCACGAGTAGCAACAGCATAAGAGGGCTTCATATTATCAATATAAGAAAACGTTAACGTGCAATGCAATAAAGAGGTTGCATTTGCTGCTCGTAGATTTAAAAAAAGAAATCCTGCACATTTAACAGGAATGTCTGGATGATTTGCACATCGCATGCAAGTGGGTTTCCTCTTAAATTGTTTATACGGGCAAGGCCGCCAATGGTGACGCCTGCCTGTGACGCAACAATATGTTGCGGTTGGTGCGTCACACGCTTTAATTGTGTACCTGTAAAATGTACATCCTACAGCGTGGCCATGGACACTTGCACAGAAAGCGGGTTCGTCTCTCATCTCATCTCATTATCTGAAACCGCTTAATCCTATATAGGGTCACGGTGAGCCGGAGCCTATCCCGGAAACACAGGGCGTAAGGCAGGAATACACCCGACGACGGGACGCCAGTCCACCGCCGGGCATTGCGGGACAATTTTAGTCTGCGAGCCAATCAACCTATCCAGGAGCATGCTTTTGGACTGTGGGAGGAAACTGGAGTACCCGGCGAAAACCCACGCGGACACGGGGAGAGCATGCAAACTCCACACAGAAAGGCACCCGAGCCGAGAGCTTCGAACCCGGGACCTTCTTGCTGTGAGGCGACAGCGCTAACCACTGCGCCACCGCGCCGCCCAAAGCGGGTTCGTCACATAGCTTAAGGCGACAATCGATATGAATGTAATTTTGTAAATAACGTGTAATCCTCATTCCTGTGGGCTTTATACGGATTAAATGCATTGTTGAACAGGCGGTCTCATAATTTGAAGCTTGGAGCATGCATAGGAAGCATGACGTCTTGTCAGCATGTTTTCCCAGTGGGTCCTGCATCTATTTTTTCATTGCGCAAAACTCGGCGAGATGCTTAATGCTGCCTTTGCGGAAATATTTCCCAGCAACCAATGGAGAAAAAAGAGAGCCAGTTTGACCCTTGGCAAGAACACTGGCTCTCCCACCGCTCGTGTTTCTTTTGATTGTCTTGTGATGAAGGTCGTAGCCTGGGAGGCTGTCATTGTGCGGCCCTGTGTGGCAGCACCTTGTTATATAATGGAAAGAAGCCGTGTGTGAATAATTGAAAACTTGTTTGTGTGTGTTTATATTATATAGCTAAACTGGCACCGATACTCGTTGTGTTTGAAGATGTCCTAGTTATTATGTACAGGTTATATTATATATAGTATCGGAGTGTGTTAGAAAGTTAAAAGCTACCAAAATCAGCACGGTATATTAACGTACTACATTGTGTGTCTATCTCCGTGTCTGTTTCATCTGCGTGGCTCCGTGTGTCTGTGTCTGTCTCTCTTGTTGTGTGTCTGTCTTCGTGGACCCGTGTTTCACGCTAGGGAAGGCTCGCGGTAACACTCGGGTTTGTCAATGAAATCCATTTTTGGGACCGGTCACGTAAAAAATTATAAATTATAAAATAGTGTCGGTTAACCCTCCACCACCCGACACGGCCAGTCAGCAAGGGGTTGTCACGTTGAACAGAAAACACGCCAATTCCTTTACTATGAGCGCACTGGTTTGTTGAAAAGCGACCCCACAATATTTTGCAAAAGATGTATACGACGTTTCGCTGACAACTACGTTGCTGATTGGCCGTGTCAGGTGTTGGAGGGTTACACCACACTAGTTTATAATTTATAATTTTTTACGTGACCTGACCCAAAAATGGATTTCATGATAATATTGGTCACGAAAGCCTTCGAATTAAAGTAACTCCGGTTTGTGTATGACGTTTGTGTCTACGCATCTCCCCTCGTCTACGCGTAGCCTCTCGCCTGTCCTCTTTTCCCCACGCCTCCCCCTCGTCTTCCAGTGCCTCTCCTCGTCTCCCTGCACCTCCCATCATCTCTTCTCATTAACGTAGCAGTTGCCTAATATGCACTTTATTATACACATTTCAAAATGTGTCAAATGTGACGAGCAGTGCAACATGAGCTGTTGTTGAAGTATATTCTGATTGCTGCGTATCACGTCATTGTTTTGTATGATCAAAACGCGTAAAAGTGTCATTAATTTATGTAAAGTAATTGGAAATCGAGTATAAAACTTAATTTTACGCAAATACTGAAATTCAAAAAAAAATTTGGCAAAATGTCCCCCTCTGCCGACTTGATTTGGCATAACAGCGTCACCTGACCAGACGGACGGACATCAGCAACTTTTTATAGAAATGGGGCTGCGTAGACAACCGTGGCCCATTGCATATCGCCCCCAGTTCCACAACAAGTCCTGTTATTACCCCAATGGCTTAACAATAGTGTAAAATAATTGCTATAGAGAGCTGTGTCAAGTGTTTGGCCATTTGACATGGCGAACAAGAAATAACAGCTCTTGAGAAATTCTACATCGAGCCATGAAAACCCATGTCATAACATCACCGTGTATTGTTTAAAAATCTATATATTTCTTGTTTCACATAAGTGAACGTACATTTCAACGTAGAGCTCTCTGAGCTGTGCATTCCTCTGGATTTACCAGAATTTACACAGCTACCAGCAGGGGATGTTACAAAGTTATCTTTCAAGCGTTATTGTAACATTGTTATCTACAAAATAGGGAAAGGCCTTTCCCACATACACTGCTGTAGTGTTTATATTGTAAGGCAGTCAGACCACTATAACATAAGTAATAACGATGATGCATATGCACGGATTCTCTAAATCTCTGACTGAAAAGGCTTCTGCCCTGGACAGGTTCCCAAGAGGAATAACACTTTTTATCGACTTTCATTCACGTTGCATCAGCTGTGTGATACAATTTGTGATAAGTAGATGAATGGAGCTAATGCCTTAATGTGGTCAGCCTTAGTTGGAAAGCGTTAAAATGACAATACGAATCTGCAGTACGTTTCCTGCATACGGAGAATTTAGCAATGGTAGTGTACACTGCAGACCGTAACACATAATCGATTTTGAAAAGATTCATGTACCGGCTGCAATCTGCCACAAAGGCCCGAGATTAATGAGAGAAGATATTGAGATGGCAGCAGGGTGGCGGAGTGGTAATATCTGCGTCACCCTGCCGCATCATATCAATTGCTTCCCGGATCAATCTTGAGCTTTCGTGGCAGATTGCAGCAGAAAATCCTGCACGAGATGGGCGCTTTTCTGTGTGGCGTTTGTGTTCTCTTCCTGTTCTTCGTGGGTTTCCTCCAGGTTTTTCTGGTTTTCTCCCACATGTAATAATCAATAATTTATTGGCCGAAAACATCTATATATAATGCGGTGTCTGACAAATGTTGGCACCATCTGAATGCATGGCTGCCTTACCATTGCCGCTGTATGAGTTTCACACCTCTATAATGATGTAAGTTGCCCTGGATAGAGGCGTCTGTTAAATAATTATTAATGAAAAAAATCACGAATCACAAACAATAATTTTGAATACAATTCAGCCAAACATGGCAGGCATCTTTAAAATTAACAGAAAATAGCCTCTAAAAATTAACTTCTTGTTAACGGCTCGGCAGACATCCATATCATAGGATTGCAATTTTAAGTTATTGTTTAATTAGGGGCGGGATTGGATGAAGCGTAATTGGATTTAAATAAATACAATGGACCCTGGAAAAGAGGAAAATGTATATTACAGCGCAGTTAGCGTTTACTTAGTCACAAGCACCCAGCCACAGATGTCTACAACGTGGGCAGCGAAATGCTGTGAAGGAGATGAGCACTCGACACGACTAGCCGGAAAAGGCAGCTTTGACAAGCAATCGTGATTTATTGAGCCGTGAAAACCTACACCAGTACAGCGTGAATATAGATATTCAAATTTATCCAAATGATGACTGCAAGCCTGTTATTGTGATGAGTTGTTGCTTTGTTAGTCATTTGCAACGTGCTCAGACTATGAATGCGCCCTACTTACGAACCTTTTTTAAACATGGGTGGCCGGTCAGATTTGACACCAGGATTTTAGCGTTTGCTGGCAGAGTGCACTAACCCCTGAGCCTCTTCAAATATATTGGTGCTCTTACAGTATGTTGCATCAAATCGTGCGTGGGAAGTTTGGTCCTTTTAATGTTTACATACTGTAGTTTGAGTGGGTTGTATTTTTAACATAGTGTCCAATAATATCTTTGCACCACTCTAGATTCATGTGTGCACCACAGTAACAGAGACCTCACATGGATTGATTGAATCGTGGCACCAGATTAGGACACTCAAATCATGGAGGGCTAATCTCATTGTCAGGAACCGTTTAGTCCCGTACAGGGTCGCGGTGAGCTGGAGCCTATCCCGGCAGACACAGGCCACAAGGCTGGGGTACACCCACGATGGGACGCCAGTCCATCACCGGACATTGCGGGCAATTTAGTCTGCAAGCCAGTTAACCTATGCAGCAGCATGATTTTTTGGATTGTGGGAGGAAACCGGAGTGCCCAGCAAAAACTCACACGGACACAGGGAGAACATGCAAACTCCACACAGAAAGGCACCCGAACCGAGATTCGAACCCGGGACCTTCTTGCTGTGAGGCGACAATGCTACCCACTGGGCTTCAATTTCTACTCAGCAAGTCTCAGGCCATTAATTTCTCATTTATTTCTGCTCATGAGCTGGCTCCAAACCGAGGACCTCGGGTTGAAGGTAGCATTTAAGGAGCAGGGCCAATTTGAGTTTGTTTTTCTGATGCTGTAATATAGTAAAGCGGTCGACAAGAGTATATACTTCACCGAGGTTGGTGGTCGATGCAGAGGTTGTACCACATGTAGGAGGTCGGGCCTGCTTCACATGTGAGATGATTACTATAAAATACAATGAAGGAACATTGTCAAAGCAGACGAATGCTGGTTTTTATCAACGAGTTTAAGGATAATGATTGCTGCACACTGCGCCTGAGGATGCCTCCAACGTGAGGCGAGACGTGGCGAGATGGATCGAGGAAGCAATCGACGTGGCTGTCCCGAGAGAGCAGCTTTTGGAAGCCATTATGCATTGAGCCGTGAAAACCTACATCTTTACGAGTTTTATGATATTCAACCATTTACCTGGTTCACACGAGGGTAGCAGCAACACAACTTTTATCCTAACCTTTAACTTGCGTTTGGTTAATATGTACGCACGTTATCGTGATGCCACGTTACCACCAGACGGATGGATGGCGGTAATTAATTGATGATTTCGATTTTGGTTAGAAAGCATTAAAAATGCAGCAGACTGTGTGTGTTGCTAGCCTGTTTACATTCATTAGTGCGTAAAGATCGTGTATGTGGGTTGTTCTGTAACGATTCGTCTTTCGTTGTACGATTAAAATATCGTAAAGATTTGGGCAGTTATCTCTAGCAGTACTTTTCCTCTAGGTTAAAGCTATACTAGGCAGATAAAGAATTACAGGCTGGATTATTACAGGCAGCATCTACACTGATTGTAAAAAGAATACGAATCCATTGTGACTTGGCTGCGTGTGAGCTATGCTGGTGCTGTATGGATGAGTTCAAATAATAATAATAATTACATTTCTAGAGCGCTTTTCACCCAAGGGTCACAAAGCGCTGCAGAGCTAAATTACCTACAAACTGTAGTGCGCAGCACCCTACCATGTATTAATCTGCTATGGGTACTTTTTTTACTAGTATACAATTGTAAAAAAGGAGAGGCTTTACCCATTTTTCTGGCAATTTATTAATCGGCTTAATTTTGTGGTTTAAGCAGTGGCTATCCATGAATGGCCTCAATCAAGCCAGTGTAATTTCCATTCAGTCCCTGCAGTGCCTCCTTTGCTAAGTCAGCATAGACGCTTAAACGGAGCACTACCTCCTTGCAAAGGTTAAATACTGATAAAGGTTTCACAGCTCGATGCATGAGACTTGCTTTCCAAAGCTGTTCGTTCAGGATGGCAGTGTGGAGCGTTCCCACTCTCTCCTTTGTGACGTTTCGCCTCCGCCTCCCCCCTGCCTTTGGAGGTTTCTCAGGTGTGCTGAGATTGAGCATGCCTCCAGCGTGGGCAGTGAAACATCGCGAAGGAAAGAGTGGGGGAGAGGGCGTGCGCTCAACACGGCTATCCTAAAAGAACAGCTTCTGAAAGAAATTAGCAAAGGTTAGCCATTATACAAAAATTAGTAATGGCATTAATAATGATTAGCCAAGAAAAAGTCCCGCTGCTATTAAAAGTAAATCTTTGGTGTTGTGCGTTTTAATTAACCTAGAGCATTAATGTAACAACAGCGTAAGTAATGATGTAGGTTTTCACGGCTCGATGCATGATGATTGCTTCGAAAAGCTGCTCTCTCGGGACAGCCGCGTCGATGGCTCTCTCTCCTCTCCTCGCGACGTTTCGCCTCACACGTTGGAGGCATCCTAAGGCTTTTCGAAGCAATCAACAGCGGAAGTGCCAAGTTGTAGGGAAGGCTAGGCTGAAGTTTCTCAAGGACAATAGAGGCATCAGTCTTTGTAAGTCGGTGGTTGAAATTCCAGATCATGGAGGAGACGGGTATATCCTGTCGGAAGGCCACCTTTGACTTGAAACCTTGTTTTACCGTTGTTCCTCAACCAGGGGGGATGATGATTGGGCGAGCCCACCCTCGACCGGAATTTTAAACGTGTAACTTTCCAATTGTGGAGTCGAGCGTTTTAAGCACTCTGCCACTTTGCCACACAGTTTAATACTCAAGGCCAAGTGTCCCCAGGGTCGGTGTCTTCTACACTCGCGATGCGCACATTATTTCCTGCGCATGTGCGGTAGTTATGAAAATGGTATGCAAATTAGTTGCATATGTTTAGGTTTCGGCTGTGCAGATAAGGCTCTAGAAACGAAAAATAAGAGACGAGGAATGCACGTAAAGATGGGCAGCAAGGTTTCAAGAAAGAATTATGGCGATTCTATCCATGTGGCTCAGGTGTTATGTGACATGCTCTCGATGCCCTATGCTTGTGGCCCTGAGCAAAAAGTGGAAATTCGACATTGCCATGGGGTTGACCCATTTACAGATGTGATAACAACCACTGACTGCTATCAGGCAGTACTTTTATTAATTTTGAGAAACGTGATGGTTTTACCCATTGCCCGCAGCTTTAGTTCTGGCATAACAAGATTGAGCCAAGTCTCTTGTGACTGTAATCTGAAAGTATTTACGTGCGAAGCTTTGCTCTGGATTTGTGCGCAGTTTGGGGCCGGTGCTATACAGTACGCTAGTGGGTCAGAATGACCCAACTTTAGACTTGGAGATTGTTGGCAGTGCTTGGGAGTTTGAAACCCCATTTGAATTGACTGCAGTCGTAGTAATCGCACACAAATTTAATTGTTATAGACACATTTCTGCTTCATCTTTGTGAGAGAGTCTACGCAGTGACTGTCCAATCGAGTTAACGCCATAACTGTGCAAGGGGAAACTACTTCTTGTTTGTGTCTACAGATGCGTTTCGGGTGATCTGTCCAAGGTTCAATATGACTGCAGGGTTAGCTTCTGCAAGAGACTTCAGTATTTGCAGGACTGGGCAGTAAAGTTTGTGCAGATTGTCACCCGAGACGATATGCAGTGCATCTTAATTGGTCTCTTGTGGATAGATACCGGACGCCCGTTGAATTAGGATTGATGCACATGAGAACACAGCTTGTGGGATGGTTGAAGTTTTGTTAAAATACAGTGCTGTCCATCTGTATTTATTTAACTTTGTGGTCTCCAACCAGTCGATTGTTATCGACAGGTCAATCCCAGAGTTTTTAATAGTCGATCTTATTTCTATGTTCTCATGTCTCCCCGTTTTCGTGAACTGGTACCTATCATCGTGGTAAAGTATGGTCAAATAACCTCCATGCTACAGTCGTGTGAGACTTTGAGGAGGTCCTCATCCAGCAGTGGATTGATGTATATCTTGTACCAGTTTGATAATTTAAAATATGTTACTTGGTGAATTCAGTCTTTCTTTGTGAATTGTGTCCAGTGATACCTTTTGGGAGCTTTATTGAGCATCAATTAGTGATGTCTTTTCACACTTGTTGAATCTGAGCCACCGATGACATCCATATTGCCGATAAGATGATTATTTTGAGTTTCTACAGAGTACTTATTTTAGCAGCCCTGCAGAATTGATGATGGTGCAGAGTTGATCCCCATTCATGGTCTGAAGCTATAGCCCTTCCTTGTGAGTCACACTTACTAACCACAGCACACTGGCCGATGAGTAACATCATGATTGTCTATTATGCAAGTAAATTTGTTTCACATTTCTTTCCCAAGATCTATGCAAGAAGCCAGCCAAAAAAAGGAAATGAAAGAATGAAAAAAACCGATTGTAACAAATCACTTACTGGAATGTAAACATGTTGGGCTAAAAGACCTATTCAAGTGTGACCTTGGTGAATAAATAAAGCCAGACTTCAAATTCACAGCACTTCGTTATAAAATCTGAGTGGGCTTTTTGAATCGTTGTCAAATCTTATTTTCGGGATTCACGCAGGAAGAGGGCCTTCGCATTCCTCGGGAATTTTCGTCAATGTCACAGCGGCGCCTATTTGCGCGCTGGCTAGTCGTTGTGTTCCTGCGCCGCTGGTGCATGCTCATTGTAGTCATCGTCGGCACTGATGTCATTGTTGTACGAGGTGAACGCGAAGACCTTTGGCTCTGGATGCCAGGCTGTGCCACCCCGCGATGGGAATGCTGCACTGAGCATTCACACGTGCCCACGAACGAACGGGTTACCGGCTTGGAGAGACATTTGGGATGTAGGTCGTCTGTCGTCCACATGCCCGAGCGAGTCTCGCCACCTGCATGCCAGTGGAATAGTTACCCACTTGTCTTCCTGGCTCTCACTACACTGGGCTGTCACACTGTTGCCCTGTCTCCTGAACTCTTCAGAAGGATCGCTGTGGCTCTGAAAATTGTGCACATGTTATGTTCATTCGCTGCTGGATGATGTCCTATCCACACCGTACAGGTTATGGTGGTTATCTGGCCCATACATCACGATATTTATTGCGGGTCGATGGTGAAGGTGAGGAGCGTAGAAGTACAGTTCAACAATGGATTTTGCTGCAATGTTCTGTGCTGCCCCAAACCTGGCTGCATTTGTTAGCAAATTCTATTTTTGTCATGATTACTTCGAAAAGCTGCACTCGGAACAGCCGCGTCGTCGATCGCACGCAAGAGGAGGATGGAGGGAGATGGAGCGATCCACGCGGCTGTCCCGAGAGAGCAGCTTTTCGAAGTAATCATCATGCATCGAGCCGTGGAAACCTACATCATTCTATTTTCGTAAGCTAAAATATATAATTGATCAAGGCAATGAATATTTTGTTAGTGCCTGCCTGCACACTTATCGAGTTAAATATTCACTACCATTGTATATATTTAAATATTTGCCTATGTGTGTCCCTAAATACAGGACTGCCTACCAGTCTTCCTACCGACCCGCTAAGGAGCAAACCACTAAGAAGCGTGCCCGCTCACCTCCTTACCTGTTTGTCTACCCACCCATCTACCAATCCACTACGCTATTATCTGTATGCCCACCTGTCTACATATTAGCACTCGCTACAGTAATTCTGCACAATTATACATGTAATGATGTAGGTTTTTACGACTGGATGCGCGATCTTTGCATCGCAAAGCTATTCTCTTTGGATAGCCGTGTCGAGCACTTGTCCTCTTGCCTTCGTGGCATTTTGCCACCACAGGTTGGAGGCATCCTTATGCATCCTGCTCAGGCAGTCTCGGCAAACAAAATAACATAACCTAATGCAAAAAGCCATGTAGGTGAAAGGTGAATGGAAAACTGTTGGACACCAACACAGTGCGATGCAGTCATGTTCGGAGTATTTATCTGCGGTCCGGCTTACAGAGGTGCCCCTCTCTGTTGGTGAGCCTTTGGAACACTTTCCATAACAGGTAACATTTGGTACGTGAATCTTGGCAATCACATTCTTCCCAGCATTCAAAACCCGGTGTTGACTTGCTTCTCCAAGAATGAACCGAGTGGTCAGAGCTGGTAAAACACGTTGTATTGCATTATCCGAGAATGTATTTACAATTATTTGCACAAAGGTGGCACTTTTGTGAGTTTGGTGCTTGCAGTGTAAAGTTGACATAAGAAAAGAACATATTTACAATAGTGATGGTGTGCAGGATCTGGCACTGTGCTCACTGCTATATAGAAACAAAAACTCACACATCTTTATTTTTATAGCTTGTGGTGGTGATACAGTGGCATTGGAGAAGTTTGGCACCAGAAGGTTTTTCTTGAGCACCAAAAGCCAAAAAAAACACTTACCTGCTAAAATAAGTGCTGGAATGAATGTGTGTTAGTGGTCCTGAATTTGTTGGTTAACACTCCACATCTCCAAGGCAGAAGCGAGCGTGTGAGAGTGTGAAAAGTATTTGTATTTGTGTTCTGTTTTAAATGCGGCAACTCAAACACCTTGAATCATCTTTGACACCCATTCCATGGAACCCCAGTGGCAGCTGTCCTTGTTTAGCACAAGGTGCATGCAATACTGGCCTGCAGTCTCATCTCATCTCATTATCTGAAACCGCTTAATCCTATATAGGGTCACGGTGAGCCGGAGCCTATCCCGGAAACACAGGGCGTAAGGCAGGAATACACCCGACGACGGGACGCCAGTCCATCGCCGGGCATTGCGGGACAATTTTAGTCTGCGAGCCAATCAACCTATCCAGGAGCATGCTTTTGGACTGTGGGAGGAAACCGGAGTACCCGGCGAAAACCCACGCGGACACGGAGAGAGCATGCAAACTCCACACAGAAAGGCACCCGAGCCGAGAGACTCGAACCCGGGACCTTCTTGCTGTGAGGCGTCAGCGCTAACCACTGCGCCACTGCGCCGCCCTTGGCACAACATATCAGGGTAAAAAAAAAATATTGGCACCGATTCTGAATTCCAGCATTGGTGAGCATTTGGGTGAATCGGGTTTGCATTATAGGACGAGTTGACTTAGTCAGAGCCCTAATCAGTCTTCGATATATTTTTAGGCTGAATCAACCCAAAGTAAGCACTTGCCATGTTTAAATGCTAACCAGGTAGCGGTCTGATTGGAGTGCTCGACTTGCAAATTGGAAATTTCTGAGTTTGTAAATCAAAGTTGTCGTCAAATGAGAATCGCGTTCTAGAAAATTGGGAAGAGAACAGTTGGCAGCTTGTATACCTCCCTTGCACGGTACAACCAATCTTCGCGGGCTGTGCCCAGTTAACAATACACCGTAAGGTGGTTTTCCACTGCAGCAGTCAAGCCATGCTGCTGAGTGCATGCATTGTTGGCTCTGCCCCTTGCCCCACTTGGCCCAGTGCTGGATTCACATTGCTTAACGATTTGTTTTTGGCTCTGCACAATTTGCCGCTAGTGGCAAGCCATCCGTACGGTAAGGACGCAGCACTGGCACGGCTCAGATGTAGCAGTGGAAAAGGGGCAACTAGAGCATGACATCGACAGTGCGGAGCACCACGGGGAGAATTCCATGAGAATTTCATTGTGCACGAGTTCTGCGAGGTTGCATGAGTCGCGCGGCCATCAGTGATCATGTTGACGGCTATCACTTCCGCACCCGTAACTTTGTGACCGATGGCAGCGCCGACCACAGAGTCGTTGGCTGTTGTCGTGTATAAACATAGCCTCTCGAAATGTATGCAACTTGCACACTTCTCACGGGGTGCATTGGAAAATGGCCGAGACTCTTCCAGTGAACCCAAAATTATGCGAGCTTTGCTATAATATGTTTCTGCTATGCCACGTCAAAGTTGTGATTCACTGCTGGTGCCATTTCCCCAGAAGGCCTTGCTTCCGTCACATGAATTAATGAAATGAGCACATGCACTACAGTTCCTCAGCACGCGGTATTGGCATTGGCAATGACGACGGTTCTCCTTCCACTGCTCGATGAGTGTCTGCCATTGTTGATATTGGTGTACTGCACGTGTAATTTAATGCGCATTTAAATCTTTTGGCTGCCATTTCCCCAGTTTTACTCCAAGCGTGTAACCAATCGGGTTACGACAGCGCATCTGCGTCTCAAGCCTCGCAGAGCACTGCGTCGCCCTGTGTTGGAGGAAAGCGATGAACTTCTGAGCTCCTATGGGTGACCCCGAAGGTGCATTCCCTCCAGGAACTGTACTAGAGGAGGCGTTTCTTGTATAATATTGAAACTAAATTGAATGTACAGTTCTCAAAGCTACCATTTTTGAGATTTAAGTTGCGGCGCGGTGGCGCAGTGGTTAGCGCTGACGCCTCACAGCAAGAAGGTCCCGGGTTCGAGTCTCTCGGTTCGGGTGCCTTTCTGTGTGGAGTTTGCATGCATTCCTGCCTTACGCCCTGTGTTTCCGGGATAGGCTCCGGCTCACCGTGACCCTATATAGGATTAAGCGGTTTCAGATAATGAGATGAGATGAGAACATACTTTTAATATTATGGTAGTGTTTTTCTTGTACGGTTGTTGAGAGCATCAACTCTGCACTTGAGGACAAACGCAGTTTGAAACTGGAGTACCCAGCGAAAACCCATCTCCACACATGGAGAATGTGGACACAATATACTCGTCAAAAATATTAAGCAGGCTGTTTTTGGGTGAGAATTGGCTGTGCTTCCTGTTTGGCAATATGAACTCTCACATGTGACATTGAACCAGAGTGACATCGAGAAGACAATAACATAGTTGCTTTTTTAAGTTTTCCTGCAAGCCCCTTCACGCTGTAAGTCTCCTGCCCCGCTTTACTTGGCACGATAATGTCCAGTTCTTTTGACCACCTTTTGGGAGAAAAAAAAACTAAAAGTAATGTTTGTCGGCCAGACTTTACAACTGAATTGCGCATTGCAACCCTGTGTAAGTGTTCGACTTTCAATGGGAAGGTCGTCGCTTTGAATTCTGAGTAGGAGTCGACTCCACTTATCATTCCTCCTGGATCGATTAAAGCAAGTGTCATTTTCTTGAAAGGTTAACAGTGGCCATCCTGGGAATGTGGAATTTGCACCAATTGCTTCGTGTTTGAAGATAAGTTCTGCCCCTGGCTCACTTGAGCAGCGAGACCCTTTGACCTAGATTGGATCTTTTGTGGCCCATTATGTCTTATATTCACTGATAATTTTGCGTTTTAAAATTATAGTTCAAAGTCTGATCATGGTTTACTTGTTCTGCAACAATGTGTATATTTAAAATAGAACCCCAAAAAATGTTATTACTGCTGATTTTCCTTTCTGGTGCCGTTGTTGTTGACGTGCCATTCTCTCAACATGTCTGTGAAGCACTTTGTGACCCTCGGGTGAAAAGCGCTCTATATAATGCAGTTATTGTTATTAGTTACTGCTGGTGAGAATGCTTTCATAGATTTGTGGTCAGAGGAATGAAAAACAAAAGGTTTACAAAAAAATGAAGGCAAATTCTGCTTTCATGGTGGGATTATGCATAATTAAATAAGACTGGGATTTGGATTTACTACACAAAAATATCAAAATTTGTCTTTAACTGCATTACCCACAACATTCCAAGACTTGTAATCAACTATTTTTACTGCTGTGCTGCACTGAACAGTCCACGGTGTTTGTGGTAGGACGTTGTCTGACCTCAGTCCAGCCCAATCTCACCTTGCTGAGGGCATT
This sequence comes from Mordacia mordax, assembly GCA_036362905.1. Lineage (NCBI taxonomy): Eukaryota > Metazoa > Chordata > Hyperoartia > Petromyzontiformes > Petromyzontidae > Mordacia > Mordacia mordax. Next base: position 24,466,052 of record JAZEWT010000004.1, read on the forward strand.
GAAAGTTAAAACCGTAGAGGGCTTGCCCATTTTAACTGCTTGGAAACCATCACTGCAGAAGGCCATAGGCTCATGGGATTAAAATGATTGCAAGTCGATGAACTTTGCATGCTGAACCTGCCATTCTCAACCTGTGGGTCACAACCTGTGAGTTGGCCATGAGCACCACTCAATGGTGTGTGTAGAAACTATACACAAGAAAGCCAAGTGGGCATTGAGGTGCAAAAGTTCGAGAATCCCTGCTCTAAACCATGTGCGGGTGTATGGCTGATGCATCATATTGCTTACGCTGTACCGGGGCCCAAAAAATTAGGCTACAGCATAACTAACACATGTTGGCTTACGCTTGACAATTTTGACTACACCAGGGGAAGGGGGGGGGGTGTCCTTAATATCCACTTGGCAGCAGATGGAATGCTTTGGCATTGCCCTCACTATTATTGCATGGTCCGAAAGGGGGATTGCCACGTCACCTCCATGAAAGTGTGTTGACCGCTGCACTTTTGGGAAGTCCATGTTGTAAGAGCATGCATTTGCGATGGAGTGCAAGTGATGTTGCCTACGCTTCAAAACCTGTCCCCAGCAGTGAGAGGCCGCTCCACATGTGCGGCTGCAGCGGCCGTGTGCAGGGAAAACGCACCCGCGCCGTAGTTGCCAGTAAATTTCCACGTGCTCAATCGTTCGTCCCCTACCCCCCCCCATTCCACCCTGGACCAGTAATGCTCGCTCCACACCAGTCAGTGGTCACTGCCCCTTTTGTTAACGTGTCGGTGCTTCACCGTGGAGATTTCCAGTGCAAGGCTATGCTGCAGTCATTTGTCGTGCAGCGGGAGTTGATCAGCCATGTTTGTTTGCCTCCAGGTTGGGCATTGAGCATCATTGGGGCTGGCTTCAGGAATAGCCTGGTGAACATTTGAGATTGCTGATTGCACCTGCTGTATGGGCAATTCTTAATTTTCCTTCCTCGGTGTAGGGGATGGCTGCATCTGTTGTGATGTTCTAATGTGGTTAAATCCCGATTGCTGTTTTTGGGTTTTGGCAGTCAGGTGATTATTTGGAATAATTGTCCCAGTGAGCCCCAGGATTGACTGCAGGCGCTGGGAGAGCTGTTGGATGCGAAGGTGCTGTGGTTGAGTGCTCAACTCACTCTGTCAAATTGCAGTGAGTGCTTGTTGACTCAGCCTATCGCTCCTGTAAGATTGCTCATGATGATATTGGGAAGTACCCATTTGCGAGAAGTTAGCAGTGGCTGTTGTATGGATAGACTGGCTCCTGACATATTATTGTGTAGTTTTCACCCCTGCCAGTGACGAATGAAGGTTGTTAGTTGGAGCAGGGAGACATCTTACTTGACTTACAACTAGTGAGATTATATGACTTGTTTGAAATGTAGGCATAGGTTGCTGCATATAGTCAGAGAATCTTGTAGCTGTGTATGCGTGACCACATTTTGTTAAATATTATGGACACCGGGTACAAATTAGACGTCTTAATTTCGAGTGCACTTTCATATGGGGTTATTATTATATTGATAAACACAGCTTTGGGGAAGTCAACAATGGTCATGTTATGGGTAGATGAGCAGCTGCTATGTTATTATTATTGTCAGCCTTTTGAGAATTGTTCTCATGTTGGAAGTGACACATTGCGAAGCAGAGTGGCTTAACGCTCGACAAGGCTTTCCCGAAATTGTATTTTCATTAAGAACAGCTCTTAATAACAGTTCTCATACATTGAGCAGTGAAAACTAAAATCAATCGTAGTCTTGTCAGTGCACTGTTGGATGAAGCCTTTTGTATGCCATGCTACTTGTGGACGGTTGTGTGACCATGCATAAACCAGGCTGATTGGTGCGGCTTGGTGTAGGGGACTGAAGATGAGTTTAGATATCATCTGCCGTGTTGGGGTCAACCGTGAAAACCACTTTGCCACGTTTTTAAGTCCTAGTTTAATGCATTGCTTTTTTAACCTTTTGGTGAAAGGTCCTTAAAAACATATTGTTTCCGGGTACCGACTACAGACAGGAACGTTGGAATTTCCACCACTGGCTCAGAGATGCCTAAAATTATGTTTAATATGTTAAAGCTTGGATTTTTAACTTGAAAAGGAAATGTTTATTGGTTGTTCAGTTTGTTTTTGCTTTCTTGGGCAAAGACATTGCTCACTGGCCCTGAATCCTCAATTACAAGGGATTCATCAACCGCAGGTCGCTATCGTTTCTTGTTTGGGGCACAAATAAAATTGAGGCTTGCAATGTGGACAGTGCTACCTTCCTGTTCGTAACAGGCACGCACGCTCAGACACAATATTGTACTAACCCTTCAAAATAATCCACAGAGGTGGCAGGCGACTGTTCCTTTTTGCACTGGTGGCTTGTCACATTGATATTTTTAATTTGCAGATTGGTGAAAAAAAAAATTCTGCTGTGCAAATATTTTTGGCCAGACACTATCATGTTATCGAAAGTATGTAGGCAAGCCAGACACCCTGGCAAATGCCAGCTTCTTCTTTCGCTACTTGTGTAGAAGCTGTCCGACTCCTCCATTTGATAAGCTTAACGCTATTTTTAACACGTGATTTTTTTTTTTGCCCCAATGCATGCATGACTCTCTTGCCCTAAAAAGTACCATGCGCAAACAGTCTTAAGTACTGGTCACAGGGTTCAACTATATTAACCCTCGTGTCATTGCAGTTCATGCAACATAGACGAAGACATTCAAACCTTCTCTCATGATTGATGTCGTGGCTCACTGTCAAGTACCTATCAAATTCTACTTGCATTTGTAAACTGTCTATGTACTTATATTTAGGAGCAAAATGCTACATGACATTCATCGCCATAATCTGGTAAAGTATTTAGTTTTAACTAGGCATGCCATGGTTCGTGAAGTAATTAATCCTAAATCTCACACGAGGTAGGCACCAATGTGTGTTCTGATAATAATATTTAAATATTATTAAGCATTTAATTTGCGAAAAGAGAACGACTCGTAGGTGTTAGAACAGTAGTGGGGAGGTGGGGGGTGTCAAGCCATGCAATCGGCCTGCGCCAACCCGCCAGACACTACATCCTACATATTATGCTATCGGCAAGTGAATTAGTTTAGTTTTTTTACTTGTAGGCAGGAAACTGGTAAACCCGGAGGAAATCCACGTGGAACAGGGGGAGAGGCATGGATGTTACCACTGCATAGAACACTTTGCTACACGTGTTGTAATTGCTTCTCGTGAATCCTCCAACCTTGCAGGCAGCCAGTCCCAAGGGCACACGTGCGTACCAAGGTAATCTCCATAATGTAACGTACATTTAAGAGGCCAAAGAATTCAAACACACGTTGGACATTCAGTCTGATGGAATGTAAGCATCAATTATGGCAAAATAGCTGACTTCCAACAGGTAAGCACACACGCACTTGAAAACGAATGTATGCACGTGTCCAGTGAAATAATAATAATTGCATTTTTTGAGCGCTTTTCATCCGAGGGTCACAAAAGCGCTGCACAGAAATGGTTTCATCATTGGTCGCTAGATGTGCACAATGGATCAGAAGATGAATACAGGAAAAACAATTCAAATAATCGTAGGAATACATTAAACCTAGATAACTTAGGACTATGGTATTTTGAGGAGATGAAATCGGCTCTTGTGCTGGATGGATTTTAGCATCGTGAAAGGGGGCAGCGATGGGTTGAGGGGGGCCTTTATCCAGCGGTGGATATACCACGGTTGATGGTAACGATGAGACGTACATAACAAAACGGGCGCTTGTAAAGTCATAGGGTGTAAAAAAAGTGGACTCTTTACCAGTTTTCTGGAAATAATACAGTGTTAAGCTCTTAAAGTGCCAAATGGACACCTTTCATGGTGTCAGATTTGCAAAAACCACACGTTTATGGCAAAAATGCAAACAATGATTTGATAAAGTATGCGCTCTTAAATGCATGCATTTCAAGGACAATGCATACATTATCGAAGCATTTTCTTTACGACTTGCGCAGTGGTAACATTTGTGCTGTACAGAAAGAAAGTCCTGCCGGAGGCGGTTCGATTCCCACCTCGGGTGCTTTTCTGTGTAGCGTTTGTTTTCTCCACCTGTTCTGCATGGGTTTCCTTTGGGTTTTCCGGTTTCCTCCCACGACTAAAAAAAATAATCCTTAATTAATTGGCCGATAACATCATATATAGAACGCATTGTCTGGCAGGTGTTGGCGCTGGTTGACTGGCATGCCTGTCTTCACCCCACCTCTGTTTTCCTCACGCCTCTGTAACGATGTCAGTCGCTCCGGATAAGGGCGTCTGCTAAATGATGATAATAATAATAAAATGCCTTTATTTGTCATTGGACAACTGTACAACGAATTTTTTTAATTAATTTTATTTTAGAATAATAATGTTATCTTTTAAGATCTTGACACTATCATTGCCAGAAAACAGGTAATGTATTTCCTTTTTTTACATCTCCATACTGGCAAAAGAGTACCGATGTCATAGACTGGTTGCAACAAACTTCATCAGAGGCTACATACAAATTGCGGGCTGTGGTACGGGTTTGGCCGGTGCGATTGTAAGCGCGACTGTTTATCAGCAGAAAGCACGTGATGCTGCGAACTTGTGGGAAGGGCGGGCGGCCTGGCTGCGATTGATGAAAACAAAAACCCCTCTCTGGGGCTGGAGGAGGAAACGCGAAAACACCCACCCGCTGCACGTCGCAATGTGTGAATCTGGCCGGTTCACGTGAGGCTGGACTACAGAAGATTGTTTGCCTTGGCATGAATTGTTTAAGCTCAAACATAAAGTATGCACCGCTTTGTGACTCACGAGTAGTGACTGGAACTGTTCTTTGCATTCTCGTGCCTCTATTGGAATTGTGGAATTTTCAAGACATACGTATTGTTGTGGGTCAGCGGTGATGAGTGCTACTTTCCCACGAGGAGGTAGAGTTTTTTACGTTGACTTTGACGAGCAGCAAAGCGTGATGATGGTGGCTCGAGGGAGGGGGAACCGTGAGATATTTACAGAGTGGTCACCTCTGACTTCCTGAGTTGGAAATAGTGTTCAGCCACCTGAGAGTGTCAGGTTTTCTACAGTACCACTCTCAGTTCACCAATGACTGTATACCTGAAATAATACAAAGTTACGTGTTTAATACGGCTAATGTTGGATTGGTCCTCTGACAAACACTGTAAGGCCTTATGGAATCCCATGTAGCATTAAGTAAGCGAGGCCTATAGCAATAAAAGCAGTTCTGTGAATTTAGCAAGTTGGCACCATCTCCTGACACTGGATGGGTGAACTACTTATCGCAAGAATTCTGCAGGAAAATTTCCTCTTACATTATGGAGAAGGGAAGAAAAATCTGTATGTAATGCATGTCTGTGGGTGTGATGGGTTACTGTGTGGGTTTTCTGAGAAACAACCTCTCTTAGAGGTGGCCGGCCTGGGAAATCTACATGATGCATTGAAAGTTCTGAAAAAAAAAGTTTGCCAGTTGCGCAATAACACACTGCTTAAGCAATGCATAACTTACATGTTCTCTCATATCCCACTGTCGATCTGTTCATGTGTGTTCATGTAGGTTTTCACAGCTCAATGTATGAGAATTTCTTATAAGAGCTGGTGTTTCAGTTGAGCAAGCAGACTCTCTCCTTCAGTGTTTCACCTCCCAAGCTGGAGAAATCATCAGGCTTCTAAACTTGAGAAGTGTGCTGAATAAGAATATTTCTGACCTATCCCTCTTCTGATCACGAGTCCTGCTTTATCTCCCACAGCTGTTAATACACCCCGGTGCGTGCACCCCTTGTGCTCACTTGCACACAGCCTCCAATTACCCCCGTGCCCTGACTTAAACCCGTGTCTTCTCTCATTGGTAGCGGTGGCCTCAGCAACCGGCTGTACCTGTGCGCCCTCCCGGACGACGTGGAAAGCATTCACGAGGAGCCACGCCAGGTGCTGCTGCGTCTCTACGGCGCCATCCTACAGGTGAGGGTTGGGGCGAGCGTGAACTCTGGGGAGAGTGGAGCGTGCCGGGGTTATGGGTGGGTGGGTGGACGTGGCTAATATGGAGCACGATTGCTTGCTGGATGCCTCGGTCAGAGCACTGGAACCATTGAGATTCTGTGTTACAATCTAGGGTTTTGCCTCCTGTCATTTAAACCTGCTTCTCATGTGTACTGAGTGGATGGCTTCAGCCTTGTCACCAATGACGGCGCGCACGAAAAGCCACACTTTAAATTCGGTTCTGCTCTTAATTTGGCTAAGAGTTTAACTTTACTGCGACAATCGTTGCTCTCATAGCAGGTGCGAGGATATTGCCCCTCTACTCGAAATGGTTGCAGCGGCGGCTTTGTGGCATCCACTTCTGTGGGCTGTTCTTGAACACGGAGGGTCACACCGGCGAAGAATCCGAACAGGCCCACAATGTGGAGAGAACAATTGAGATGCAAATGTTGGAAAATAACAATAAGCTTCAAGCGATCGCTTGCCAAGGTGATGAGTCTTTTTATTTATTTGAGGCTTGGGAGCATGGAGATTGAACAGGAGCAGAGAGCTGAAGAGTTCAGGTTTGGATTAAACAAAATGTTGGAATGGGGGCATGTGTTAGAGTCGTTGTTATTGTCATTAATGAGATTTTAATTTTCAATGGTATTGTCATCTGTTATGTGAAGTGAACAACTCAATTGAATAGGGCATGCAGTGCATCATAGCCTTGATAGTTACGTCTTCATTTTCATGTTCATAGCACATCCTGTTTTAGGTATTCTTGATGGGTCTCCATAAGCGTAAACTTGACCTCCACCACAATTCACCGGCAACACCATTGGACACTTGCAGCAGGGGCATTACCACCGTCAACACTGGAAGCACCGTTTGATGTTGTGCATAGTATTGAATTCTTATTGAAGGGTTTGTCACATAGGTTAGGTGTAGATGTAGTGAACACCGTTAATAACACAACTTTTATCATTATCATCATTAGAACAGAAAATAAATCTTCAAAAAGAGGATGTGGAATAGGCCACTGCTAGGGTGACTCAGCCTGAAATAAGAACACGTGAGAAGAGCATTGCTGTGACCTTGAGAAGCACTTGCGCTGTTCATGTTTTGCTGGAAATCACAGGATCCCTTGGAGGGGCTATTTGTCTCTTTGCCCAGTTGTGCAAGTTGTGTCTCTTAAGCACAAACACCAATAACAGTTGCATTGTTTATAAATCCGGCATGCCTCATTGTTCGGTCACACAAGAGTGAGCTTGTTTCATTTCGTGAATTCGGGGAGATGTAAATAAAAGAAACCAACATTTTTCGGTCAGAACAAAAAAACAATGCCTGACATGACCTGCGTTGTCGGTGCATAGTTGAATCGGCATTTCAGCTACGTGACAACCCATATTGACTTTGTGTAGCAACGCGTAACGTGTCGTGAGGACAAGTACAATAAGTTTGCTTTGTTGCATATCTAGCACTATTGCCATCGGAGTCACGCACGAAGGGGGGGTGGGAGGTCAAATTCTGTTTTAAAAAAATTCTGTCAACTTTGGCTCACATTTTTTGTTTTCGTCAGGGTGTTAATAATTTCACAGCCGGCTGGATGTATGGTTATGATACAGTGGCAATAGAATGGCAGGAATGTTATTTTGTGGAAAAACTCGACGGACATGCGTGACCTCAGGATTTGCTCCTTTGCCAGGGTCCTTCCCAAACAAAGGCTGCACTGTGTACCTTATGGATGTTCCTCCACAGATACTCCGAGCACATACGGAGTGTGCACAAAATACCGCAGACGGTGTCGCTTACTCTTGTAGCTCAGTAAAGTCAGTCCAATCAAGACCCAGTAGTCTTCCTGCACAACGAGCAGTGGCCCATTGTTCATCCTTGGTGATGGCTTCTAAACAAATAGTAAAAGTCCAGATTCCATTGACGTGACAATACCGTTTTTTTCGTCAGAAAGCAACACTACTCAATTTACAGGTCTCCCCTGGATGGAAAAATGAGTAATTGATTTGACCCCCTGTTTGTAATATGAACTTTCATTCGTCTGGTTCACACTGCCTAACCACAGTGCCACCAAGGGTTTGTTAAAAATTACACCGGTTTCTCACTGGTTCATGACTAATACTTTACTATTTTTTTCTGTTATCGTTCAAAATATTCGCAGTGGGTGCAGTTTGAAATTTGAAAATTGACAAATGCAAATCTCAGGCATGGATTGGCTCAGCTCATAATCCTTTCAACCATAATAAATCGAATTCCATTTGTAGAAACTCAGCTGTGGTGGTAATATATTCAGACTGGATCCTGCCCATAGACGTGAGGAATTTCCACCACTGACCCGAAGTCGCCTGCCGAAATGCCACCTTTCGTTTTACTTGAGCCAGCGATTTATTTAGTTTCCATCGTTTTATTTCTAAGAGCTTAATTGTTCCTTGAAGTCGTCTGCCTGCCCTGAAGTGCCCAGCTCTGATCTGTGCGGCCAATTGCTGACCCTGTCCCACTGGCTGCTCTGAACAAGGTCTCCTTGTGGTGGGTGACGTCCACTCGTTTGAATTCCGTGTCTAATTGCTTTTTAATCGACAGCACGTGCGAAATGTTGGGCTCCACATCTTGCAGTCAGCTGATGCTTAATGAGCACTCCCTTCCTGCTGGCCCCCTCCCCCTCAACACACGTACACACACACACAGTGAAGCTAAAACGGATGTGGAGATATACGCTTTGGAACACTCTAACGGAATAATAGAAGGGAATGGGTGTCCAGAAATTTGTTAAATGCGGATGTTTATATGATTATCTTATATACAGAGGAATGACCATATCTTCCAGCAACCTCTATATTAGGACCGCTATTAAACATTGAAATGCGTGTATCTAATAGCAATGCAACACTCTATAACAAAAACTATTATTTCCAATACACACCGCTGTCTCGGAAGTAGCGGAGAGCATCCGTTGCTTCCAAAGTCTTTTGAATAGAGGACTGTTTCACCCAGGTTATACTCGACAGGGGTAGTGTGATTATAGTAGGAACTGATGTTCCTGATCTAGATGTTTATGGGGCCAGGTGGCGGTAATGTTTTTGAGAACTTGACTTCAAGTTGAAAGGTTACAAGTGTTAATATTAGTCAGTGATTGATTAGGCTATCATTTCTCCAAGGTGCACAAAATGAGTACTGTTTTGTGGGAAATCGGTAGTTTACGTCCAGTAGAGAGAGCGGCGTTAGGAGTTGGTCGTTAAATATTGTTTTAGCGTTACCGTATGAAATTAATTGATAAAGAAATAGGCTTACCGGTTTACTATGCAAATAGGAATGCTTCGCAACATGTAGCATTTTTATTTTAATTGAGAACCGAAGGAAGCTGCTGTCACAGTGTCATGGTTGACGCAATGGACTTGCAAGACCGCCAGTCCGATTACATCTCCTACGACACTGCAGTCAAAACAGAAAGTTCTTAAATTTCGCCCCCTCCCAGCCCATTGCTGTCCACCCAGCAGGATAATGTGCTGCAGCAGTAACATCTGCACCTCGGAGAAAAAAGGCCTGCCCGAGGCGGTTCGATTCCTGCCTGGGGTGACTTTCTGTGTGCATTTTGTGTGTTCTCTCCCTCTCTTCTGTGTGTGTTGCCTTCGGGTTCTCCGGTTTCCTCCCACAGCAAATAATAATAATTAATTGGCTGATAACTTTATATAATGCAGCGTCTGGCAATTGTTGGTGCCGGCTGCTTGCCTGGCTGCCTTCTGCCCGCCTCTCTGTGGCTTCCTTGCATCTCTGTAATGATGCAAGTCGCCCTGGATAAGGGCGTCGAATAAATAATAATTAATAATAATGAATGAAAGTGACTGCCGTCGTAGTTATCCGAGGGTTGCGTGTGGTGGGGTAAAGTGTGGGTACGCCCCAACCTGCACGGTATTCGTTCAATGTTAAAGTATCAAAGCGGGAACTCAAGAGATGCGAGAAAATGAGAGGGTAGAAGGAAGGCATCCATGTGGTTACTCGGTGCAAACAAAATTGCCGGACACTGTGTCGTATATAGAATGATGTTATGGGCCAATTAATGAGTGTTTGTTACTTTCTGGGAGGAAAAGTGGGCAACCCAAAGAAATCCCATGCAGAAGAGGGGAAGAGCACACACAGTTCACAAAAGGCAAAAGAGGTGGAAATCAAACCATCTTGGGCAGGACCTTGTTTCTGTGAGGTGGTGGATCGGTGCTTTGTGACCCTTGGGTGAAAAGCGCTTTGGAAATGCAACTGTTATTAAATATGTTACGATCAAACTACCCTGCTGTCCAGTAATGGGTTCCTGACTTTCGTAACCGGTACAATAGTTTCACAATATCGTTTCCCGATTTTCGAGTTATCGGTTAGCAGCCCTATTAGGAATGTGGAATTTTCACTGCTGGCTCAGGGGATATGAATGGGGAGGACCCACCGCCCCATATGCGCCATTGATATAGGGATGATTGTAACTTAGAATTATTGGGGAAAGTCTCGCCGAGTCTGAAGATTCGCCTCAAGCAGGGTTCCCGCGTCGAAATGCTTAGTCAATCCCTTTTCAATTGCGAGTTCGTAGCACCCTGCACTGTAAACCCGGAAATTCAAGTTGTATTCCTAGCCACAGCTGACATCAGTGACGAGTGGTATCGAAACTGGTCCTGGCTGCTTCCTCTCCGCCTACCCGACACTGTGGGGTATAGTAAAGTAGGATCAACACCCATGACTCCTTGCTTGGTGAGGTCTTCATTCAGCAATAGGTTGCCAAAGGGATATTTATTCTACTGCATTGCAATTAATTTAAAAATGAAAACTGTCACTGTGAATGTTATCCATAATAAAGCCATTTGGGGTTGGGTTAATGTATCGTAAGCCCATCTTCACCCAACACAGCCGATTAGTAGGGTTTGTTACATGAACAAAACGTGTCAATTCTTTACCACTTGAGTGCACCCTGCCTTCAAGAGCAAACCCACAACATTTACAATGAAATACGACGTTTCGCTTTTATCTGCACTCATCAGGCACCTGGAACAAAGGCTCTGGAGAAGCCTGTCAGATTGTAGGTCGTTCTTATAACAATAAGAACGTTGTTGACATACCGTTCTCTCTGCAGCTTTGTGTAGCGCTTTGTGACCCTCGGGTGAAGAGCGCTCTATCAATGCTATTATTTTAATATATTGCAATTGAGGGAAACAACTTGAGTCGTTCTAATAATTATAGAAAATGTATTGAGCAATATCGGTTTTAAAGAGTTAATGTAATTTATTTGAAATATCAACCCAAACCTATGTAAAAATACTCATTGTATTAACAGAATTGATAATCTCAGTCGATTTCTGAGTGACTCGGCTAAATGACGTCTATAATTAATAATAACATAATTTATTGATGCGCATACATTAACCCCGTCTAGATGCTGTGCATATGTGGGTCGGTCCACTACCTCCCTGTATATAAAGAACTGCAACCGGAAGACCTCTCCAGAGGCTTTCTTCGAGGCGCCTGATGAAGTTGATTACAGGAATCAGCGAAAACTCGTATTTCATTATAAACGTTGTAGGCTTGCTCTCCAACACCATTGGTGTGCTGAGGTAGTAATGCATTGGCATGTTTTTGTTGACGTAACAATCCTTATTGGCTGTTGGGTGAAAGTGGGTTTGGCACAAATTATGTGACCCAACCCAAAAGGCCTTTATTATAATTGAAAAGTAGCATAATTAGGTTAGGCATTGGCTACAGGTGCCCATTTCTAAGTGACTTTAGAGCCATTCATGATAATGAATTAATATAATTGGATTTGCTGTTGTGACATCAGATGTCCTTTTCACTGTCATTGGAATACCACACTTATTGTAATGGCATACACTACCAGTGGCTCTGGCTTGTTCATTAACCCATTACAACACTACACCGTGATTGCAGTGGTTGATAAAAGCAATGAAACATCGCACCACCGTTAATGCCGCACTCGCCAAGTTGGCAAGCTTCCATTTGACTGATTAGTAGGCCAAAGGTCCTTATTTTCAAACTTCTCATTTACAACCTTGCACTACTCGTTCTCAACCCGAGCATCGCAGGCTCCGGAGAAGCCTGGATTTCTCCAGCCGAGACTGGCCAGGGTCGTTAAGAGACCGGTCGCAACGTTGTTGCTATCGGCTCAATCTGGCGTTGGTTGTGGTAGAATTAAACATTTATCAGTCTGAAAGCGATGCCTGTCGTTCATTCTTGGAAGAGTTGGCCTGGTTCAGAGACTTTGTTTGGGTTTCCCTGTGCACTTCCCTGTGATGTTCTTGCACGTTATTTATACAGCTGTGGCATCTGCCTTTGGTGTGAATAGATTGACGTGAAATGCCCTCAACCCCATGTCTTAAAATGATGAAAGATTTTTCCACAAAGTGAGAAACACTGTCCCAAAAGAGCAGCTCTTAGAGAGAAATTCCCATATCGACCTACTTTAGTAAATGAGAAACACTGTCGTGTCAGGGAAACAGTGCCTTTTTTTACGAATGATATGAAGAAATCTGTTATCATTGCCTTATCCCCCAGCATTTTGGAGACGCAGATCAAAGGTGGTCTGTGTGATCCACCAACTCTCTATGCAACGCACTGGAATACAGGTGTGCACAGATATGATCCACTTTTTGCTCTTCCACGCAAAGGGGCAATGCTAATATCTATTTGACAGTCATGACCCAATGGGAGAAATTCCGCATTTAAAGGGAAAGGAGCATTTTCTGTATGGTGCAGCCATTGATACCTAGACTGGCTTGACCATTGACGAGAACCTGAACTCTCAACCTCTGCCATTGCAATCCGATCACTCCCAACCATTCCGTCTCCCGGCTCCATTATTGCGGGCGAATTTCTTTATCAATGGTTTGATCCACAGTGAAACGGCCAGAGGATAATCAAGGGTATGGAGTGAAACGACATGGTGTACTTTTAAGCTGTGGTTGCCTTGTCCGCAATGGAACGTTACGTCCTCTTGCCCTGTGAACTGTGTTCAATGAAGGTAAAAGGTAAACGATATGGGGACTGCTGAGATTATGAATGATGGTGGTGCTTATCAGACAGGTGGTTTGTGACTGAAGCAAAGATCAACCACGTGTGGGCTGCCCGTGGCGACATAGCACGCAATAAAAGCTTTTTTGTTACCCACGCTGGTGTGTTACCTTGTCGCTTTATTCACATACGCATCGCTGCCCTTTCTACAACTGTTTTCTTTGTTGTGTGTTTGTGATGTCTTCGTGGTGTTTTCAAAAATCTTATTTCCTTTTTATTTTGAATATTTTGTCTTTTTCTGTGTTGGCACCTTCTCCCCAAGTCATCAGTTCCATGCAGTGAAACATTTAGTTAGATTCTTTGAATGAACGCAAATGACGTGAAGTACAATGACGTTTGCTTCACCTGAAATGTTCAACTCGTAATTCGAAAGTGCTCCAAGTCAGGTCCTTTTATTAGCCAGTGGCACCGTCCATCATTTCTTTGTGGTTGATAAAATATGCACTACTCGGTGGAAAGTCAAATGAGTCATCCTTTGGACTAGCTAGTCTCTGCCATGGGAATGTAGAGTTGTATCTATTGGCTCAGATTCACCTGCACGCTGCCCTATACCGGCTTGGCCATGGGTTTTCCAGTCCCACACCCTGTCTGCAGAAGCTGAGCCGTGCTGCTTGTGCTACACCCAACGACAAATATACAAACATGTCTCGCCCAAAGCCAGCTTCAGATACCGTGTTGAGGCTGGCATAGCACGGTTTGGTTCTTGATCCGCTCTGTAAATGGTGAACACCACCACCCGTCCCATGAGAGCTCATTGCTGACGTGGCTCAGGTGCTCTACTGGAAAAACGGGTTGCTTGACTGATCTTCGAGCTGCACGGGCACGGTCAGATTTCCTCCTGCGTTAACTGTTCACGTGGTTTTCTGCCCCCCCTCCGTATTTTTTTCTTTGAATTGGCAAACATGAAAGGCCTGCAGCACCTTTCCTCTGAAACCCTTTGCTCCAAAATGAGTTTATCCTTCTTACTACACGCAAACCTACCGTTACGCATGTGCCTTTTGCACTCTGCTCCTTTGCTTTTAGAACATTTTAGTGGATGTGGCTGCGGTGCTTATCGTCTTGGGCGATCTGTGACCGACTCAACTCTACATTCCTGTGGTGGAGGTGCATCTCATCAGGACAACCTTGCTCGACGTCACTAAAAGCCGTGATCCTTATTTTAGGAACCCCAAAATAGTGATCGAATAATTTTAACCTGGCCTGGGATTTGAACTCATGCCCTTCTCGAATAGAAGTACGTTGCCATGGCCCAGGGACCACCCAGTCATAGTGTGTGCGCTAAAGGAGCTGATGGCATCAGTTGTACAGCTTGTTTCTTATTGACCCTGTGTAAATTGGGCGTTATCTTAATCCTTCACGAATAATAGCATTGCCTTTATTGCCTCTTTTTAAACCGGCTTAGTTGGTGAATTATAGCACCATACTTATGTGCACATGTGTAGCCTGTTTATCAATCAACTGCTGGATGAGGGTCTCCCCACACTATGCAGGTTGTAAGGGTTAATAGCCTCCCCTGAAAAGGTCAACGCGTAGTCAGTAGGTTCACCAGTCAAATCTCTTTTCATGCAGGTTGTAGTCGTAAATAGCATTTACATTTCTAAAGCGCATTTCATCCCATGGTCACAGCGCTGCACAACCGTATTTCACCATGCTGGTGAAGGTGGGAAGTGTAGTACAGCAGTTGATTTTGACACACCGCCCTCTGTTCTCAAGGTAACCCATCCGCAGCAACGGATAATAACAGCTACTCCAGGCTAAACCTTTTCTTGTCTTTAGAGAGCTGCCGAGATGGAGTGTCTTCTCAGTGATTTGGTGGTAGATACACTCCATATGCCAGCTCAGATTTTCCATTATGGAATTTCCCAAAGACATCTGCCACCTTTTTCTCATGTCCTGTTTCATGTTTTGTCTTGTTTCATTTTATATACGTGCTTTTTTATTTTTTGTTGTCTGCGTTTATAAAAATTTCAACCTTTGTTTCACCCCTTTGTCAATAGATGTGCCACGATGATGGTTCCAACAACAGTAGCCCAACAAGTGTCACTTTCCAAGTAAGTACACATGTCCGAGTTATTTCTGTTGCCCTTTTTGGAACCTCTAATTTATGTGCGTGCTGTTATTTTCTCCTTCAAGAGCCACTGTAAAGCATTTATTTTTGTAAACTTCATCTGAGAAAATAATGTTGTCTATGCACTGTTACGTTCGTCTTGTACATATGATCACGGTTGAACACATGCTATCTGTTAACATTCACGTGTTTACGGTCATCTGTGGCCTGGTGGTGCCATGGGTACAATCCCCAGTCTGGGGTCGGCTCTACCGTCTATCACTCCAGAGTGGGTAAATGCAGTGCGGCTGTGGCGTGGGGGTCAGCAGTGGTCATGGAGAGAGCCTGGAACGATCATGTGGAAACTTCACCACTGCCTGAGGGCTACTAATGGTGTTAAGCATTGCCCCACATAACAATACAATGCTCATCAGCCATGGTCTTTATTGGATCAAGGCCTTCCCAAGCTATGCTCTCGATCCTCTGCTGTAATACAATGCAGTATCTCTATATAATGCGGGAAGCAGTGGTTAGAGCACTGTGCTACTTGCAGAATATTCTCGTTCATGGCCAATACCATTAACGATGATGTGAACCAATCCTAAGCCTAAGTTAGGTTGACTGAGCAGAATGAGTACCTTGTGCAATGTGTAAGCATCTCTACTCAGGAGAAAAATCTGACCGGGCGTGGTGCTGGTCACCCACCCCCTATTGCCTTTTTGGCCTTCTAGGATGCTTTTTAACAGCACTTCCACCAATAGTCTTTTCAAGGCTTTATTGGGGATCTTGCGCTTTGTATTTATGACAGATGTACCTGTTTCTCAATACGCTCTGCAGAAGCAATGGGCATATTTATTTGACAGGTGTAGTTATTAGCAGGGTATAAGTAAAGTGTTAATAATATTTGCACTTCTAGAGCGCTTTTCACTCGAGGGTCACAAAGCGCTGCACAGATTTGTAGCGAGAACGGCATGTAAACATCAGAGTACATCAATTAATGAAAAATAATGGCTATAAATCAGTTAAGGACATAAAATAATAATCATGGGCGGCACGGTGGCCCAGTGGTTAGCGCTGTCGCCTCACAGCAAGAAGGTCCCGGGTTCGAATCTCTCGGCTCGGGTGCCTTTCTGTGTGGAGTTTGCATGCTCTCCCCGTGTCCGCGTGGGTTTTCGCCGGGCACTCCGGTTTCCTCCCACAGTCCAAAAGCATGCTGCTTCATAGGTTAATTGGCTCGCAGGCTAAATTGCCCCGCAGTGCCCGGCGATGGACTGGCGTCCCATCGTCGGTATATCCTTTCCTTGCGCCCTGTGTCTACCGGGATAGGCTCCGGCTCACCGTGACCCTGTATAGGACTAAGCGGTTTCAGACAATGAGATGAGATGAGAATAATAATCATGGACTTAGGCAGGGCGTTGATAGCACCAGATCACGGGTAGCATATGAGGATGACTCAATCACAAACGGTTGCACACTGCACGCGATGATCGATTGAAAATGCATTCCACAGTGGAAAAAACGCTGATTGAACTTGATGGAGATCAGTTTCAAACGGGGAGCCACTGTGACTTAAAATCAAAGCCTAAACTGTTGATATTACTCAATCTGAGCTCTTGTCATGAAAAGGCCAATTTAGGGTCTTTTCCCAGTCCACAGTTTAACGGGTCTAATTTTAAATGTTATCTATTTGCTGACGGGGTGTATCGTCTTTGTGTTTAGCGGTTGCCAAACTTTGTGGCCGTGTGGCTTTTGACCCACGCATCGAATCCAGTGACGAGCTGCGGTTGGTGGATCGTGCAGAGATTGAGCCGCCAGGTGTGTGAGGCATCCCACCTGCAGCGCGATTAGGTGGTGCCCGCAGGAGCAGTACAGCAAGTTGGATTATAATCTTATTTAAATAGCTTTGACTCTTTATTTGATGGCCAACATAGTATTGTTAATTATTATTTAGCAGACGCCCTTATCCAGGGCGACTTACATCACACGCAGCAATACATGTCAAACCACAACAAACATACATATATGAATACGGTGGTGCAGTATGTAGCGCTATCGCCTCACAGTAAGAAGGTCTCGCGTTTGATTCCCAGCTCTGTTACCTTTCTGTCTGGAGTTTGCTTGTTCTCCCTGTACCCGCGTGGGTATTAACCAGGTACCCCGTTTTCCTTCCACCCTCCAATGACACGCTGCTGCCAAGGTTAATTGGCCTGCTGAGTAAATTGCCCCCCATAAAAAGAGTGCACTGCGATGTGCTGGCGTCAGGTTCTGGTTATTACCCCCCCCCACACACACCTGGCGTCCTCTGTCGGCCGGGATAGGCTCCAGCCCTCTGCGATCCTCTACAGGATTAAGTGGGTATTGATAATGAATGAATGAAAAATGATACATATATACGTTGCATACTTGCCTCCAAAACAGAAACACGCTTGTAATAGGTAGCAAGTACACAAGTAGGTTGTTGAGCTATGCATTTATAGGTACGAGTGTGCATTTCTCCGAGCACTGGCTTATTCAAGCTTTCCTTTGCATGGTATGTATGGAATTGGTGAAGCAGCTTGAGCAGTGCCTTCCTGAAAAGACCCATGATGATAATTTACATTTCCAAATAACCTTTCCCTCAAAAGGTCGCAAACATTGTCCTCCATAGGTCAATAAACACAGCTTACACACAATTCTATTAAAATGGGGTTGAGCAATGATAATGGTTATTGTGCTGCGCTGTTAACCCGAGACCCATATTTTATTTTATTACCATGGCTAACATCAGTGCCCAAGTGTTATGAAAACCAGCTGTACGCTTCACTCTGCATCGAACTGTATTGACGAGCATATCGAGTATATATTTTTTTTAAACCTCGATTGACTAATATGGAGAGATTTTACTGTTTAGGTGGGTTGAGAATACACGCAGTCCCAATGTTATATATAGGCCGCGATGGGCTACGGCTCCCCGCATCACTGTACAGCATTAAGTGGATATTTATAATGAATGTATTGAAGGTAGTTTGCTCGATGTATGCGCATTGCATGTTTTAGGAGCATTTCTCCTTCGCGATGTTTCGCCTCCCACGTTTCAGGCAACATCAGGCTATAAATCGAAAACTTGATGCCTCCAACGTTGGAGAGGCAAAACATTTCATGATGCCGACAACTCTGGAAGTGAAACATGAAAGATAAGAAATGCAAGACCAAGACACTGATATCTTAAAAGTACAGCTCTCAGTAGCAAATCAATCTAAAAGTAAAATAGAATACTGTAGATGCAGAAATTGATTGAGGTATTGCTGCAATCAGCATTGAGCCACAACGTTTCTCTGGCTCTTTAGCTATGAAATTTACCCAGGGTGTGTGTAAGTAATAGCTGCAATATCGATGAACAGTTAAATGTTCACACTTTTTCTCGAGGCAATTTGTGCACGTTAATATTATAATTCAGCCTTTTTAAAGACAGATGGCGCAGTATTAACACACGTGCCACCGTCTTGCACATTTAACTGTGAAGTTTGTCTTCGCTCTTCCGAGTAGGTTTCCTCCCGATTTTCCAGTTTCCTCCCACAGCTAGACAAAAACACACATTGGAACTGGTATTAACCAAAACAACACA
Source organism: Mordacia mordax (assembly GCA_036362905.1). Lineage (NCBI taxonomy): Eukaryota > Metazoa > Chordata > Hyperoartia > Petromyzontiformes > Petromyzontidae > Mordacia > Mordacia mordax. The sequence continues at coordinate 24,484,751 of JAZEWT010000004.1, forward strand.
GTGCTAAAAGAATACCTGCAAATGAATCAAACGGAATTGCACGCAGTATCACCAACTACTGTGAATATATGAAGGGCCGAACTGAAAACATCTTGAGATTTATTGAAGCTTTCCTGGGTAAAAGAGCAGAATTAAAATAATGATCAATTTTCAGCAGTAAACTCGTTATGGGAAATGTGCACGTAGTCATTGGTAATCAACATGGATAGGTGTTTAATTCGACAATGCTGGCCACACCTTGTGCCATGAAGTCTGCAATAGGCCCTCACAGTGCTACTGCCTACAGTCTTCATGTTCAGTGTACATACACAGCTCTTTTTTCAGTTCCCTGCCGGATGAGGTTCTCCCCATGCTGTACACTGGACACCTGCTCTCTATGCAATAATGCGCCTATGATAGGCAAAATAGCAATTATATATGATGGGCCGTCTGTAAAGTGAATGTTGATTTAGTCCCTTTTTCTGTGTGGGCTTCATTGGAAAACGCCACTTTTTGCTTAGTCAATCTGCCAAACCTCTCAAAGTAGACCCTCCTGAAACTGAGTGTTGGCACTTCTTGTATCTTGGCGTGACTGTTAGATTTTATCCGTACCTTATTGTGCACAACAACACTCAATCCATAAATTTAAACATCACCATATGTAACTGAAACAAAATGACCATCTAAGTGGTGTTATGGTTTAGCTGTTTGACTCACAATTTGGAAGGCTTCAAGTTAAAATCCTGCTCATTTCTTTCATCTCATCTCTCATCTGAAACCGCTTAATCCTATATAGGGTCACGGTGAGCCGGAGCCTATCCCGGAAACACAGGGCGTAAGGCAGGAATACACCCGACGACGGGACGCCAGGCCATCGCCGGGCATTGCGGGACAATTTTAGTCTGCGAGCCAATCAACCTATCCAGGAGCATGCTTTTGGACTGTGGGAGGAAACCGGAGTACCCGGCGAAAACCCACGCGGACACGGGGAGAGCATGCAAACTCCACACAGAAAGGCACCCAAGCCGAGAGACTCGAACCCGGGACCTTCTTGCTGTGAGGCGTCAGCGCTAACCACTGCGCCACCGCGCCGCCCTATTTCTTTGACTTAGTTAAATCGTCTCTGCAGGGGTTCATAAACACGAGCACGACTTCATCAAAGGAAGTCACATAAATTATCCAGCGGTAAGACTGGCAGTGGAATTTCCACCACAAGAATCAATGTTGCCAGTGGAGGTGCGTGTGTCATCCAATTCTCGCCTGAGCAGACACGAGTGTGGATGATCTGGTTTGGGTGGCTTTTGACATTCAGAAACCAGTACCGGCTCACTTGATTAATATCACATGCGTGCGTGAAGAGCCCTAAAAACTAGCTCACGACTTGTAATAAGTGCAGTCATTTATTTACACTCTGGCCTCTGGTTGCAATGATTGATGGATTCATTGATGTGCATATTCTCGAGCTCCTTTTGATACGTGCATCTAATGGTGTGGTTACTGATTGTTTACAGATAAAACTTGTTTAGTAGATGCTTACTCTGCTTTTGGACAAGGACAAAAATGGCTCTTGATTCATTGCATAAAATTGACCTTGAATTGTTAGTCTAGCTTTGGGCAGAGGTGATGCTAACGTAATATGTTCCTATAATGCCACCAAACAATATGCCGTGATGATGCATTTCTGCACATGGGGTGGTGATTGGATGCGCAGGTGAATTGCTGACAAGGTTGGTCCTGTCGGAGTGGTGAGTATGGGAATATCATCTCATTGTCAGAAACCGCTTAGTCCTGTACAGGGTCGCGGTGAGCCGGAGCCTATCCCGGCAGACACAGGGTGCAAGGCAGGGATATACCCACGATGGGACGCAAGTCTATCACCGGACACTGCGGGCAATTTAATCTGCAAGCCAAACCCACGCGGACACGGGGAGAACATGCAAACTCCACACAGAAAAGCACCCGAGCGGAGATTCGGACCCGGGACCTTCTTGCTGTGAGGCGACAGCGCTACCCGCTGGGCCACCGCGCTGCCCGAGTATTGGCAACAGCTGCGTTAAACCTAAGCCGTTAAATGACAACGGGATTGTAAAGAATATTTTAGCTGGATTTCCGAACTGCCATTGTTTTGTCGCCATTGGGCGCCAGCTTTTATTGTCCACCAATCTCTAGGCGGTGTACTCTTGTGAAATTGCGTTTAAGAATACTTAAATTGGGAGAGGTAGATGGATCGTGGTTGGGGCTGCAAGGACTAAGAGGAGCAGATGTATGGAGATGGTGAAACTGATGCCTCGTAAATGGTCGTATATACACGTTGAAATGTACAACATACAGAAATATACTTTTAAATATGCAGAACAGCGGTCCGTTGGAATAAGAAAAACTCACTGGTAGATAACTTGGAGCAAATCTTTCCAAATACCGTACTTCCTATGGGTATATAATTGGATGTGCAATCATTGCATTTATTCTGCTGGATACTTTGTACATCAGTCGTTTCCCCACGGAAACAAGCGCTCGCTATTTTTGGCTCAGAGCCAGTGGTGGAAAATAGTAACATTCTGATTGCGGGCCATACTGTGCAAGTAATTACATTACAATCGGCCAAATACCGCCTTTTTTTTTACATAATAACAACTTTTTCTGAAAACAAATTGCTACCTTTGCAAGGTTGACAATTTCTCAAACGCTTTGTTTAATGAGCGTGATCGTACTAAAATTCCCGGGTTAATTCAGCGCTGGCTGTCTCTCCGTGGTTTATCATTTAATGATCTTTGCCCCATGGGCGTACTTGGTCGTGTAATGTGTAATTATCAAAATAATATTTAACGCCGTCAGCCATTCAGCTTCTTTCGTGTGAAGGTTATTGAGCTAAGAAGAGTGTTTTCAATGGACACCTAGCTAACATGGCAGCCCCATAGCTATAAATGAAGAATATAAGTTAATAGCTTGGTGTTTGCCGTTTAGATTAACAGGAAGCAATCCTTATGTCTACACAACTATATACAGTGTCATGCAATTTTACGTGGACGGTCTTTTTCTTGGTCTGCTGTTGGCTTAAAGGCCCTTCCTACGCTGTGGGTCGTGGATGTTTCCTTTTACCTTCATTGTACTGGCTAGTGGCTTGGTGAAAGTGGGGTGTGCGTCGAGGTGAGGCTACACAAGCGAAGTTGAAAAATATCCGCCTGACACCGATCTTTTTACAAACTTAAAAATACTTGAGCAGCGCGTGCTGGTGCATCTACCACATTTATCCGCTCTGTAAACGTAACTCCCGCTCTGTAAACGTAACTCCCGTTCAGTATGCACACCAAACCCTCCTCTCTACTATCACTACCGTCGTGACTATTGTTAGTGTCCTCCTTGTGACTTGACTCTGCGTAGGCAGTAGCACGGGTCAAACTGGGCATTTCATCCACTTATGAAACCATCGATCACAGTCTCCCGCGCTGCATGCAGATCGTTTGGGATCCTTGACAACGCCATTTGCTAAATGGAATCCTACCCGATTCGCCGTTATAGCTTTATCCAACATTTACAAGATATATCCTGTGTGGCCCTGTTCCTGTTTAGCGACCTACACCCACAGGAATCCGTTCTTGGCTCTCTTCTCTTTGCAGATTTTGTCTCCAGTAGCCAGGCTCATACAGAGTTTAGATGTATCCGTACATCAGCATGCTCATACCCAAATATACATCCCTTTGGAAAACATCTGGCCCTGACAGAGGAAATTATTTCTCAGAATCCACATCAGCTCTACAACACTGGCCGATGCTCAAAAACCTATACCACAGCCACTCAGAGTCCGTGGCCATGACTTTCCTATTGGCAAATTTGTCCTTCAATCCGAATATAGGCAAGGGATCTTTGAGGACTCTATGCCCTTTGAAAGCAAGGCCTTCCTGAACTTTTCACGCATAGGTGCTATATCCATGACCAGCACTGTGGTGGTCATAGCGCACTACTCTAAAGTCTAGTGTTACAAATTTAACCCCAAATTTCGTATCCATCATCGATAGCTATATTTTATTTACATGCTCTGTGTATTTGTGTCTGGTGGAAAGTCAGTCAATTGCAGTTTGTGCAAGGGTGGTTAAAATCAGCCTTTATTGCATCACCTGTGAATAAATAACAAGTGCTAGTAACAAAACCGGTAATGCTTTGCGGCACGTCACGGTAAACATAAGTTTTGCCTTGACAGGATAAAGCATGGATGTGTTCCCACCTGAAATGTCTAGTCAGCGTGGAAGAGTAACCGGACACATCTCCAGAGCTCCCTGTAGTGGGGCGTCCTCCGCCAGCTGTGGCATGAGCAAGCAAGCAATTATTTTTAGGGCCTCACGTTTACATTTTTAACAGTGAAATGAGGGCTTGTATGCTCAGACTGCCATGTGGTTTATACGTTTGTGCGCAGTGCGGTCTGCAATTCCTCTTGAATCGGTCACTGGCATCAGACTTTCAGAACTGGTAATCAATTTTAAAATACGTTATCGGTTCCCCAATTGTTGTTTAACACATTATTTCCTTGCACACTTCATCTGTAATCATAAAGTCTTATTTTCAAATCTCGGATGAGACTTGACTGAGCTTATCACCTTAATTTAGCACGTAACAATCAGTAGGCATTCCAAAGTTGTTTTCCTGGGAAGGGACTACCACCGCTTCCGTAGAACCACCTCTTGTTTGTAAGGTTTGTACTGGGTTATTTTGTGGCTGACAGTGCTCTTTTTGAGGTCATGGCAGCCTACTCCATAGTGTTGTAGTGCAAACCTGTAATCCAACAACCTTCAGGTGGGATTGTTGGGATGCTGCAGGGATGAATCTGTAATATGGCTGTAAGCAGCAGTATGGCAAGAAGGTTGACAAAAAGGTAGTCCGTATTTTAGGGACCATGATAGATGTAAATTTCGTGACGCCTCACAGCAAGAAGGTCCCGGGTTCGAGTCTCTCGGCTCGGGTGCCTTTCTGTGTGGAGTTTGCATGCTCTCCCCGTGTCCACGTGGGTTTTCGCCGGGTACTCCGGTTTCCTCCCACAGTCCAAAAGCATGCTCCTGGATAGGTTGATTGGCTCGCAGACTAAAATTGTCCCGCAATGCCCGGCGATGGACCAGCGTCCCGTCGTCGGGTGTATTCCTGCCTTACGCCCTGTGTTTCCGGGATAGGCTCCGGCTCACCGTGACCCTATATAGGATTAAGCGGTTTCAGATAATGAGATGAGATATACAGCAATTGTATACGGATGAGATGACGGTAAAGTTTATCTATATCTATAGCCACCCTTGAGTCATCCGTTTCCTGTATGCTGATGGATTCTCTCAACCCGCATGTGACATCAATAAAAATTGCAGCCGAGATTCTCAGCCACTGCTCCAGTTTTTGAAACTGGAACGCACTTTTGCGCGAGCAAGGCAGAAGACTGTAAATTCCACGAATTGCATTGAGGAAAGTTCAGTTCCCAGTTTACTACACGCTGTAGCTCATAATCTGGACGTTTGATTAATTGATTCGGTGGCGTTGCCAGGTTTGCAGAACTATGTGACTAAATGAAAACATTCGACAATGTGCTTGTTGGCTTGCATGCACAGCCGCATGTTGGTTTCTTGTTTTTCACGTATTCTCTATTCATGCGTGTGTTCATGCGAGTGCCAAATTTTTGGCCGAGTGTAAAAACAGACATACACCTGCACGCACGCCCACTTATTCTCGTGCACATTTTCATACACCAAATACACAACGATTATAAATACACATAGAATTTACAGACTGGGCGGCATGGTAATGCAGTGGGTAGTGCTGTCGCCTCACAGCAATAACTCCCGGGTTCGCTTCCCGTCAAGGATGCCTTTGTGTGGCGTTTGCGTGTTCTTGCCGTGCCCGTGTGGGTTTTCGCTGCGTACTGCGGTTTCCTTTCAAGTCCAAAGACACACTACTGTCTAGGTTGATTGGCTTGCTGAGTTATTTTACCCAAAAAGTGTGCCCTGCGATGTACTGGTGTCACATGCTGGGTATCCGCTCGCCTTGCGTCCTCTGTCGGCCGGGATAGGCTCCGGCCCACCTGCGACACTGTACAGGATTAAATGGATATTGATAATGAATGAATGATGATTGCTAGAGGCATCCTCTGCGCCTGAGGATGCCTCTAAAGTGAGAGACGAAACGTCGTGAGGAGAGGAAGCGAACGACGTGGCTGTCCAGAGAGAGCAGCTTTTCGAAGCAATCATGCATTGAGCCGTGAAAACCTACATCATTACAATGAGTGCATGAACGACTATAGTGACAGCCATGCCATAGTAGTTGTAGTGTCAGAGTACATTGCACCTAACACACCGACAATGATAAGCCCCCCTCCTCTTCTTCACTCTTGTAGAACCTAGTGGTTTTGTTGTTAGCAAGTACCTATTAAGGTTGGCATGGTACCCGAGGGTGTGTTTTGGCTCAACTATGCCCGTTTGTTTTTGACCAATACCGAAGATGTTGATCACACCACTACAGGTAGGTATTTTTAGGCAGTCTACTTCGAGGAGTTTCGGATCATCTGCCCATGTCATAATTTATGATCAGTAATCACTCTGGGGTGCTGGTAATGCAATGCAAAATTGGTCAACACTTCCCTCCTAAGCCCATTCACACACGCAGACACCTACACCCCCCACATACTTAAGCTTATTGACCAATGGGGCATGGCACAGGAGATGGCGTAGTTAACTTTATGTTTAGATTGTCTTAAGTGTGTGCGGATTTGGCATTAACAGTAGTGCCAGCCCATTCAAGGCAATGTCATCAGTGTTGAGAATGAAGGCCACCAAGGGAGCAGAGTTAATAATATTTGTATTTCTAAAGCTCCTTTCACCTGAGTCACAAAAGCCGCTGCGCAAAGCTATGGAGAGAATGGCATGTCCATAACATCATAATAAATCACTGAAGTAAAATAATAACAGTTACTTAAGAGACATCAAGTAGCAAATAAAATAATTGTTAAAACAAATAAGTGAAGCAGCAAGAAGGTCCCGGGTTCGAGTTTCGGCTCGGGTGCCTTTTTGTGTGGAGTTTGCATGTTCTTCCCGTGTCCGTGTAGGTTTTCGCCGGGCACTCCGGTTTCCTCCCAAAGTCCAAAAAACCATGCTGCTGCATAGGTTAATTGGCTTGCAGACTAAATTGCTGTTAGTGCCCGGTGATGGACTGACGTCCCATCGTGGGTATATCCCTACCTTGCGCCCTGTATCTGCCGGGATAGGCTCCGGTTCACAGCGACCCTGTACAGGATTAAGCGGTTCTGACAATGAGATGAGATGAATAAGTGATGGAAAAAGTGTTTGAGCAGGCACAGATCAACAGCGTGTCATCATCAATGGACGGATAATTATAATAATTGCATATGTATAGCATTGCAGCAATGTGGCGCATTGTATTTATCCAAGAACGTTTGTCATTGTCTTGAAGGCCTGAAAGTTGCAGTCTGTTGGCACGCTGTCCCTGTCCAGTTGGGAAACGGTTAAAAGGAAGAGTGCGCAGTAACTCAATGGCCGACTGAATCCTAGTTGACACACTCTGGAGTCTGGCGTGATGTAATTAAAAGGGGCCTGTATTGTCCACCCTTGCCATTGAGCTGATAAGTCAATGGATTCTTGAAAGATGGCCCATATTGTGTGTCTTTAAGGCAGCCAAGGTGTTGGTGGGTATAAGATATCTTCTGTATTAATGTATACGCACCTGTCGTTTAAGTTTGAGTTCCCCTCGAGGAAAGGACACATGTTGAGAAACCATTTACCATTGATACTAACCACAGCTCAAAATAGAACCTAGGTCCCCAGCTTCACAGGGCAGTGAGTGAACCCCTGCCACATTCCCCTACATTATCAGGCATACACGGATAACATTCACCCACACGCACATCCTGAATCAAACAGATGCTTCCTGTGGATGACATTCCTATGGGAAGTTTCCATGCCAATCGCGTGGGTCGTGTGGGTCCTGTCATTGTGTGGAGCGCAGGCCCACGCTGTGCACCGTGATGGATTCCACTTTCTGCTACGTTTTAAATCTTTCACTGGTGTACATGATGAGCTCCATTCGTAGATGGATACGCACGCGTTCAAATCCCAGTCAGGGATCAACTCAGCCTATCGGTACTGCGAGGTATTCGTTAGGACGTGACTTGTCGGAGACTGACCGGCAGGTCACGCGACAGATCCATGTGTTGCGAGTTAACTCGGATGATTTGCGGATGCACCACTAGTGATGAATATTGCACCATTTTTGTCAACAGCGGGTTTTTTTTTGTAAAAACAGTAATGTTGTTCTAATGATAAACTGACTACTTTCATAGGAATGTCCAATTTCTGGTATTCACTCAGAGCAATCAACAAGGATGTGAGCACTGCCTGATACATTACTTGTTTTAGCGACGCACTAAATGTATTGATATAGGTTGTCACGGTTGGATGCATGGAAACTGCTCTTAAGAGCTGTTCTTGCTGGATAGCAGTATCGACTGTTCTTCCTCTCTCCTTGGGATAGAGGAGAGAGGAGGAACGGTGAAACACGACTGTTATGAACGAGCAGTTCTCAGACGCAGAAAATGTACAGTAAATGCCAGCCAGCCAAGGCACTGCTGGTGAGGTCTCCCGATTTGTTTGCAGAAGGATAAAATGTGATAGCTGAGCTTTTGTTTAAAGGCACATTGCGTGTCCTATTTGGCAATCGATAGTGTTGAATCAAAGCCATGGATGGGTTATTTTTCAGATGCAATGCCAAATATTGGCCGAAGGCCATCTCTATGTAAGAGGTCATGTTTACACATGCTTGTACAATTCCATGCACTGCTAGATAACACACATGACGGGTCATAAGGATTAGTTCACAATCCGGATTTTACCATGCGATTCGGTGCAGATTCATGCAAACAGGAGTATAGACTTTAAAGCATTGTACAGTATAGCTATTGGTTATGCCGTACTGCCCTCTACTGACAATCCTGCTCTGTCTTAAGTGGAAGATCAAACACTTTGTCATAATTGGACATTTATTTTAAAATCTCTTTATTATGGCCACGTTGCAAAGAATAGTGTTTGAAAACTGATTATTACCTGTCGATCCTTATTTTAACTTTTAGTACCGCTACAGAGTCCGTAACAAAATACATCTTGTGTGTCTGCATATCCATTCATTATCAGTACCCACTTAATCCTGTACAGGGCTGGGAGGGGGAGACATGACTATCGATGTAGGTGTTCACGGATCGATTTTTGAACATTTGTCTCAAGAAGACTGATGATACCTCCAATGCGGTAGGCGAAACGTAGCAAAGTAAACATGACATGCTCTACATGGCTATCTCCAAAGAGCAGCTCTTGGGCAGTTCTATATGAAAACGATGTTTTGCAATTGTGCAGATGTAGCGTGGCTCTGCTTTCGTAAATGAATATATAATATTGGTTTGATCTAAAATCGTAGTTCCTTAGACTCTAAGCTCGAGGAAGACATCAGCGTTTCATCCAACTGGCCTTTATCAACTATTGTTGAGGTTTACAAAGCGAATCTAACATGATCTCGGTGGTTGAGGTTGGGTCCTGCAAAATGGACTTGGTGAGGTACATAGTCATTAATATTTGAACGTTTTAAACCAATGCCTATCAAATATTAATTTTCTTAAATCCAAGGGAGAAATCTGTCCACTGCATTGTGGGAATATGCCATTTAGCCTGTTTCGAAGTTGGCCAGGTGTGGCTATGCACTCCTGTGAAGAGGACTGAGTATAAATCAGCATGTTGTACATAATAGCATGGGCTGTAGTGCCTTGATCGGTTTTGTTAAAATGTGTATTGAAAATAAGAATTCTACTCATTGTCTTGGTGAAGAGTAATGATTTATCACGCTGGCCACATCCCATTTAGTGGACAAATGTGACTTGACCAACACTGCTTTGTAATAGATATAAGACCACAAAGGTTCGTCCACAGTAAGTGTATCAATATAATTATATAACCGCAGGACACAGCTCTCGTGACTGTGTGTGTTTGTGTGTGGCCTGCTGTCCAACATCACCGATGCTTTGTTTCAAGCACATATGGAGACCAGACTTGAAGTTTGGATCCACCGATGCTTTGTTTCAAGCACATATGGAGACCAGACTTGAAGTTTGGATCCACCACGTTTCTTAGCCTTCACAGACTTGACCAGCACCTAATCTACCCAGGTAGTTAATACCATCACCGTTAGCAGTACCTGCTTAATCCCGTACAGAGTCGTGGGGAGCCACTGCTGATCCTTGTAGACACAGGGTGCAAGCAGGGCTATATCCATGATGGGATACCAGTTCACCGCAGTGTACTGTAGCCCGTTGAGTCAGTAATCCAATTAGCCTATGCAACAGTGTGTCTTAGGAATGTGAAAGGAAACCCGAGTACCCAGCAAAAATCCACGTGGAGAACGCGCAAGTTCTGCACAGAGCTGCGGAGAGAATGGAGAGTTTATCGTGATTCCCTAGATTATGCGTGCATGTGTGTCGGGCTTCCACTAGGTCACGTTGGATAGACGTAGTTCGATGATCCATGTGTGTGCCTGCACCTTCAGCATGGTGTCATAATAATGAGAACAGTTTCCATGTTATATACTGTTATGATGTCAACCTTTTCTGTAAAGGCCGTGGGGCTCGCATTTCCACTGAACTTTTTCTTGCCCTCTGGAGCTTCCTGAAAATATGAAATCTAAAATATATAACAATATTTATTTTTCCTACATCGTACACTACCTTGACAGGGCTTTGTAGTTGTAGAGATTTATTTCCTTGAAAGATGTATAACGTACAACAGTCTGTATGCTTGTTGAGTGAAATAAAACCGCTAGTATGTTAATATAAATTAGCGGCATTGAGGCTGTAACTGGAAACAAGGTCATCACAATTTTCCCGTTGCCAAGCAACTATTTCCCCACTCTCCTTCCCCGTGTGCGCCACTCTGGGCTTGAAACCCCAGGGGTGATTACCTCCTCTCTCGTACAGGCGAGGAGGCCCCGTGTCTCTCAGCAGGCTCTCGCAATGGATTGCCGAGCCACTGAGCCAGTAAAGCCAAGTTCGAACCCTGGTTGTTGGGTGATTCGTAATAGTCACGCTGGAGCACTGAGCCAGCACTGCTTAGAGGCCCGTGTTTGAATCTAGCTGTTAGCAGCTAATACACCAACATGCCGGTAGGACCGACCCTTTTATCAGCAGTTAATGTAATTGTAATAGCTATCTCGGCCAGCACTGCTGGGAAGCTTGTGTTTAAATCCAGCACTCAGCAGATACTCAAGAATAAACCAGTCAGTTTTTATGTAAGCTAGAAGGAACTATTAAGCTATATCTCTTTTTAAAGGTTAACCAGCTGAGAGGTGTAAGTTATGACATCTCATGAAACCGGGGGGTGGTTTATTCAGAACAATTAACCTAGGCAGGATGTCTTTGGGCTGTGGGAGGAAACCAGACCTCTGGTGAACATGCAAACTCTACACAGAAAAGTTCAAGAGTGGGGAATTGAACGCGGGACCTTATGGCTGTGAGGTGGTTGTGCTGCTCACAACTATGCCATCCTACTCCTTTGATGTTGTGAACCTAGTCACCAATTCCTGCGTGATCAAACCATGAAACCGAATTATGGTTGCTGTAATGCTTTTCTGCATTACTGATACTACACTGGGAAGAGGAAAATGATTACTGGTTATTGATTAATAACCGTAGCCTGAATCCATGTTTATAACGCGGCACGTTGGCCAAGTGGGTAGCACTGTCGCCTCACTGCAAGAAGGTCCCGGGTTCGAATCTCGGCTCGGGTGCTTTTCTGTGTGGAATTTGCATGTTCTTACCGTGTCCACGTGGGTTTTCACCAGGCACTCCGGTTTCCTCCCACAGTCCAAAAAACATGCTGCTGCATAGGTTAATTGGCTCGCAGACTAAATTGCCCGCAGTGCCCGGTGAAGGACTGGCGTCCCATCGTGGGTGTATCTCTGCCTTGCACCCTGTGTCTGCCGGGATAGGCTCCAACTCACTACGACCCTGTACAGGACTAAGCGGTTTCTGACAATGATATGATGATGATATATACTGGGGGGAGGAAATTATTACTGGTTATTGCTTAATAACCATAGCCTGAATCCATGTTTATAATGCATGGATATATATAAGTGCATCCCAGAAATCATGAACGTTATCCTTTCCAACTGACTCCCAACACTGAGCCAGTACCTATTTGTTTCCTTGCTATACCTTGTCTTTGTTTTTGTCATATTGTTAACCCAGGCCACTGATGAATAATGTGACAATGCTGGCTTCTTTGAGTCCTGACCTGGTTAACAAAGAAACATATCCTTAATCCCACCTCTGGTGTTTCATTGAGGCCCTTTTTCCACTCTGTTTACAGCTCGTTGTTTGTGGTTTTCAGCCCCTCACTTGCTACAGCTGAGCAGAGCCTAATGCTGCCTGTCCGACTGGGGCTGCCTTGCAGGTTTCACACAACAACGGTCATTCTTTCTGCGTGTGGGCGATGCATGTCCGCACGTCTTGGCGCCGCAGACTTGGAGCGTTAAAGGGAGTGGCGATGTTGCCACCCGGTGGCAATGCACGTGGAACAGCTGCTCGGTCAATGTCAATGCTTCTGCAGGCGGATCCGTAGTCTAGTTTGAGATCTCGACACAGGAGTGATGGTGCGGTAGTTGGTACTTTGCGATGTGATCCCATATTCCCACGTTCACTTCTTGGCCACACGCTGGCTAGTGGAATTTGGACCACGACCAGCACTGGTCTTCCATTAGGTTGATTCAACCTTGAGTGAGTGCTCGGCGTAACATGCAGTCATCATCTCTGAGGGGGGAGGTGTGCATAGAGGTGTCCAGGCATGGTTGCTGGATACGCCACCACTTCGTGCGTCATTTCAGCCTTAACAGGTTCTCACTAACAGCGCTTGCACCGTTAGTCTCTGAAGCCTAACGAGTTATCTGTGTTTGTGTGCGGCCGCGCAGAGCGCCACGGCCATCGTGCTGGAGAGCGTCATGTTCGCCATCCTGGCGGAGCGAGCGCTGGGGCCCAAACTCTACGGCATCTTCCCCCAAGGACGCCTGGAGCAATACATCCCGGTATGACCGACCTCTTTTCAGCAGTGGTTGCCAGCTAGGATAATGGATAAGAGCAGAACATTTCAGTATTACCAACCTTTTATCAGCACATGTTACATGTCAGGGTCATGGGGAATAAAATAGTACATGTTGGTAGGACCAACCTCATATCCAATTAAAATGGTGTGCTGGCCGTGGTCATAGTATTGATAATTTAAAGATAATAGCATATCTTTTTTAAATTCTTTAAAACAATCTGAGGACCATAGTATTAAAACTTTGACGACCATAGTTGTGTGTACATGTGGGTCAGAGTGGTTGTTTACGCATACTTCACTCTGACCAGCATGGGTTTGTGAAGGTGGGGAGCATATGCTTTTTCATTCATTACCAATACCCGCTTAATCCTGTAGAGGGTTGCGGGAGGCCAAAACCTGTCCCGGCCGACAGAGGGCGCAAGGTGGGGGAATACCAGAATGTGACACCAATACATCGCAGGGAACACTTTTTAGGGCAATTTACTCAGCAGGCCAATTAACCTCGGCAGCAGCTTTTCTTTGGACGGTGAGAGGAAACCAGAGTAACTGGAGAAAACCCGCGCGGACATGGGGAAAACACGCAAACTCCACACAGACACCAGAACCAGGAATCGAACCTGCGTCCTTCTTGATGTGAAGTGACAGTGCTACCCACAACGCCACCATGCCGCCTTGTCTTTTGAACAGATAGTGTGATCATATGGACCTTGCAACCCTGGCTCAGTGCGAGCAATGGTGGTCGTGAGTATTGAGCTACACTTTAGTGGAGATTCGCGTTGTCACGTGGTGAATTGTGTTTCTTTACTTCTGCACACGGTTCTCTTTTTAAGAGTCGAAAATTGGACACGGAGGAGCTTTGGGTGCCTGAGCTGTCGGCCCAAATCGCCACCAAAATGGGCCACTTCCACCTCATGCAGATGCCCTTCAACAAGGAGCCACGCTGGCTGTTTGACACCATGACCCGGTGAGCAGGCGAGGCACTAAGACAAAGGATCCACCATATGGCTTAATGGATGTTTACGGCAAGTGCTGTTTGTGAACCACTATGAAGACTGATACCAAGGGGTGGTTGGCACTCACCAGTCTCCACTGCCATTGTCTGCCCTGTGGTGATGTTTACACACTGCGCCAGGTACTTATTTGAGACCGAGTCAGCCTAGGAGAGATCCAGGACCATTTTAGGTATTCGTCACTGATGTTAGTAAACAGAACTAGAATTTGGGTGGCCATGTTTGTAGTATGGCACTATAACTACTGAATTACCGCTCCAACACCTAGACTACAGGCCCCTCATATATATAACCTTAACAGACGTTTAGAGTCAGCTGCTGTTAGCGGAGTAGCACTTATGTAGGCCAGCACGGCACACGAGGGGGTGAGTGGTCACCACTTGAACAACACACTGACTGGCCTGTAGCGTGGACCCTAATGTCTCCAAAACAGCACCAGCTTACCGTGTTTGCCAGTATGAAGAGTGGTATTCTTAACCTGCAAACATTTTAGGCATTTTTCAAAAGCTTTACTTTTCATCAATGTCAGTACCCACATAGTCAAAATATGTAGGCGTGAGCCCATCTTTAAGAATGTGGAATAAGACCAAGGCTTTGCAGCTATTTATTTTGCAAAGGGGCTATTTTCTTAAGATTTACACACATTGACATTGGCTTAAAATAATTTTTTTGTTCTCCATGAGTGCCTCATAGTGTGAAAAATCTTTTTTAAGGTAAAACCAAAAACGAAACCATTCTATTTGATGTACAAGGTAAAATCAACTGAGCAATGAGCTCTTTTTCAGAGATAACCCAGCCACACGTGATGGCTCAAGTGGCTGTTATCATATGCAGAAATATATGGCAGCAGACAAATATTCTAAACACATGCATCTAAAACGATGGAAAAACCATGGAGAGTATGCAAACTTCAAATATACAGTCGTGGTCAGGGTCAGGATTGATCTCACAACCTCCTGCACACCAGACAATGGAGATGACATCTTACCACCATGGCAGTAAGGAGGAGTCAAACTCTGGTAGCCAGGTTTGCAGTGCAGCTCTCGAACCGCTGTGCTTGCCACTCCCCATCTGGACGTTTGGACACTTCCTTAAGTAGTGCTTTCCTTGGTGATGGAAACTAGACTACTTGGAGAATAATAATGCTATTTATAACAAAGGTCCACACAAATGGGTCATGAGTCCACTTTTTATATTGCCATTTCTTGGCCTTAGCTCAGCAAAATGTTTTATGTGTGTTCCAAAACCTCTCTGCCAAGTACTGGATGGCATGTGCGCACCACTGTGCTTATGTGGTGTTACAGTACACATCTGTTCCAGAGGTCCCTGGTTCGATCTTCTAGTGTGGCACTTGAAATAAATTTCCCCATTTTTTTCCACCGAGCAGTAAAAATGGTTACACCACAGTTCGTCGATCAGCATGTTGAATGTGGTAGGGTTAAGTGTGGGTACTCCCAATTTTAATCAAGAAGTCTGGCCAACGAGGAAGAGGAGATGCAAGCAGCTATCTCGTGGAGGCCCTGCGTGCCTGTGCTAATAAGAGAACTGTGCCAAAGGAAGAACTGCTATTTCACTGTGTCCCTGCAGGTATCTCGACCAAGTTATGACGCTGAACTTCTCGCGAGAGGTGCAGATCCGGAAGTTCAACAAGCTGCTGGCCTTCAACCTTGTGCAGGAGATGGACTCCCTAAAGTGAGTGGCTACCTGGCAGTGAACCACTGTCAAAGAGTCACAGCGATGTTTATTTGGAGAGTGCTTGCTTTATAACAGCAACAGTCAATTAAAGCCAGTGTGGAGTTGTCATACATCGTACCGAATTTACGAAATTTTAGCCGCAAGAGTTGTTAAACGTAACGGGGAGTTGAAACGATAGTTGGCTCTATAAACCCTTGTACACATGACAGTTTGTTTCACTGCCAGGTGCTGGAGGGTTTGACAAAATTTGGTCTTATCATGACGTGGCCTGACCCACAACCCTGGTATGAATAAAAAAACCCTACATTTAAGGTTTACTTTAATTTAGTTCAGTTTATTAGTTTACATCCCTTTGTTAATACACTTCTGGATGAAGATTTGATTATACTGTGGTGGTCTTCCTCTAACTACTACTTGCATGACTATTGGATCTGCAGCATTAATAGCTTCATTTTTCACGAAAGACCTCATTGTAGAAGTCCTAAACACATCATACACTAACTCCTGAGCCCTATTAACCACTTTATTAGCAATGCTGTGTTTACATCATGCCCTCCATGAGGATCCTACTATGCCAGATAAACACAGAACTGCAGTTAGCTGAGCCAAATTGTTGCAATCCATTCCAACACATGACCACAGTTATACCTTAGTCACCTGTAAAAGCATTCCTTAAATAAAACCTAAAAACCACACTGTCTCTTTGTAAGATATTTGGGTGGCCAGGTCTGATTCAGACATCGATGGGAAATGAAACTAACTTTGGGAATTCTTTTCCTGTTTCTCATCGCGCAGGTCTCTACTCTCAGAGACGCCATCCCCAGTTGTGTTTTGCCACAACGATTGTCAGGAAGGTAACTCTTTGTGCCGGTTCCTTTCTTATCGCATGCAGTTTCACTCCATCGCCACTGAGCGCAAATACGGTTTGCAACCACGCTTATGGAACATTTCAACAGAAAAAAAAATTCGGTCAGGTGTTAATGTAGCAGAGCCCTATTGTCTCTGAACCGGAGCGTCACGAGTCTTCAATCCTTGTTTAGGGTTCCATTCCACCCTTCATCTAGCATTGAAAAAAAACTGTTGACATTTTGTGCAATGTCAACTGTGATTGTTCCATAGAGATATTGGTCATATCCATGACAATATGGAATTTTCACCAGGGCTGCCACTACTGGCTCAGTGGAGATGTGTGCTGCCCCTGTATTTGCTTTTCCAGAGAAACATTTGAGTTTCTGAATTAATTTTGATTATTAAAGCAAAGAAAGGTACTGCTTCATGGGAAGTCGACATTGGTTATTCAATGCAGAGGCTGCACCCTTTTTTCTTGCCTAACAGTGTTCCACGAATCCTCAGTACCTGTTTTGTATCCTTTCTCCTCAGGGAATATTCTCCTGCTCAATGAGGATGACTCTACTGCCAGCGCTCGCCTCATGATTATTGACTTCGAGTATAGCAGCTACAACTACAGGTGGATAATGCTGCACGCTCTCCTAATGAACACTCACCTGCTAGGCCTCGCTGGCAAGGCCTAACTGCGTTGATGTAAACATCTCGACTCTAAGTTAGATGTGTTTAAAAAAAAATGTGCAATTTTTTGTATGAAGTTGTGTGGGTGTGTTGAAACCAAATCATTGCGCAGTGGTTTGAAATGTGCGCTTTAGCAAAACTCTCCATTTGTAAAGTAAAATGTGACGTTTGTATGTGAAATAACTAGAGTAAACAATTGTGACTTTTTAAAATGGCTGTACGATATAAGGCAATGATGTTGAATCAAAAACATCATTTGCTATGAAATGATATCCAATATATTCATTAAGGCAGTATATAATAAAATATAGTGAATGTAGAGTATGTGGGGTATAATTAAATACCCATAAAATACGTTAACATTTCACATATTGCTAGCATGAATTTGTAAATTATTTGGTAATTTAGCAATCTAAAATAATTCTCGTGCGAAAACATTTTCACGTCTAAATGCTTTCTGTAAATAATACATTGCTAATCGTAATGGTACATGTATATGCACAGCAAGTCTGTAGATGTAATTGATATTTTTTGCATCATAATTGGCTTCTCTGTAATGAATGCCTTGTTGAGATCCACAAATTTAAATGTGGAACTTGACTCCGTCATTGCAATGTTTGTATGAAACCATTAGCAATGTAAGGGAAGTGTGACATGTTGTCATGCAAATTCCTTGGCATTTTGGAAATGGTGCTGGCGTTTTATTGCTAGCAAAATAGCAGCAATGTCTAGTCTACAATCTGTTGCTGCAGCAAATGTAATGATAATTATAGCAGTAAAAGCGCGTTGGCGTTTGTACTCGTTCGTAAAACATGCAGATCATCCAGCGTGATTTTAACTGTTTAAATATTTTCTAAAATGTTGCTGCAATACAGCGGAGGTAAGTTTTCTTGCATTTCGTCGAATTGTTTGACGTAATGAATTGAGAATAACGTTAAAAAAATTTAAACGTGATTTTTTTCGTACTCACTGAATGCAATTTACTGCATTTCCTACATTTATTTTAAGAGCAGCTGTGTTATAGCGCTGAAAACTAGTCAAAAGTGTATATCCCCATTCTGAGTTTACAAAGTCGACTTTCGACTGTAAAATATTACTATTAGCAGGTTGTTATTTTATCCTGTGCTTACTGCCATTGTTGCTGTTTTAACGTTGGCAGGAAATGTCAGTCATTTTCTATTAGTTGTTGACGGTGGAAAAGCGACGCGACGGTTGCTAATCCAAACTCTGTTTTCATTGGCCTTTGCCATGAGCATTATCCGATCCCATTCGCTAATAGCATTTCTGTCCAGTTTTTTGAAACGTGCGACAGATACTTACACATCCAAATTAACTTAGCGCTGTTGTCAGTGCATGTTAATAATGGCACATTATCCATGCAAATGAGTTATTGCATATGGATCACCAATGTGTGCTGACACAAAAGGACATTATTTATTGCAAACTAAATTAGTAAACCAGCCTCTTTAGAACCAACATTAATCATTCGTATACTCACCTTGTCAAATAGCAGAACTTTACATTGAGCCTATAACTGTTCGAAATTATACATCACATACTTAACTATACTGGAAATAAAAGAGAGACGTTTAAATTGTTATTGCATTTCAGAAACTCGTGACAGCATTTTGTGATTTGTATACATGGGAAGATGTGTGGCTCGTTGATGGTTAAGAGCCCATATATAATCATGCAATGAAACGTAAGACTGATAAGCGCTCATTTTAATCAGGGTCTGGATTAGCAAGTTTTGTGCGTTCGCTAGCAGATGGTTGCCGGATTTTGGCCCACGAGGAGGAGACTTGCGTTGTTGCTCTTGAAGCGATTTAGATTCGTTTTGTGTTAGACTTTCCCGCATAACCTGATCTTAACCCTTCTAGGGATGAGTGGAGCTCGGTACACACTTCTTAAAGCAATGTAAGAGCTTTGCCTGTTTAAAAAAAATAACCGTATGCCGTTTTCTGGTCTTATGCATTAAATACTTAAATGAGCAGATAAATGATGGAACGGACTCGTACGTTCAGTAGCGAGGCGCAGCGCATGTTTGTTCGTATTCATAGTGGCCCCAGTATTAACTTCAAAAAAATGCCACGCGAGCGGCGTTATATTTAATTTCAGCTACAAAAAAAGACGCAAAGAAACCAAAGTCAGAGATAGCAAGAAAAAAAACGAAAGAAAATGTGTTGTTCTTCTGCAAAATTGTGTTGTGTTCGTGTCTGTCTTCAGTTTGTGTTTTTGATGCGTTGTCAAAACACTAACCGAGGGCCCCCTACTGGTCTGCACGAGGCTGGGGGTTGAGTAAGTGCCTTCGCCGATAGACAGGTGGCCCCACGCGGGCCACCACGTGCGCTTGTTTATGACACCACGCACGCACGGGGGACCATTTGCCGGGTTACTGGGCTCTGGGCCTCACTCCTCATTCTCCCATCCTGCATCCCCCAGCCCTCCCCCCAACCCCCCCCCACCCTCCCCCGCCTCCCATACATTGCCGTGCAGCGATGGCTGCAGCCGGTTCCAGGTCCGTATGCCGTCTGACAGCACATCTGAGCGATGAGTCTAACCGCTAGGCTCATGACGAGCCTGGGGCACAGGTTGGAAAGCAGCATGAGAGCCTCAGCTTGTGAGAGTCATGATGTTACAATGAGAATCTTAATAATAACAACTGTTGTTCCTTGGTAGCACACATTATACAGTACTGTAATGAGTTTCATCAGGTTTTTGAGGAAGGGGAGGGATGCATAAACAGACTGGAGTGAGGAGCAGAGCCTATCCCAGCCAACGGAGGATGTAAGGCAGGGGAATACCCAGGATATGACACCAGTACATCGCAGGGTACACGTTTTTTGTTTGGGGGGGGGGGGCGGGCAATTTGCTCAGCTGGTAAATAAATAGTCTAGTATGTAGTGATAGATGGATTATGACCTATGAATTGCTATTACAAGGCAAAATAGCATTGGTATACAATTGTAACGCCAACAGTAACTCTGCAGAGATACTGAAGGAAAGACCAAGTGTATCATCGTTTGCACACGTACTGGTGTTGGTTTTTGATTAAAGGGATTTTCTGCACGTGCCAAAATGGTACACTTTTGTACAAACAGCAAGTTAATGTTGCTGATGTGACAATTATTTAAACACCGTTACTCAAGTCTGTTGGTGGTCTCTACCACAGCAATGTGAGGAATGTCGCACAGTCCTGTCTGTAGAACAACCAGTCTTGGCCTTCCATAAAGTGGTGCTCATTTTACAAACCTTTGAATGATGATTGTTAAAAACCTGCCTTAACCGTAGCTGAAATTTGAACTCCTGTTATTGGTAATGTGAATCGAGCATGCTGTGATAGCACTCGGAGGCGAGCAAAAGCTTTAATGGTGATATTTACAAATTCAGGAGTAATTCGTGATTTTTATATGTTTATTACAGCATAAAGTACATAGTGAGCTTACAAGTTCTAGCTGCAAACAGGGGATGATGTCAAGGTTGGTGAAGCGAATTCACACCAAGACCAGCGAATGCACTCATTTTGCCCGACGGCCTCTTGACAAACCCGACGGCCTCTTAGCAAAACGCGAGCCTTGCTAGTCGCGGTGACCACTACGACACCCACCGCTGCACGGCAAGTGGGGCAGGGCAGCCACATTTATTCAGCCCCGAAAATTAAAACCCTGTAGACCCTCCAACCTCCTCAAAATGCACTCGCTCGTTTGGTGTGCAAGATGATAAATTGGTGATGCCTCTTTGCATGTTTTTGTTGTTATTGCCAGTGATTGGTTTCCATATTGGCTATTGCTTGTCTTGTTTGAGTCTCCAAGCGAGCAGAGGTTTGTAGGAAATTGAACTCCCATCTGCTCCCCACCACTGCCCTGGCCTCAACCCCTTTCTCCTCCCTAGATATTTTGTTGATGCCACCGATACCCATTAACCCCGCAAATACCCTCGTGGAAAAGTGGTCTAATCTAAACCATAGCTCCATGCAACAGCACTCACAATAACAGCGTGCCCAGCTGTAATGCTGTGAGTTGTAACCTATTGCTTGCAAAGGAAGCAAAGATTGGAACATTAAATACTTAATTCTTGCACATATTGGGTTACTTATCACTTGGGAGGAATTAAAAGAATATGTTAAGAAAAACAAACTTTTTACTCTTAAATCTTTTGACCGTGTTTTTTTGGACTTGTCATAATTTCTATCAGCTTGCTTCTTAAAATATGTAAAAGAACTGTAAAAAGATGTAAACACAACATGCATTTAATTATTTTGAATGGACTATTGCGTCGTCGAACAATGCGTATGAAATGTTTGTAATGTAAAACAAGAAAAACCTTGACATATACAAACTCGACCGTTTTCTAACCTAACACCTTTTAACTTTATAATTTTAACAAACAAAACAAAATATATCTTTGCGTAACTGACGTGCACATTTTTTTAGTTAAAGTCAAAAATGTCAGACTTTGAACATTTGTGTAATTTATATGCCATCTACTTCGACACACATACGCATGCACGTGCGTTGCACTGCACATTACTAGGGTCATGGGGGGGCGGCAGAGAGGTGGAACCCTCGCTGGTTCGTCCGTTGAGCCGGTGCTCGTGAACCCTCACCGGCCGCCTCCCCACCACTGAGAAACCCATTTGACGAGCTCCCCGGATTGCCTTGCAGGGGATTCGACATCGGAAACCATTTTTGCGAGTGGATGTTCGACTACTCTCACCCATCGTGGCCGTTTTTCAAAACGAACGTGGAGAACTACCCATCGTGCGAGCAGCAGGTGAGAGAATGGGTTGGAGTCGACACATTGTTTGCACTGTCAGCAGAGCCTTACAAGTGCAACACTTGGCTGGAAGCGGACTCAAAGGAGGTGCTGCTCTGTGCCAATATGGTGAACCTCATCTCATTGTCAGAAACCGCTTAGTCCTGTACAAGGTCGCGGTGAGCCGGAGCCTCTCCCAGCAGACACGATGCAAGGCAGGGATATACTCACGATGCGACGCCCGTCCATCACCGGGCACTCCGGGCAATTTGGTCTGCAAGCCAATTAACCTATGTACCAGCATGTTTTGCGGACTGTGGGAGGAAAACGGAGTGCCCGGCGAAAACCCACGTGGACACAGGGAGAACATGCAATCTCCACACAGAAAAGCATCCGAGCCGAGGTTCGAACCCGGGAACTTCTTGCTGTGAGGCGACAGCGCTACCCACTGGGCCACCGTGCCGCCCTTTGAGGTGGTACGTGAGCTACTTCACGGAATGGAACGTGGAGTGAGCAACTTGCCAACTATTTTTCATCACGGAAATTTTCTGACTGGATGGCTAAACTTCACATCGTGCTGTGAAACTTTGCAATTCTTCCACACGACGTCATCATCATCATCGTTTGTGTGTAAAGTCATTGTGGTGCAGCGAGCACTCCCATTTTAATGCAGTCGCAAGTTTGCATTACAGTCAAATGTCAACTCTGGCTACTCAGAGGTTAATTGAATGAATACAGTCGGGTCATGAACAATCAACTGCTAGATGAAAGCTTTGCTACGTTGTCGCCATCCTTTACTGCCCTGTGGTGGCAAGAACCCACTGAGCACCTGCACAATGAGCCGGCCTCGTCGCTCCACCTCTGCAGTGGTCGTTTTCTTCCTTGGCTGCCGATGTGGTGATCATGCTGGGTGTGAATGTCATTGCAGCTTCTCTTTATTCGACATTACCTGGCAGCGTGTGGCGACGATGACACCGATATAAACAAGGAGGAGGCGATGCTGTTGGAGGTCAATCGGTATGTGACGTCGCGATCCAGTGGAAGTCGCCATGCCGTTGGGGTGGGGGATCGCACTGTTTTTGATTTCAATCCCCAGGGCTCCATGTAACATCTACCTCTTTTCTACTGACAAGCGAGGCACGCCAGCACAGAGCCATCAATGGTAGTGTGGGGTGGTTTTCCACTGGCTATTTGCTTTACTGAGCTGTCACCAAAATCGTTAAGTGATACACTGACATCAATAGACATCTGAGTTGGGTTTGAGCAGGATTATGAGCAGGGCTGGCTGACTCGTGCATGGTGTGTGACATCAGTCGGTCTGCACTGTGAGGACATTGCTTGGACTTCACATTACACACGACATTACACCGTGTATAATGTCGACAGCACTGCTCGACTTCTGCAATGGAAAAACAGCCTGGAGCTTCGTGCGGCAAGCTGGTACGGCATGGCCCGAATGTGGCTCTTGTACCATGGCATTGAATCATTAGAAAATTACATTCCATAGGTTTAAATTTACTCTTATGCTAAAAGCATCGTGTCCTGCATGTTAAATAAATAATTTATGGTGAAATAAATAATTTATGATTTATTTAAGGGCGGCGCGGTGGCGCAGTGGTTAGCGCTGACGCCTCACAGCAAGAAGGTCCCGGGTTCGAGTCTCTCGGCTCGGGTGCCTTTCTGTGTGGAGTTTGCATGCTCTCCCCGTGTCCGCGTGGGTTTTCGCCGGGTACTCCGGTTTCCTCCCACAGTCCAAAAGCATGCTCCTGGATAGGTTGATTGGCTCGCAGACTAAAATTGTCCCGCAATGCCCGGCGATGGACCGGCGTCCCGTCGTCGGGTGTATTCCTGCCTTACGCCCTGTGTTTCCGGGATAGGCTCCGGCTCACCGTGACCCTATATAGGATTAAGCGGTTTCAGATAATGAGATGAGATGAGAGATTAATTTAAATGCCACTGTTTGTGTAATAGAACAAGAGAAATTAACCAATTACGAGAAAATGTGAGACCAACAATACAAAGGACAAATAAGAATTGTTTCTGGAATCAAATCGTGACTGAATATTGATGGGTATATTCGCAGTGAGGGTGTGAGGAAGGGAACTGTAAAGCAATTAACACCAAATATCTTTCACTTCACTTTCTGGGGTTGGTGGTGACTTGCAGCACTGAGGCGGCACTACTGATAACCCTGGGATTTGAATGGCTTCACCCATCCACGATTCAACCCATCCATCACGGTGCACCGTATGCCATGTGCTGCCGTGTCCATATGGCTTTTAGTCTCAGATCAGGCCCGTAGATGACAGCACAACAATGAGGTTCCTGAAGAAATATTTTGTTCCTTTAAAATGTTAGTTCTCTCCAGCTGTTCCATTATCATCCCACCGAATAAGGAGTTGGTCAAGCAATTATTAGCAGGATCCTTGCTAAATGTGTCTAGCCTCAGCTGAGTATGTAAAGACTGATGTAATGATGTCGGTTTTCACGGCTCGATGCATGATGATTGCTTCGAAAAGCTGCTCTCTCGGGACAAACAATTTCAGATAAACAACATCTAAGAGATGAGCTACAACATCTATAACAAGCACTAGCGAGCAATGGATACACAAAAAGAGAAATCCAACGTGCCATAACGAGAGAACGTAGACAGAAACAGCAAGAAAATGAGGAGGAAGATGTCAAGACCCGCGCTTTCCTGCCATATGTGAAAGGCACCACAGACACAATCAACAAATGCCTAGAAAAATATAAAATTAAAAGAGTCTTCACAACCCACCAGAAGATACAAGACGTACTCAAATCAACTAAAGACAGACTACCGTTACAGACAGAAGGCATATATTGCATTCCTTGCAGCAACTGTGAGGAAGTATACATCGGACAAACAGGAAGAACAATAGCCACAAGAAAGAGAGAACACGAGGCAGCAGTACGTTTGCGGCACACTGATAAATCAGCAACAGCAGCACATAGTGTAGATAAACAACATAGAATCGATTTTGATAAAATACAAATACTAGCAGCCATCTGCCATAAAGGTCCAAAATTTATGTGTGAAGCAATTTGAGATTGACAAGACAAAGAAGACAGTGGACTGAAAACAAGAAATGAATATAAAGTCAGTGATGCACAGATATAGAGCTGTGGGGTATGGACATCAGAGGGGACTCACAAGGTGTGTGGGAGGTACTTTCATGAGATGCTAATTAGGGAACTAGCCACAGACAAGGCAGGAGGGGGTTATCGCAGTTCCGGGGTGTGAATAGGACAAGGAGATTAGTGTTAATGTGATTCAGATGTAAACCCCACAACAAAAGATGACTCGACACATACATAGTACCCACATATATAACGGAGCAACAGGCACTACACACACACATACTGCGCCTGAGAATGCCTCTAACGTGTGAGGCGAAACGTAGCGAGGAGAGGAAGCGAACGACGTGGCTGTCCCGAGAGAGCAGCTTTTCGAAGCAATCGTCAAAGACTGATGATCGATGTTGTTTTTTTGAGATGCTGTCTTGTTGCCATGCACAGGTTTGCCCTGGCATCACACTTCTTCTGGGGTCTCTGGGCCATCATTCAAGCCAAGATATCCACCATAGAGTTTGGTTACCTGGTGCGTTACGTTACACGATCACAAAGATTGCTTTATCTCAAAATAAACTGTCAGGACACATGCTATTAGCAAGCGTCTGCTCGGAGTCACTGTGCAGATCAGAGTGGTATGGTCAACACAACGTTTTGTCTCTCCAGTGCTTAAGTGGACTGACTCATTCCACCATCCCAAGCTAATTTTTGGACCATGTTAATAAAGCACTGCATTGAACCAAGTATCCATGGCACTTTTCTGAAATAATTCTTTTCATAAAGTGTAGCTTTTTCTTAACCGTGTGCATGCCTGCTCAGTGTGCGCCTGGTCTTCCGTGGCTCTCCTCCTTCGTGCTTGGTGGTGCTCTGTTAAGACAGCAAAACGTCGTGGGTGCTTGGCTGTGCACGTCGACAAGAGTCGAGTGCCGAATATGTGTATTAAGAGTTAAAGACTGTTATGCATCCACAAACTTTTAAAGGCTTCTCAAGACACTATAGAGGGTGCACCCATCTCATCTCATTGTCAGAAACCGCTTAGTCCTGTACATGGTCGCGATGAGCCGGAGCCTATCCCGGCAGACACGGCGCAAGACAGGGATAGACCTACGATGGGACGCAAGACCATCACCGGGCACTGGGCAATTTAGTCTGCAAGCCAATTAACCTATGCAGCAGCATGTTTTTCGGACTGTGGGAGGAACCCGGAGTGCCTGGCGAAAACCCACGCGGACACGGGGAGAACATGCAAACGCCACACAGAAAGGCACCCGAGCCGAGATTCGAACCAAGGACCTTCTTGCTGTGAGGCGACAGAGCTACCCACTGGGCCACCGTGCCACCTAGAGGGGTCACCCTATTATTCTAAATGGCATGTGGAGACATAAAAGTTGGAGTTTTGAAATATTGTGAGCAGTTGTACCGTGTCCCACATATGTAGTTTTTTGTGCATAGCAGCCCTAACATTTGAACAAGAAATTCCAGAAAAATATTGAACACAGCAGTGATTACTTATTTTGGTTGACACTCCACAGGACACAAAAGTAACTTGTCAAAGTCCTGGCTAAGTTTGACACTCTACATGTACAGTGGCATTGTATTATACAACTACTATAAGACTGTCATAAACCAGTCTCCGTTGCACAGGACCGTAAATTGCTACATCATTTGTCAAGACCACATGACGTGTATGTCTACGTGTGAAATTTTACATCTTAATATTGTATATTACGTGTATTGAAGTATAATTAGAAATTGGTGAGCAGTGCAAAAATATTAGAAGCCATTTAAATCTGAGGAAAATGTATGCGTTGGGGCGCCGTGGCACAAAATGTGCTGGTGTCGACGAAGAGATCGTGTAACCACTGACTTGTCTCATGACCCTCGCTTTCAGGAGTATGCCCTCGCGAGGTTCGAGACGTACTTCGCCCAGAAGAAGAAGTTTGTGTGAGGAGCGATGGTCTCCGCGTCGTGACTACTTCCCAGCTTGTGATGAAAACGGAACCGGAATGACGTGCGATGCAAAAAAATAACGGTTTGTGCCGAAAAAGGGGGGCCTACGCTAGGATAACGGAACGATTAAATTTTCGCCTGTGAAAAAGTGAACCTGAGTTGCGATGTGAGGGAAATGGGAAACGCTTGTTAGTGTAATACTTGAAAGTGTTTAAGCTGAACTTGTCTTCTGTTTCTGCTCTTAAAATCTGCTACAACCTTTCCTTTCCATGCCATTTAACCCTGCGCATACGGGAACAGAGTGCATTTTTACACGTCATTCTGTATGTCTGCTTTGCATTGTCCATTTTGCTCACCGTGGGTTGTAAGCGTTGTATATATGCATTGCAAGCTATGTTGAAGAAAATGCCCCCCCCCCCCCAAGATAAGCCTTTTGATTGCAATCACATTATCAACTTGGTCCTACATCTCTTGGGGTCAATGAAATGAGTACCACTTCGTGGGAAGGCAAAGGTAAAAAATTGTATTTACAGAGTCGAGGAAATTCAGCTACACATTCCCTCAGATTGCCCTATCGGCAGATCCATTCCCAACCATAAGATTAGGAATTCTCACCCTTTGCTTGGAACAATTCATAGAAATCTATCCTCATTTTAACAGGGGAAAACTTAAAATCCACAGATTCTTCATATTTTTCGCATCACTGAAGGACCCTTTGTTAAGCACGCTTAATTTTGTCTTAAAAGAAGATTCAAGTTGATGTAAAGTGCTACTTTGTAGAGGCTGGATAATTTGGCACTCAATTATCGGGCACTTTACGATGACCCTATGGATACATTATAGTGGCTGCTTGATATGTTTTGCAGGAAATTAGCAAACTGAACATTTTAGATAACGTTTGTAAATAATGCCACTGGGTCAATAACATCCACTTTGCAGCAAAATGCATGCCCTGGTAATCACCATCTCATAAACTAAATACTATTGGTATTCCTTTACTGCTATGGTGTAATGGTGAGCACGATTGGACTTGCAATCCAGAGGTCACCTATTCTGTCTTGAGTTGCGGAAGCGAGTCGTTTGGAATGTTGTCTGTGGTGTGATGACCTAATGGGTAAGCCCACCTCTTCTGAGACGTCCGGTTAGCATGAAAGAGGAGACCAAAATTCCTGGTACGGGTGCTCTCTAAAGTTTTCTTAAATGGAGACCTTCACACCAGCAGTGTTGTGAGCAAGCAGTTTGCAAAGTTGCACCTATACCTAGGCCTTTACTCATCTGGGAAACCTTGACTGAGTCTCGGTTATATTTTATGGCGTGCCCTGCAACGGGGTGTTTGGCCAATTTATTATTCAGTGTTTTTGTGCATGGGATGAAACCAACGTGCCTGGAAATAACCCGCACACTGGGGGTTAACACTTACTATAACACCTTTAAGGGATGTCGGCAAACCATTTTGCTGCACTGCCTTATTTTCTCATGCACTGAATACGAGGCTAAACGCACCGCCTATTGCGACTGAAGGAAGGGAGCACGTGTTCATGCTGACAACCCAAGCTTATATGAAAGCCAAAGCCTGTAATATTCTGCAGGCTTCAGGCAGTTTGGCCCTAATGCCTGGAGGACGAGTGGCCTTAGTAGAAGTGTTGCTAATCACTGAAGTTTACTTACAGGTGGTTGAGGACAAATTAAGGCACAACTCACCTTGCAAAGGACAGTCCTCGGGTCAAAACACAAGCAGGGAAAAAGTACAATCCAAACACGTTGTAGACAGCAACGATTGCAGTACAATCAAATGGAGTGCAAATAGAACTAGCTGAATATAAAAGTAACCCTTTGGCAATGCGATTAAAACCGATTTAGAAAATGCAATAGTGTGTTTTTGTAAACATTTGCGACCATTTGGTTTTATTGCTGTGGTTAGAGCACTGGTTGAGAAGGTTCAATTCCTAGTTGAAGGGGGTTCAAATCCTAGTTGAAAGGGGGGGGGGGGCAGTGGGGATCACGGAAATAGTATAATTTCTTCAGGGTTGATAAAGTAAGTACTATACCAATTTGTGGGCTGCCATCGATGGTTATTAATGGTAAATACAGCCCCCACCGCAGCAATGTGTAATTTCTACCACTAGCTCAGGGCCACCAATTGAGGGGATTTACCACACTGTCGCTTATTCTCTCTACACGAGAACGTTTTTTTTTAATGAAAAAGTTCGCGCTACCTGTTGGTATCGATTAATCTGCAGTGCTATGGCTGACTGCAGACACAAGTCCACTGATGTCTAGGTGGCTCCACCGCCCTTTCTCAAAAGTAGTTTACCCTCCCCGCAGTGCATCTTGCCATGTGAGTGTTTCGTCCACAGCTGGGCGTACGGCACCGCAACTGGCAGAGGCATGCATTAGTTGCTATATCTAAAGCAATGGGAATGCACTGTGTGGCCAGGTCCCATGTGGGAACGCTTCACTTGATCCTACGATCGCCCGTTAAAATTGTGATCTGTGAGCTCGCTGGTTTGTGATCTTTGAGGATCAATGGTGATACGATCTTTTGGTCTTTCAAATGTGATTCCTGCTGCTGTTGCGTGCTTGCGCGTCTTGAGCTGTATTGCATTGCAAAAAAGAAAAGTGTAAAATTTGTATGTATTTTCTTATGCTTTATGGATTTTGTGGCTGAAAGAAACTCGCCGAACATGCCAATTTTGTATTATTATCGCGTGCATGGAGAACGCATATATATTTTTAATGTGACACTTTGTACAAAAGAGTACCGTAACTTTTTTTTCCATGTTCATCTGGCTTTTTTTTTAAGTAAATTAAATCTCGGAACCAATAACTACATTTTTTTGTTAAAAGTTTTTGTAATTATTTCCCTTTGTTATGTTTGGTTATTGTAATGTCCCAAATGCTGTGACTTACAGATGGACAGTGTGTTATTTTTTAATGTTTCCAATGTGTGTACTACTTTTATATAAGTTGGGTGACATCATATTCCACTCCTGACACACTTTTGGAATTTAACATATGTGAATAAAGTGCGTCGATCACATGTCATAAGTAATACGATACTGGTCTTGATCAGTAACTTAATGTTTCCAAAAATTAGAAATGCTCTAAGGAGCTGCTGTATCGGAAGAGCCATGCCAAGTGTTCGTCATCTCCCTTTCATGACGTTTCACCTCAGAGTTGGAGGTATCATCAGATTCCTGATGATTCCTCCAACTTGGGACGCTGCATATGCCCATCACAAAAAAAAGCTGCTCTTAAGAGTAATTCTCGTGCATTGAGTTGTGTAAATATACATCAACTCGTTTCCAAAACGGTCACCGGTCTAGGTGTTGCTGATTAATTACGTCGCAAATGATCGGTCATAATGCTGATTCAAAGTTGTGTTCCAAGCCCTTGCCTCTTGGATGATTGGCTGCAGCTGGGAATAATTCTCAATCGGGCTCTTCTCCCCTATGCTGCAGGCAGCTGCCTCTTCTGCTTGAATGACCATTTTCCACAATGTATATTTCGACGCATGCAAAAATCAAAAAATATTGGTCTCGTGGTTTAGGGCCCCCTCGCAATCAGAAGATTGAGCAAAGGGTATTGTCTACTCATTCCATCATCCTCCTGGGGTGATTAAATTATATACCCCTTTCCAGGAAGTCAACTGTACTTGTTCATTGCAGTGATTGCCCCCCACCATACAAGTGTGGCATTTTCAGTACTGGCTTAGGGGTGCCAGAGAAGATTCGCTCCTTTCTCCACGCTCGATTGAGCGGAGGAGGGGCTTTGATTCCGAAAAATACGAAATTTTATTGTAAATTTCTTTACTGATATTCATTTTTTTTAGTTCATTTTTTTGAAAATGCTGTATGCATTTTCATGCTGGTCATTTAAAAGGCGTCAAAGTTGAATTTCCCCTAAGTTTAGAAAGCTGGTGTGATATTGGTAACAAGCATTTTGTCGGTAAATGCTCGCGTTTTGTTGATCGCCTGCTTGTATACACGTTTTCGTCTTGATTCCACATTATTATTCCCTTGGCAGTCAGCTGGCAGGTTAAAGAACACCGTCGGATGTTTCTCATCCAACGAATAAGAGCATGTTGCTTACAGTTCACTCACACATTGTAACCACACTACAAATAATGCGCATGTGTTTTTTCTCATAGCCATGTACAAAATCGTATTTAGTAATTCAATCTTGACATGGGTTTATTGCAAGAGGCTATGTGCTTAAGTGCTTGCCCATATCTGTTAATGACTGTTTTCTGTTTTGTTTTCGTTTGATTTAATCACAACCAGCGTTTTTAATTTTTAACGCGACATTTTCCAAAACACTGGATAGTTCCATATCTGCATTTCCAGCATCTTGAGATTCACACGTGAATTAACTGAGCCTGCTGCAGTTATTTTTGTTTAAACTGATCTACAGACATCTGGATCTGTAATAGTGATGAATGTCCACATATTATTTCATGTTATAGTTTGACATATGGCTTGTAAAATCTACATGTATCACTCTTGAAATAAACCTGAATTAACTGGAAAACTCTCAGTGATTGGCTTACTTTGACCCTCTTTATATTAATTTATGGTGATAAACTGTAGTTATTGCAGTGTTACGCGTTTTGTTTATAAAGTGTGTTGAGCTACTGTCTGACCAAATCTCCCCAAATCCGTCCAGTCTTAAAGGATGTCAAAAACGTCAGCAAGGTTTAGCCTGGACAGTGCGTTGAGTGACCGTCGTGCATTGAACAAGTTTGTATTTTGTAGGCTGTTAGGCTTTACATTGTCAGCAGAGGGCAGTGTGATAAACCTCTTCGAAGAACACTGCACCTCGTATGTTCCCTGGCCTTTCACCAAACCTGCATTAAACTTGAAGTAACCACCACTCGTACCGCATCCGAAGGCTTTTATTCATGAGTGCGTTGACTGAACATTAATGATAAAAGGCAACGCTTAAAAACAGTAATGTGGTTCAACAAACTTTCACCAATTTTAGTTTCACAAGTCGGCATTGTTATATGTTGTTTAGTTTCAAATCCTCAGTTTTACATTCACGAATGCATGCAATCAGAGTAACCATGCATTTGAGTCTCACTTTTAAATAGTGGTTCTACGGGGAAATTATAGTTATGCCCATGACAGGTTATTTCTTAACAACAGGCGCGATTGTGGTCGCACATTATGCTCTTTGCTTGGCATTCAACCTGGCTGTGTAATGCACAGCCACATCTCATTGTCAAAAACCGCTTAGTCCTGTACTGGGTCGCGGTGAATCGGAGCCTATCCCGGCAGACACGGCGCAAGGCAGGGATATACTCACGATGGGACGCCAGTCCATCACCGGGCATTGCGGGCAATTTAATCTGGAAGCCAATTAACCTATGCAGCAGCATGTTTTTTGGACTATGGGAGGAAACCGGAGAGCCCGGCGAAAACCCACGCGGACATGGGGAGAACATGCAAATTCCACACAAAGGCACCCGAGCCGAGATTCGAACTCGGGTCCTTGCTGTGAGGCGAGAGCGCTATCCACTGGTCCACCATGCCGCCCCACACAGCCACATATTTGATCATTTCCAGATTGTTTATTCGACTCCACATTAGTTGTGATCGCTCAAAGTGAGATATACTAATATTCAGGCGAGTACAGCGTGCCATAGTTTAATGAAGGGTGCGTTGAATGTGAGCAAGCCAGACGCGTTAATCGGAGTGTAAAGATGAGTGGAGTGATCAGAAAATCTTGGGTGGCAGGGTGGCGCAGTGAGTACATCTGCGCCTTAAAGAAAGTCTTGCTTGCGGCGGTTTAATTCTCGCCTCAGGAGCTTTTGTATGGCGTTGTGTATTCTCCCCTTATACTGCGTGGGTTTCCTCCGGGCTCTTCGTTTTTCTCACACACAAAAAAGTAAGTAATTGGCGTAAACAATATAGGGCGGCAGGGTGGCCCAGTGGGTAGCGCTGTCGCCTCAGCAAGAAGGGTCGGGTTCGAATCTCGGCTCGGGTGCCTTTCTGTGTGGAGTTTGCATGTTCTCCCTGTGTCCACGTGTGTTTTCGCAGGGCACTCCGGTTTCCTCCCACAGTCTAAAAAACATGCCGCTGCATAGGTTAATTGGCTCGCAGACTAAATTGCCCACAGTGCCCGGTGATGGACTGGCGTCATATCGTGGGTATATCCTTGCCTTGCGCCCTGTGTCTGCCGGGATAGGTTCCGGCTCACCGCGACCCTGTACAGAACTAAGTGGTTTCTGAAAATGAGATGAAATTATATGACGCAATGCATGGCGGGCTGGCACCGGTTAACCACATGATTTTACCCCGCCCCGGCTCTACAGGTTATCTCGCGCCTTTGAGTTATTTTCTCTTTGAATGGATACCTTTGAAATTGAATGTTCGTGTTATAATAATTGCATTTATAGAGCACTTTTAACCCGAGGGTCACAGCGATCTACAGAGCTGCGGAGAGAATGGCATGTCAACAACAGTCACGTTTTTTGGGGTTTTTTTTTACAAATTCGAGCTGTGGAGAATACGGCATGTCAACAACATCAGGACAGTTCAACTGAAAGTCGAATAGTAGCAATAAATAATAGAACATAAAGTAAGCAGAAAACAAATTCTTCGACAAAAAAGGAAGGATTTGGGCTTATTAATTAGGACTTCCAATTGACGTCCGTTTCACCTAGATGTGTTTAAGGTGACATGAAAACTATGTGCAGCCACTGTGAGAAGGGGCCACCGTCTCACACTGCAAACTCAAGCCTCGATTCCGCCTCTATCTGGGATCTCGCTGCTTTCCACATCCTAGAATCCCACTCATATACAGAAGAACGACGTTGCTTTGTGAACAGAGCAATACAACGTCAACGGACACAATACATACTTCATTCGAGGCCCACACATCGCACCTCCTGGATTTGGGTCTAATGTAGCCATCAGCCACATCGAGACATAAAAAGGCCGATGCACAGTTTCATAAAGAACAATCCACAGTAGCGCGATTGTGGTGGAGGGACAGATGAGAAGGAATCATACACGCAGTGGTTTACGTGGAGTACCCACGTGTAAACTACTAGAGGTGTAACCACGGGCCATCAGTAATGCCAGGACTGATTTTTTAAAAATAAAAAATATATTTGCGGTTAATGTAGCGGCCTCTCGGGCCACGTGAATTCATTACATTGTATGTGAACTAAGAGCTATCGATCTTCCTATATTTTGATGCATGGACTGTCTTGTAAACCTCAGATGGAGCAGCGCTTAGTGCACTGCACAATAAATAATTACATTTATAGAGCGCTTTTCATCCGAAGGTCACAAAGCGCTGCACAGAGCTGAGGAGAGAACGGAAAATCAGCAACAATAACGTCTTTAGGGGTTGTTATAAATCCGAGCTGTGGAGAGAACGGCATGTTAACAACAATAAGCACGTTGGTGAAAGGTTGACCAGACTTATGAAGTATAATCGCATACCTCATTACCGGCACAGGCGGGGAGACTGTCATCCAGTGGTGTATTGACGAAGGGCGTGACATTGTACATTATGATTGTGAGCTTAAAATAATGCCTATATTAATATTAACGATTAAATGCGTTCATTCAACATTAAAATACATTCTCCAGTGTAAAGTATGACCATATAACCACGTGGAGTGGAGAGGCCCTCATATAGCAGTGGACCAACGGCTGTAAGTATATTTTGCATTTATAGTACCGTATTTCAATGATGACAGCCGCAGTGTACTCAATTGTTCCCAAATACTTTGCGGAAATTGATGAGAAATTGACCCTAAAGACGATGGCTGGCTGCCATATATGGGCCCTCTGTGCAGATCACATCCGTGTGTTTTTCTGATCAATTGACACTTTGGCAAAAACGTTAAGCAAGGGCAGTCCGTGACATTCTTAGAAATTGGGAATGCATGTCTTCAATCCGGAGTTTGCATGGTCTCCCCGTGTCTGTGTGGGTTTTCGCCGGGCACTACGGCTTCCTCCCACAGTCCAAAAAATATGCTGCTGCATAAGTTAACTGACTTTCAGACTAAATTGCCTGCAGTGCCCAGCGATGGATTGGTGTCCCATTGTAGGTATTTGCCTGCCTTGTGCCCTGTGTCTGCAAGGATAGGCTCTGGCTCACCGCGACCCTGTGTAAGACTAAGCGGTTTCTGACAATGAGATGAGATGAGATGTCTTCATTCCGTTTGCATACAATTGGCTGCATCACTTTATGATGTCCAGCCTCGCGCCTGACTGATCAGGCGCGTTGCGGGTGCACATGCGAGAAGTTACCACGGTGACGCACTAGGGGTAGCCAGGGGTCAACCTGCGGGCTGGTAAACAACTACAGTGTGTGCACCCACTGCGATTGGTCGGCGACGGTGGCGACTACGCGTACACCTACTGGGATTGGTCGGCGACGGGGGCGACGGTGGCGACGATGCGTACACCTACTGGGATTGGTCGGCGACGGGGGCGACGGTAGCGACGACGCGTACACTCACTGGGATTGGTCGGCGACGGGGGCGACGGTGGCGACGACGCATACACACACGGGGATTGGCCGACCGGGATGAAATCAGCGCGTGCCCTGTGGAGTGACACGGAGGAGCTAGGGAAATGACATATAAACGCGGGTGCAGAAGCGCTGGGGGAGACCTCGTCTTGGAATCGTTGAGGAGGCAGCGTCATGATGTAAGGAGCGTTGATGTGTGCGGGGGGGGGGGGTGTGTGTATGAGTTCGTTGTGGGCTGCTACCATGGCCGTATGTTGCTGTTGAAATAAAGCATTGAAAAGGTCCAGAAGGCCTCTGCTCATTTATCGCTGGCTGGGTGAGTGCTTCGCTGAGTAACGGTGAAACCGTTATGCCGCTGCTGAAGCTCTGGAAGCCGACACCACATGGCCGCAACACGCAAGTCAACCCCTGGGTGTTTGGCGGGGATTATGACTGAGGTCGACTCCCTTGGAGGGTTCCCCATCGAGACACCACAGTTTGGTGTCAGAATTTGGGATGCGGACTCTCGTCAGAGACTGCAGCAAGTGGGAACTGACTGCGGCATGCGGCGGCTGGAGAGAACGGCGAGGAATCCAGGAGCGGAGACACGGAGCGGCACGGATGTGGCTGCGGGATGCTGGCAGCTGCAACACGGGGCCACGGAGTGGTGCGGAAGCAGCTGCGCGATGTTGGCAGTTGCGACACGGAGACACGGAGCAGCGGAGAGCACCATAGCGGAGGCAATGCGGTGCGAGAGAGCGACTCCGCTGCTGAGACCGCAGAGACTCTATTGACTGCACTGCGGAGACGGCGGCAGGAGAGGGCGAGAGAGCGACTGTATCGGCAGTTACTGCGGGGTGCAGCGGCTGGAAAGGATGGTGAGGAGCCAGCGAGCCAGGTGAGGAGTCCACCAGCACGGCAAGCAGGGCTGAGGAGTCCATCAGTGGCGGCTGCGGTGTTAGTGCGGCGGGTCGTTAAGCGGTTTTTGGCGGCACCATTGCCCGCACGGCGGGAGTGATTGCATGCCATTGCTGGCGGAGCGGCACGAACCGCGGAGTGTCCGCGGAAAGACGCGGAGCGCAGCGTGGTGACTGCTTCACAGAGTGCAGCGACGGAGAACAGCGGAGAGCGACACAGCAGAGGCGATGCGGAGCGCTGGGAGGCCACGAGGCGAGCTGCTGGGCTGTGTTGGCGAGGGCCAACACGGTGGGTGGAGCAGTGGAGACGACGCGGTGCGGCGCACCCCACTGCTCCGAGCAGCGGAGATTAACGCATGCATGAGCGGTCATCAGGAGTGGTGCCCTGACCCGGGTGAGAGCCATTTGCGATGGGGAGCTACCAATGTGGTAGCGCCTCATCGGCACTGGAGCTTGTGGGGGGCTCTCTTGTCGAGGGTTCCTGGCTAGTTGAACCCCAGAAAGAAGTGACGGCGGAGGCGGGAGCTGCGCGTTAACCATCGGAGCTGGCGGCAAGTGTGTATATTGTTGTTCCTCGGTGTGCGTTTTTGCTCGGTGTGTGTTGTTCCACAGTGTGTGTTGTTCCTCAGTGTGTTGTTCCTCAGTGTGTGTTATTCCACAGTGTGTGTTGTTCCTCAGTGGGTGTTGTGATATGGTGTTGTCCCTCAGTGTGTGTTGGACTGGATGCCCTACTTGTTTGTGTAGACGTCGTTGTCGTGATGTTGTGTTATCTCCCGGTGTGTGTTGTGCCTCAGTGTGTGTTCTTCCTCAGTGTGTGCTGTTCCTCAGTGTGTGTTGTCCCTCAGTGTGTGTTAGACCGAGTACCCCACTGGTTTGAGTAAGACCTCGTTGTGTGTAATGTCGTGTGTTCCCCAGTGGGAGAAGTGAGGGAATACCATAGTGTGTACCGGAGAGAGTACCGTGGTGTGTACCAAAGAGAGTACCGTGGTGTGTACCGAAGAGGGCACCGTGGTGTGTACCGGAGAGAGTACCGTGGTGTGGACCGGAGAGAGGACCATGGGGTGTACCAGAGAGAGCACTATGGTGTGTACGAAAGAGGGTACTGGTACACACCATGGCACTCTCCTCGGTACACACCATAGTGTGTACACACCATAGTGTGTACCGGTGGGAGTACCGCGGTGGGTACTGGGGAGAGTTGCCGTGGTGTGTACTGTGAGGGCCGTATGTGTAGACATAGAGAAAGTTGGTCGTGCAAAGTTGGTTGGGTGTGTGGGGAGTTTGTGCAAACTCCACACGCAAAGGAATCCGAGCCGTGAACCGAACCTGTGACTTTCTTGCTATGGGGCTTCTTTGTGTGTATCTGTAGGATGTTTGTTCGTGTGCGTGTGTGTCTGCGTGTGTGCGTGTCGCAGTGTGTGTGAGTGTATGCAGCTCAGCGGTTAGCGCGCCGGGCTACAAAACCTGGAAACCCGAGTTTGATTTCCGCTCACGGCCAACACCTGACGAGTTTCTGGACTGGTCCTGTGCTTCCCCTAGGTCGACTCAGCTTCAAATGAGTACTTATTGCGTTGTGTAACCCTTGCCAGGTGGCCGAGCGTGGTGCTGGTTACCCACCCCTTGTGTGCCGTATCGACCTTCATAGTTTAGGTGCTGCCTAACCGCACTTGACCCTAGAAGCCGTTAGAGCTAATAGGGGGATCTTTGCTTAGTGTGTGTGGAATTTTTTCCTGCTTTTAGGAGTAGTTTTATGACATTGAGCGAAAACAGCAGTAAAATTCTCTGTGAAGGCTGGGAGTTCAACCAAAGTAAGATAAGCGAGTGGGATAACCATATAATGAACAATGCTAAATTAATAAATAATTAGATGAGAAAAAACAGGCGCAGCCAGAGTTATGTGTGGGGAGTATCCCGCCAAGGTTAAAAAAAAAACAACGAAGCGTTGAAGCAAATTAATAAATAATTAATACATAACTTATTAATAATTGTAAAGCGGAACCCAACCATATAAGGACATGACAAAATGCTGAGTTGAGGTTTTTTTAGTTAGGCACATCCTACAGAAAAACTGGATAAAGGGCGCCGTTCGAGGAGCGAAGGGGACCCACGGACTCTCACTCATTCCTTCGAGCACCCAAGCGATTCTGACAGGCAGCTAACTGGAAGACACCAGTCTGCCGGGAGAAAACTTGAGTGTTAGCGTGAGTCCCAAACCCCACTGCTGGAGAGTCTCAGTTACGTTTTTTCCTAGCCGCTGACAGCTTATGTTGCTCCGTACTTATATTGGAGAATTATATTCGTATTATGCTTCCTTGTTGCTTTGAAATAAACCTATCATACAGTTGCAAAATCGTGCTGTAAGCTCTGTGGAAGGTCGGCCTCCAGTCACAAGAAGATCCGAGGTGTCGAAGTTTTTTTAAACCCGACAGTACTGAAGAGGGTGCCATGGGGTATACCGAGGAGGGTGCCATGGTGTGTACCGGAGAGAGTACCGTGGTGTGTGCCGAAGAGGGTGTCATGGTGTGTACCGGAGAGAGTACCGTGGTGTGTGCCGAAGAGGGTTCCATGGTGTGTACCGAGGAAGGTGCCGTGGTGTGTACCGGGAGAGAGTATGGTTGTGTGAGAGAGAGGGTGACGAGTGTGTATGTTAGCAGCATGTGGACCTCCTCCCCCCCCACTGGGTGAGTCAACATCAGAGTGTGAGAGTGTCGTGAGTCCCCAGTGTGTGTGAGTGCCAGGCTGTGGCGCATATCTGGGTGCGTCAGCGGTGAAAGGTGCGAGGGAACTTTCTCCGACGAGGGGGTGTGTGTGGTGTCCAGCTTCGCGCGTGACTGATGACTGATCAGGCACGTTGTGGGTGCACGCGCGAGAGGTTGTCAGGGTGACGCACTCTAGGTAACTGAGGTGCAACCCGCGGACCAGTAAAATACTACAATGCGTGCACTCACTGGGATTGGTCGGCAACGGGGGCAACGGTGGCGACAACGCGTACACTCACGGGGATTGGTCAGTGACGGGGGCGACGGTGGCAACAACGCGTACGCTCACGGGGATTGGTCGATTGGCCCGTGATCAGCGCATAGCCTGCGGCGTGACACGGAGGAGCCAGGAAAATTATATATGAACGCTGGCACGCCATGCGCTAGAGAGACCTCGCCTGGGAACTGTGCAGGAGGCAGCGTCACGATGTATGGAGCGCTGATGTGTGGGGGGGTGGGTGGGTAGGAGTTCGTTGTGGGCTGCTACCATGGCCGTATGTTGTTGTTGAAATAAAGCATTGAAAAGATTCAGAAAGCCTCTGCTCATCTGTCGCTGGCTGGGTGAGTGCATCGCTGAGTGATGGTGAAACCGTTATGTCGCCGCCGAAGCTCTGGAAGCCAATGCCACATGGCCACATGCGCAAGTCAACTCCCAGGTGTCTGGCACAGATTACAACCAAGGTCAACTCCCTTGGAGAGTTCCCCGCCGAGACACCGTAATTCTATTTTCATATTGGCCTTCCGTCAAAAACACTTTCTTTGGCTCATGCACTTACACATTCTGGATTTGATTAAACTTCTCTTTAAGAATAATGTATACTGGCTATTAATGTTACTTACGGTATTGCTAATGTGCAATGGTACAAATGAAGTAATTTTTATACATTGTTAAACAGTATTTAATTTTTTTTTAATGTGGTTAAAATAAGTCTTGTGTTAGCTTCATGAGGCCTACATTGTCTCCACGGGCTTGAAATAACTCAATCGGCTATTATATGTCGTCTCTGAGTCTTGTGTTGAATCCGTAAGCCCTGTATTAACTTTGTGAGCTATGTTGCCTCTATGGGCCTTGAATTGAATCTATGATCCTCGAATTGAATCTATGGGCCCTGTGTTGTCAGTGATCCACCTATGTAATAAAGCCATGAGCCCTGGACTTAAATCTAGTACTTACAATTTCACTGGGTACTTTGTGCTATAATTAAAAACAAACCTATCAATAAGGGGTGACACGGCGGCAGGGCAGCACGGTGGCCCAATGGGTAGCGTTGTCGCCTCACAGCAAAAAAGGTCCCGGATTCGAATCTCGGCTCAGGTGCTTTTCGTGTGGAGTTTGTATGTTCTCCCCGTGTCCACGTGGGTTTTCGCTGGGCACTCTGGTTTCCTCCCACAGTCCAAAAAAACATGCTGCTGTATAGGTAAATTGGCCTGCAGACTAAATTGCCCGCAGTGCTCAGTGGTGGACTGGCGTCCCATCGTGGGTATATCCCTGCCTTGCGCCCTGTGTCTGCCGGGATAGGCTCCAGTTCACCGTGACCCTGTACAGGACTAAGCGTTTTCTGACAATGAGATGAGATGAGACCTATCAATGAGCCCTTCGTTGTCTCCATGAGCCATCTGTTTTCTCAATGAGCGTTGTATTGAATCTGCAGAGTTAAGGAGGGGGCATCGTTACATATTAGCTTTCCATCTCGTCATGCGGTGCCGGGCTGCGGGGATGCGGGGATGCGGCGGGTTAATGATTGACAACAGAACTAAAGGCGCGCGGGGGACTGGTACGCGCGTTCTGCGGAGACAATGACGGGGCTACGCGGCAGGTGAATAAAGGATTCTACAGTGGGAACTTTCCAGAAATGTAATATGAGTGACTCGGAAATCCGTCGAGGAGTGTTGCCGGCGCTTGGAGGGAGGCTGACGGCGCCCTGCGAGGGAGGAGATGAAGAGGCTGACTCGGTGTCCACCCCGGCCGCGCCTTACCCAGCGCCGCGGCCGGAGCCTCAACCCAGGGGCCGGAGTCCCAGCATGCCGCAGCTAGAGAGAGAGAGAATGGGTGGCGGCCAATACAAGCGCACACCTCGCCGAAACGGGAAGCCCCTAGCCCGGAGTCACGACCGGTGCGCCACAAATCTATTTGCCCTAGATTGTCTTAATTGGCCACGTGTATCTCAACGCCCATCGTGTTGTCTACGTGAGCCTTGTGTCTCATTGAATCCACGAGTCTTGGTACGGAATCCACGAGCCTCGGCGCGGAATCCTCGAGTCTCGGTACGGAATCCTCGAGTCTCGGTACGGAATCCTCGAGCCTCGGCGCGGAATCCACGAGCCTCGGTTCGGAATCCTCGAGCCTCGGTACGGAATCCTCGAGCCTCGGTGCGGAATCCACGAGTCTTGGTACGGAATCCTCGAGCCTCGGCGCGGAATCCACGAGCCTCGGTTCGGAATCCTCGAGCCTCGGTACGGAATCCTCGAGCCTCGGTGCGGAATCCACGAGCCTCGGTACGGAATCCTCGAGCCTCGGCACGGAATCCTCGGGCCTCGGTGCGGAATCCACGAGCCTTGGTACGGAATCCTCGAGCCTCGGTGCGGAATCCTCGGGTCTCGATGCGGAATCCTCGAGCCTCGGCGCGGAATCCTCGAGTCTCGGCGCGGAATCCTCGAGCCTCGGTGCGGAATCCTCGAGTCTCGGTACGGAATCCACGAGCCTCGGTACGGAATCCACGAGCCTCGGTACGGAATCCACGAGCCTCGGTACGGAATCCACGAGCCTCGGTACGGAATCCACGAGCCTCGGTACGGAATCCCCACGTGCGCACTGAGTTCGCTCCATGTGTTTGGCTCCACGAGCTTCTCCCCCCGTCCGCCCCCGCCCCGCGTCCCGCAGCCCCAGCGCCTCCCCGGCGAGCAGCGCTGCCTCCTCCACGCGGCGCCCGCCGCTCCGCGCTCAACTCCCCGCCGCAAGGTGATGATGGTCCTTCGTCTCCTGCTCCTCCTCTTCGCTCTCGGGAGGCTGTGATGTTTAGGTTTAACACCGATTCAATGGCTCTGGGAGCCTTTAAAGTCACGACCTGTGGCCCCCGCTTCTCGTGTGTTTTTTACTGCAGTCAACAGCGCTGATAATAAGATAATCGCCGTAACGGTTTAAATTTAATAAAACAACTACGTATCGGATATTCACATTTATATCGTAACGTTTATTGTAGGTGTCCGCGCTGTTAGCCTCGCAATAATTTGTGGTTAAATTGTGTTTTTCTTTAAACACGAGACGCGACACATTCTCTCTCGCTGATGTCTACCGGCATGAGGCTCGGTCCCCCGGCAGTGAATGTAGGCCCGATGGGGGTGGCGGTGTCGCCCTCGTGTTTCCTAGTGAGTACTTCTAACCAGAGGTGAGGTGCGTCGGTAGGGTACGTAGGCCGAAAGGGTCGTGTTGCCGGGCTAGCGGGATCACATGTTAATGAATATAACGGTATCCGTGGGGCCACTTGTTTTATAATTATCGAAGGTGTGATTACACATTTAGTCGGATTTTGTTGTATAATTGCCTGCTGTGTGGTTTAAAACGCGTATGTGCGCTGCGATGACCTGTTTTTGTGCCGACAAATTTAATTAACTGCTATACGGCGGTTAGCAAATACTGTTCAGTGGCCGTTTTATAAACGGCTTAACGGATATATTGGTTCTATTTACAATAATTTAAGAACGAATATGAGTTTTAATGTAGGTTTACAACTTACCGTATATATTTAGAAGTGTATTATCGAATAAAATATATTCGAATTACATAATGAAAATGTAATTGACATCTACAAGTGTTCAATTTGCATGTTTACGATCCGCTATCCATAATAATAATTACGCTTCTAGAGCGCTTTTCACCCGAGGGTCACAAAGCGCTACACAGAGGTGTTGAGAACAACACACGAACAGGGCACACCTGGAGGGGGAAAAAAGCAGCAACGTACAGGATAAAAGGCAAAGGGTACAAAGCAAAACCGATAGAGTAAAGCTGCACAGCAAATGAAAGCTCGATTTAATATTAATGGCGGTGTGCGCTGCTTTGAAGAGAAATTGCATGCACATGTACGTGCCTTGTTTGCATTCTACTGCTCGATGAGGCTTCCCCTGCTCGGCACAACACCGTCTCGACCCGTGGTGGTCATTTGACCATAATGTCACGCTAGTTTGGTTACATTTGGTGACAGTGGGGGAGCCATAGACGTGGGAGTGCAATAACGGGTGTTGCATGTCGGCTTCCAAAACTACAGCACGTACATAGTGTGAACAGCGACGCTCTCGTGCTTACAGAGTTGATAGTGTTGTGTCGCCAAGTTCAGGCTCTTTAGACAGTCTGAGGGCTGTGATTGACAGTCTCACTATTTTTAACAGCGTGTGGACATTTTTCAATCACTCAGTGCGCGGTGAAATGGAAAA
The DNA here is from genome assembly GCA_036362905.1 of Mordacia mordax. Lineage (NCBI taxonomy): Eukaryota > Metazoa > Chordata > Hyperoartia > Petromyzontiformes > Petromyzontidae > Mordacia > Mordacia mordax. The sequence continues at coordinate 24,528,457 of JAZEWT010000004.1, forward strand.
TAGAACAAAAAGAAAGCTTCCTGCTGTGATGTTTGATTATAATTTATTAAAGGCAAGGGACCCATGTGCTGTCTGCGTGCGTGTTGCTGTCAGACGGCCGTTCATTGTTTACCTGGCTCATCTTAGCCTCCAGATGTTGTTGCTGTGGCACAGTCGCTTTTTAAATCAATTTTCCATAAATAACACCCGCTTCAGATGTTCCATTAGCAACGTTCACAGCCGACACTGCAGGAGCCATTTGACAGACGCATGTTCAGACAAAGCAATTTAAATATTAGCGCCTCCCGGGATATTGTACAAAACGTGCAATGTACACAGTACTTTGGTGCAACTGTAATATTTAACACTACCACTTTTGTCAGACCACCACTGAATTGAGAGCGTTCCCATGCCGCGTGGGTTGTGGAACATTTTTAACTATACATCGCGCTGATGAGTAAAAATGTTGATGAATTTGTTGTTCGTACAGATGAACAAACTCAATCTTCAAAGCTCGACCTACTGTGTGCTTAATGTTCCTAGATGCACATCAAGATTTGTGAAAAAGCCTTTTGTGTCGACTGCCCCTCGCTTTTCGAACAATATTGCCACAAGCTTGAAATTACATTCACTACCATCGTTGAGCTACCTTTGATCACAGTTAATGTTAATATTTTGAGCAGAGTTTGTAAAAAGAAATTGGTGTCTTTGATGATTGCACACGTTTTTTTCCTTTTGTTATGCAAACAAAAATATTCAATTTATTCCCGTGCTACTGGTACACTACTCAGCGTAGTCTATTTTTAATTTATTTGATTTTGTGCAAACTTTTTCTGCTATGTAATCTTGAGTGCTACTATTTACTTTATGATCTTTGTACAAATTGGTGTTGTGAGTGTTTAATTGTGCAATCGTATGTGTTGAATATCACTTTTATTATTACTGTTAGTTTCACTTTTGCACATTGTTTTTTTAGGTTTGTTTGCGCTTTGATTTTGTGCTTTGTCATTGAGTTTGAACGTTTGGTGTGTCGTCATAATCCCACATTTAGAGTTTGCAAGCTCACTGGGTACTTTCTGCTGTAATTAGCAGCATATAAATCTGATCAGTGCGAGTTGATCAAGAAAGATGGGGCGCATAGATTTAATGTTTCAAAGTTCTACTCTGCAACAGTAGATGGTAGGCCACGAAGATGTTTTTTTTTTTGAACAAAGAATAAAATGTAAATCTTAATAAACACCTGAAATTTGCGGCACAGACTAAATCGCCCTCAGTACCCAGTGATGGACTGGGGCCCTGTGCCTGCCGGGAAAGGCTCTGGCTCACCGCGACCCTGTACAGGATTAAGCGGTTCTGACGAGATGAGATGAGATCCACAGTACACACAGGTCTCCCATGTGAGATGGTGATTGCATTTGAAGAGGATATCACTTGACCCTGACTGAACTTACTAGGGTTGCACACGTTTACATCATCCAATGCAAAATAAGCCTGTGATACAAAGCAATGGTGAAAACACCTTATACAATTCAAACTATTTCACTGCGCTTAACTTTCCTAGAAAACACATTGAAACTGACAGTAATGGATGAAAAGCATGAATTGCAACCGAGTAAATTACCACAACATACGAAATGTACAGTACATGCATATATCATTTCAAGTGATATTTTTTATTCACAACACTTACAGGCTAGAGATACCTAATCTTTCATAGCCATACATTTTCCTCGCACGTAGCTGACTGTTCAGATTACGTTATAAATATGTTACACAGACCTAACGGTTTTGACTATCTGGATTTCTATTTCCATACCTCTTCACATGCCAAGGATTTAAAAAAAATCCTATTAAAAAAAGGTATTGGTTTAACTAGAAGGTACAGGATTAAAATTGTTTGAACGATTCATGTTTAACATTAGTCTTACCAAATTACGGACGTTAACCTTGTGAGTTCTTTGATGAGTGATTAGGTGATATACTAACGTAGACTGTTACAGGACTCTGCTGCTTAGACGGGAGTATGGTGAAGCTGACTTTGTGGGGCATGGACACGATGCAGCAGCATGTTTTTTTGGACTGTGGGAGGAAACCGGAGTGCCCGGCGAAAACCCACGCAGACACGGGGAGAACATGCAAACTCCACACAGAAAGGCACGCGAGCCGAGATTCGAACCTGGGACCTTCTTGCTGTGAGGCGACAGCGTTACCCACTGGGCCACCGTGGATAGATAATTCGTATTAAAATACAGTACACTATCATTTATTCTCCCATAATATAGTGTTATCACCAGTAAGTGTAAATTGCATTCACCACAGCATGCAACCATTGTTCAAATCCACCGGTAATATCCCCCCCATGAACATATAGTTGTCACCAATGCAGAGTCCCCATACTTACATTATTCACAGACCACCGCAGCAGTAGGATGTTGTCTGATGCATCGGTCATGTACGGCTGTTGCTGGGTGAAATAGATAAAGTTGCCCACTGTTCTGTAGATTTGCATATATTGGCATTGAGCTCAGTAGGGAAGGCAAGAATTGAGGCCATTAATATCTAGGTTGCTAAATATACTGGAGACTAAACGGCTAACTCAATTGGATTGCCTTGAAAAATATGTGCTCGCAGAAAGTTGAAATTGAGCCATCCCAGACGATTGTATTTGCACAACGTTAAGTGTCCTCACTAGCAATTAAACGTTTAAGTTGTATTACTCTGTTGGTCTCATAAATCTCGGAGCTTGTGCGTGTTTGAATTCTCACTGGATCAGTTCAGATATCTTAAAGGGAATTATTATGCTGAATGGACATGCATTCTAAAAATGAAATTATATTAACAGTCAGTTTTATACTGGCTGCCAGTTCGCATGGGAATATGCCACTGCGTTCTTTACATTCTTGTAGCTGAAAAAAACTGCGCTTTACCTTGTGCTATAAACATCATTATTCACTACAATTTGTAATTCTATGTTTTAATTTATATTTTACAACAGTAAGATTCTGTTGAGCCAAAAAAGCCTCTTGTACACGAAATCTGGGTGAGATGAACGCGTAGTAACAGCAACGTGCTCGAGAAACAAGCATCGTGATGGGGTAAATTTCAATATAAAATGGTTAATCACAGCTCCTGAGCACAGGCCCAAAGGCTGAAAACGCCAATTGACCCGCAACAATAACAAAATTGTTGCCGATAATAATTGGGCTGTTTCCCAGAGGTTAGTGATATTTGTGATTAATGCATTGACTTGGCGTAATGCCAGACTGGATTATTGGGGAATTTTGTTCATCGGGTTCCCAACTTTTTTTTTGGTATTTTCTCAGGTATTCAGAGAATTGTGACAAAATGTACGGACTGTACAAAACGTTTGAAAGTTGGCCAAATGCAACCTTTTTGTGATTTTATGTAATTTATTGCATGCCTATGTTATTGGATTTTAATCAATAGAATTATGTGCATTGTGCATCCATTTACAGAGTTAATACGAACTTATCTTGGAAGATAGGTAAGTAGTTTCTATAGACCTGTGGGAAAATAATATCTGCAGTGCACGTTTCTTACAAGTTTTGTAAAGGATAGCTGCAATGAGCTATGTTTAGCACCTTTGGAATTAAATTTGGCATTGTCTAAATATCTTGGCTAATTAGGAAATAAAAAGTACAAAACCTCTTCATGCTTTGGCAGCCTAATCCACTGTTATGAATCGCACAATATTTGTGTTAGAAAAACAGTGTTCATAGCCTTTGTCTCAGCTGCAAAATAGAACTTCAGTGAGTCTCATCTCATTGTCAGAACCACTTAATCCTGTACAGCCTCGCTGTGAGCTGGAGTCTACCCCGCAGCACAGGGTGTAAGGCAGGGATATGCCCACGATGGCACGCCAGTTCATCACCGGGCACTGAGGGCAATTTAGTCTGCGAGCCAATTAAACCTATGTAGCAGCATGTTTTTGGACTGTGGGAGGAAACCGGAGTGCCCAGCGAAAACCCACACGGACAAAGGGAGAACATGTAAACTCCACACAGAAAGGCACCCAAGCCGAGATTCGAACCCAGAACCTTCTTACTGTGAGGCGACAGCGCTTCCCACTGGGCCACCGTGCCACCCAACTTCAGTGAGTCTCAAATCTTATTTACTGGAGGGCTTTGTGTTGGGATGTATGGTGGGGTCTTTCGGAGTAATGTTTAATTTGGTCACGGATTAGAGGCATTGCACTGTATTAATTTCTCTTCCCACAAAGTTACGCTAATATTACTCACAATGGGGAATATAATTATTAGGCTATGCTAATTAATCTCCAACCATAATTCGAATTCTCAAACTTACAGTTGGTGATTGGAGTCGATTTAGCCGCAGTACCTCCTCCAACTATAAATGTTAAAGGCGGTGCTATATGTTGATCCTTTGCAATGTGGGAAAACTCACTGCTCACTATTCCTTATTGTAAGAGTTTTCACATTATTTTGGGTGTGCGTGCCATAAGTTCACAATGTCATCGCTATACTCACACATGCCGATGTCAGCCTATGCATGACCCATATGTTTACGCAAGGGGCTCTTGTGTTTGCATTGTGGGATCGCCACCAAGTTAGAACATTAGCATTAAGTATAATGCTGGATGTGCGCATGTTTCCATGTTAAACTTACAGCTCGGTGCCTAACATTTCTCGCTGTTCTGCAAGCAGCAGCACTGAAAGCATCTGAAAACAATTATTATAGTTATTTTCAGATGCCTTACAATGCAATAATATTGTACTGCTTTTTGAAGCTGTACATAAGAAATGTGCGTGCCACATGTGGTTTACCACCCATCATTTCCTATCATTAACTAATGTTTTCGGGTTTTGTCACGGAGCTCCGGCGTGTAGTTCACGATAAACAAAAAACATAAGTGTCAGTGGGTGGCTGGCTCGAATGACGCGTAGCCAGCAACCATTGAGTTCTGTGCAACTCACTGCCCCTTGTTAAACTGGGTTCTCAAGTGTCGCGAGTTGGTAGTGGTCACAGTCCAGTCGCCAGTGACCGCACAATATAACAGCAGTTTATTTTTTCTAATGTTGATGAGCTTATTTCCATGATGTTCGTAATATTCGTTGTTTTGATGTTTAAAAAAAAAATGATTACCATGCAATTCACACCTGTGGTAGTGTGTCAGAAGGTGCATCACAAAGTTGGTGTCGAAAGCAATTTGAATTGTTCTCGGATGTGGATCCGTCATCAACCTTCAGAAGCTGTTCTCGAACATGGGGGTTGTTGTTAGTCGTCCAGTTGCAAGATAGAAATTACTTTAATCCGAAGGCTTTCGTGACTAATGCCACGCAAAAAATAGTGTTATTTAACCCTCCACCACCTGACACGGCCAATTAGTAAGGCTTGTCACGTGAACAGAACGTGCCAATTCCTTTATTATCTCGGCACACCCACAATATTTAAAATGAGATCCACAACGTTTCGCTGATAACTGCAACCAGCATCATCAGGCATCCCCGTCAAACCTGGGTGAGCAGCTCAGAAAACTGGTCCGGTTCTGGGTCAGTTTATATAGGGGGGTTGTGATGTCATCACTCACGTGTTAAAGAGTGCCGAGACACAATGGGGAGTTAGAGGGTGGGCCAACATATTACATAGGCGTTTACAAGATAGGTTAATCAGATTCAGTCCTGTGTTTCGAATTACGTGAGTTATTTGGACAAAGGGGCTAACAATGTCAGATTACTATCATCATGAAGTGCTATGCACGGGATTGCGTTACTATATATGTAGCTGGTACATTTCTTGTTTGAGGAATGCGTTTCCAAGCCGCACTTCGTTTATGGCTATCGGAACGATTGAAATTATTGTTATTTTTTATCAATTTCAATAGACTCTCAGATTAGTTTCGGCCAGTAATGGTTAGTTTTACATAAAATGTCGACGTTGTCAAAACCAATTGTGTGACAATTCTGTAAAGTGTATTCTGCGACCGCCGACAGTTGGATCTGGGAGTTTTTGATATTTCTTTGATGGTGTCAAAGACGTGTGCTAATATTTCTACCCATCTAACCAACATAACATTGTCCACTCGAACAGGTGATGCGGTAAGCTCCTTCTGTGGAGAGTTTAGGTAGTTAATCTTTGACACTAGTTAGTATTCCTTCGGTTGTTTGTTCTGTGCCAAATCTGGCTTAAATGTTTTTGTTTTTCTAGAATTCTAGCTAATTTATCAGTTATTCTGGCAATGTATTGTAGTTTGATGGTTTTCATTACGTTATCATCGTCGTGTGCATTGGGTACAACCGTTGCTAGTTTTAATACATTCACAAGGAAGTGGAAAGCATAGAACCATGTTGTGTAGCCCAGAATGGGATAATTCAGTGGTGATTAATAATAATAATTGCATTTCTAGAGCGCCTTTCACCCGAGGGTCACAATGTGTTGTATCGGCTCCACAATTACAAGCCTGTCTCCTTACCCTCCCAGCAATTTAATAATTTGTCAGGATTTCATTTATGAACCGAATTGAATATTCCAGCTCCTTCGTCACCTCCCTGTATACCCCGTACTTCAAAAATTCGAATCATATGAAATGCCCCTGCTCATAAAACGCAATGGTGCCGGATGTATTGGGATGGCATTTTTCATCCACGCTGGGGTGCTGATGGGGCATTCTACTTCATGTATGCCACACGTTTTACGATTTGTGTAGATAAGCCACGTTCTGTTAAAACAGGCTTTAATTAATTTTAAACTGACAAAAACCTACATCATTACAAACTGACATTCATCAGGATAATTTTCAAATACTAACTCTGGCTTTGCCTAATATGTGGCACTGCCCATGACGAACAGACATGCAACATGTAACGATTTACTCTCCATTCTCTTCCCATGCCACAATCGGGACCATGCTTGAATGCAAATATACGTTATTATTTGTCCCTTTTCTGCTGTCATCCGTACCACTTGTTGTAGTCTTTCCTTCTGTTGTTTGGACCGCATGTCTTCTATATAATATAGTATTCCAATTCAATAATTTATATTGTTTGAGTAAAGTAAGCGTTTGAACGCGTTATTAATAATTAAATGTAATGTCACAATTTCATTGCAGGCCGTGCTTGTTCAGTGTTGAATGAATTCGAAGAGATAACAAGTAATAATAAATGCATTTATAGAGCGCCTTTCACCCGAGGGTCACAAAGCGCTGCACAGAGCTGCGGAAAGAACGGCACGTCAACAACGATGACAGAACCGAAAATCAGCACGAATAAGTTGCGGAGGAGTGGATAGAAGACAGCAACATGGTTAGCCGGTGCCAGCATTTGCTCGACACCGCATCCTATATATTATGATGCATCCAATATTCTGCCAATTAATGAGTGTTATTTTAGTTATTGGAGGAAACTGAAGGGCATGGAGGAAACACCGTACAGAACAGGAGGAGAACACACAAACGCCATACAGAAAGCCCTCTGTGGTTGGAGTCAGACTGCCTCGAATACAATTCACATGGTTGAGCTATAATTGGTTGCTACGTGTAGAATTCTAATTGTCATGTGTAATCGGCATGAAAATCTAATATTAAATGTGGTTTTTGATATGCTGTTCATATGTTGTTGCTTACATGCTCCACAGCTCTGTGCAGCGCTTTGTGACCCTCAGGTAAAAATCGCTCTATAAGTGCAATTATTATTGCTCTCCGAATTGATCAATCGTGAGTTGCCGAATCGAAACAGCGACTGGAATGGTGCAATGTGCTGGCATGACTCTGCAGACCAATGCATAGCAGGTGTGCCAGCTGCCCACCTGTGAGTGCAGCACAGTGCGTTCTTGTATAAACTTATATCAATAAGCCACACGTGGGCCGCATTAGCCGCAGAGCGTGCCATTTCATACCGAGGGGTTGGGGGAACGCTGTTTGGTATGGTACCGCTTTGCCTGAATATCAGCGGACTCCAGTGGAAACACATTCAGGTTGATATTGGAGCCTGCTGTTTTGCATTATGTGTGTTTTTTTATGGCATTGTGCACTTTTGAGACTATCTTAAGAATTTGCGTGTGCGTCTACGTGTATTGATGTGTGAGGAGTGGCATTGTAGTGGTTAGCGCACTGCGCTACAAGCTGGCTACCCGAGTTCGATTTCCAGCTCCAGTAGATTTTTGCCGTGGCCAACATCACCCCTAGGGTGACTCATTCTCATGTGACGTGTGTGTGACGTGTAAACCTGAGCATTGGCAGGACTGGGGTGTCTGGGCATGTGCCTGACCACAATACCCCCTTGTGCAGCGTTCAGGCTTTAGAAGATGCTCATTAACAGTATTTGGCTGAAAATTTTTGTAATTTATGAGGGGGGGGGGGTTGTATTTGTTTTGGTACGTGTGCCTGTGAATATTTGAATATTTGTATAACTGTGTGTGTTTGTGGCGGCTGGGCGTAGTGCTGGTCACCCATGCCCTCTTGTGCCGTGCTGGCCTTTATTTATAGATGCGACTCGCTAACAGCAGTTGACCCTACAGTCTGTTAAGGATATCTTTGGCTTTTTTGAGTCTGTATAGTTACGTGTAAATGTGGCCTTAAAGTGCACCTAGCCTGGCACAAGAGCTGTGGTGAATCTTAAGTGATGGTTGTTGATGAATGTGTTTCGTTAGCAGAACATATATTTACTGTTTGTGCAATTTCTCGTGCATGCATATTATCGTGTGTGTGCGCGCGTGTGCACGAATCATGGACGTTAACCCTTATGTCACACGCAGATGGCCCAGGGTGTGACTCCAAGCCACTGACGTGCCAACTTGCTCTCCCTTCGTGCAGGACATGCGACCGGGACATGATTCCCTATCGAGGATGCTCGGTGTCGAATGTATGAGCGCGCACTGCTGCACGGGGCCGACTGGACCAGTCCACAAGCATGAGTGAGTCTCGTGACATCGCCGCTAACAGCCCTGCAGCACAGACTGACCCACAATACAGACCGGCAGAAGAAGCAGGCCAGCAGCACACACAGACGTGCAGCGCAGTGGAAAAGTGCAGGCATACCTACAGCACAGGCATACCTACAGCACAGGCATACCTACAGCACAGACATGTATAGCAGAGAGGCAGACGTACAACATAGGTAGACCAATAACATCGGCAGACTTACAACACAAGTGTACCTACAGCAGCCTCGGCGAATGTTTTGTACTGAACACACCTGTGACACAGGGCAGCGGTGTAGCTGCCGATTATCTTCTGGCTACACAGCAGTAAGGTGAGCGAATGATATTAATGCTGGTAGTGGGGTAAAGAGTGGTTACTGGAGGTGTAACACAGTCATCTTTGTCCTGGCGTTTAACTCAGTCGTCACAAGTCAAGGTCACGATTAGATCCAATGTCTCCTTTTTTCTAAGGTTGCGGTGAATGTTTAGCAGCCACTGTTGGCTACAAGTGTCATGTGAACCCACGACGTACTGCGTACATGAGCGCAAAAAACACAGCCTTACCCGCGACGTTTCAGTGCTGAGGTCATGTTAATGGATAGATTGATGTATCGTTGACACGATTAGGTGTCCTGTAAACTTGGTTTCTTTGATGAGCTTTGTGTATTGTATACTTTACATACAATACAATTTGTATAGTGTCTGAATCTAACTGCATCTTATGAAACGTACTAAATAAAGTACACAAGAAAATATGTTGAGTCTGGTTATGCTTAGGAGCTGGGTCAGTTCAAATGTTAAACAAAATCCTCAATATATAGTCCTGACTTCTGAAAGTGGCATTGATCACGTATTAATAAATAAATAAACGTTGCTTTAAACGTGCAGTGGTTTTTATAATCCACATTTTCCAGCTGGTATGGTTTTTGTAAAAAATATTTGCCTTGGTGGTTTCACATGCGTAGTTTGACCATGGCAGTTGGCGCGCTGGGCTACAAACCCGGCTATCCATTCCTGCTCATGGCCAACACTGGTGACCATTTTCTAAACTGGTCATGGGCCTCCACTAGATTGACGCAGCCTAAAACGAGTACCTAAGTTGCGGTGTGTTCACATTGCCATCGGGGAGACAGGCGGCTGGGTGTGGTACTGGCCACCCACCCCCTCATGTGCCGTGTTGACCTTCATAGGTGCTCGCTAACTGCACTTGCCTATACAATCTCTTAAAGCTGTAGGAGAGATCTTGTCTTTGAGTGGGCGGGCAAGGTTGCGCGCATACTTTAAGATTTGTTTAAGCACCAGTCGCGCGTGTGAATGCGTCTTTCTATGCCAGTGTGCTACACGCCTGCGCATTCGATTGTATTTGTGGGTGCCCGCACGCGCGCGGGTGTGTCCATGAGGAGCGGCAGCTCAGCGGTCAGCGCGCCGTGCTCTACGGACCCGGCGATCCGAGTTCGATTCCCGCTCACGGCCACTAACATCACTTGACGATTTTCTGAACCGGTCCTAGGCCTCCTGTAAGTCGACTCGGTCCCAAATTAGTACCTGGTGCGGTGTGTAAACATCTCCACTGAGGAGACGAATGAGGCCGGGCGTGGTGCTGGCCACCCATCCTCGTGACGACCTTCATAGGTGCTTACTAACAGCACTTGCCCCAACAGCCTGCTGAGGCTACGGGGGATATTTCTCTTTGTGGGGACCTTACTTGCATCCAATTCCAAGATGTGGAAATGTGACTGGAGGAGTGAAATCTCACCCTGCCCTATACGAGTGTCTGAACATGCCTCAGAGACGGGTGGCAGGGTGTGGTGTAGGCAGCTCCACGCACTCGCGGGCCGTGCTGAGTTTAATGCCAACGTTTTTCGCAAAGTGTTGTAAGGCTCTGCAACCGACTGTTTGCTTCTCCTTATTTATCACTTGCATTCAATGGTTTTGAAGGCAGGTGCAACCCAAACGACGTTGACATTTTGTCCAGTAGATGCTTAAGCCGGGTGGCGAAGTGGTGGGGTGATAAGCGTTGCTACCTCACAGCAAGAAGCTCGTGGGTTCGATTCCTGGCTAAGGTGCCTTTCTGTATGGAGTTTGCATGTTTTCCCCATGTCTCTCTCTCTCTTCTCTCTCTTTATCTGAAACCGCTTAATTCTATATATATAGGGTCACGGTGAAGCCGGAGCCTATCCCGGAAACATAGGGCGTAAGGCAGGAATACACCCGACGACGGGACGCCGGTCCATCGCCGGGCATTGCGGGACAATTTTAGTCTGCGAGCCAATCAACCTATGTCTGTGTGGGTTTTTCACTGGGGCTGGGTACTCAGGTTTTCTCCCACATGCTCCCTCAGCCTGATCAAGTGGGCACTGCTGGTGAGTAATGAAAGAGGATAATTAGGCTGCACGACCTGGGCTCTCCAATGTGAGTTTGAAGCTTCATTAACGAGGCGAACAAAGTTGCAATTGTGCTGATGTCGGGTTGTCACAGTCCGATGCATGATGATTGCTTACAAAAGCTGTTATTTCGCTTGACATGGCTATGCAGCAAGAACTTCTTTGGTAAGCAGTCATCACAGTTGCAACTCACTTCTGAAAGCAGGAGCGCACAGCCCAGTTACACATCTTCAAGCTAAGAGTCCATTTTGTAAGTTAGAAATTACAGGAACTATCTCTGAAAGCTAATAGAAAGTTATTTTTTATATGGATTCTATGTTGCTTTAATGCATCGCCGTGCCAATCCATGTGCAACATGGGTCATCTATAATGCCGCTGTTACGCACCTATGCTCAACTGATTTTATCTCGAAGGAAATTGTAACACTGGTAAGTTACAATAGCATATGCCTTTACTGTATAAATCTACTGTGGCTTTTAGGTGGGTGGATGGCTGTTGGTGGGTTTCGATGTGAATAGTGAATGCATTTCCCCGTGCGTGTTATTGCAGGTGTGTTTAAGGTCCACATAACGACCTACGTTCTGAACATACCGGTAAATACGATTTTTTTTGTTTTGCTGTAGTTTAAATAAACAACAACCCAGTGGTAGTGACGCTATAAAATAAATGCGTCCATTCATTGTGATCTAGCAAGAGGTAAAGTTTAAAAAATGTTGGGCGACTTCTGAGTATTTCTGAGTGATTAATTTTACGCGAACGTTTTTACTTCCCATAATTACGCCCGCGAGAGTCACCATAACGTGCTAGTGCTAACTGTGAAAAGGCATTTGGCAAATTTAATCCTCTTGCCTGTTTATTCATAAGACAGTGGATCTTGAGAGTTTGGAATCCGATGAAACTGATGAACAAGAGCAGGAATGAAAGAAGATTGGGTTTGGTTTAGGTTGATAGAGGCGCTCCTATCCCTCGTCAACACTTTGTGACCCTCGGGTGAAAAGCGCTCTATAAATGCAATTATCATTAATTATTATTATTGACTATCACCACAAGGTTGTAGCATTAAATCAGAGGAATCATCCTTGATTAAATCAGATGTAAAAGTACAATAAGGTTGTGTCAGTTCAGTCAGCAATGACTAGAGATTATAAAAATGTGTACCCACGAGTGTTGATTAACAGGCACACTGCAGTGACTTCAAAAACGGCTTGGTGAAATAATCATCCATGGCTGATATTGGGCACTAGGTGGTCCACTGCTAGCTTCCAGAGTTCCAAATATATTATAATTTATACGTCTTTTCATAAAAGTCCATCGAGCACGATCGGGGAGTGTAATTGAGGGCAATCAATGGTTTTCTGCTTGGAGTTGAATGCAATACTAGAAGGTAAACACGTGTGTGTGTTTAGGTACTTTTTTGGAGTTATTTGTTGCACGGTGGTCATCACTGTTGTCGCTTTGAACACACTGGACTGCTGTCTTCCCACATTTCTCCCAGAGCAGAACCATAAACGTAAGGCTGTTGGCATTAAGTTATCAAAAAGAAGAACTTGATTGCAGAAGTTATGCAGTGGTATAGCGTTTCAGGCACACACGAGCACGTTCACTAATGAACGTCAACATTGACAAATAATAGAGGGGGGGGGACAAGCCAACAGAAAGTTGGGAAACCACTTTGAAATAAAATAGATCGGTTGGGTGGGAATAACAGAAATTTGCATGCAGTTGTGCCCTTTCATTTTGTACTTTTACCCACATAGTGTAATTACATGGCTTTTTAGTGCTGTTAATGACAGGCCGATTAAAGAAATCGTTTGGAGAACTAAGGAACATTTTGAAGTCCATGCTGACATAAGTATCTCTTGTCCCATGGCATATGAATTTATAACTTGGGTTTTTTGTAAAAAATGCCACTTTCACTTAAAAGGATGTATAGACCCGATGAGAACGCGAGTGTAAACGTAGTAATGTCCATGTGACCCACAATGTTATTGATCATTTCTTTTTAGGAAAAATCTTTTTATTGTTTCTTAAGTCTTATCTTTTTTAATTTGTCAATGCTGTTATTTTTCGAATGGTGTTCACCATTGCCCATGACTGGGTCCTGAATTATGGGAGCACAAGCAGTCAGAAATGACCTCCCCCTAAGCAAAGGGTGACGAGCAAATTCGACGGAGATCTTGGGGTACTAGAGTTGAGGGTTCGTAGAGGAGAGTCGAGTGCAATGTGGTTCGTTACATAACGCAGCTGACACATTAAATTAGTTCCTTTATTTGTTCAATAAGAATTTTTTTTCTTATTTTATGTCCTATATTGTTTTCTGTGGAAAGACCAGCTGATTAATTATTTTGTTTCACTATTGACATTGTAGACATGCTGTTCTTTCCACAGCTCAGATGTGTAAAATAAAAAGATGTTGTTGATATTCCACCGTTCAGATGTTGTTGACATGCCGGTCTCTCCACAGCTCTGTGTAGCGCTTTGTGACCCTCGGGTGAAAAGCGCTCTAAAAATGCGAATATTATTATAAGTTCGTAATTCAGAGTGATTCAATTAAAACATATAAGCATGTCGATGTAGGCGTTTGTGGCCCAATGTATGAGAATCGTGTTTTAGAGCTGTTCTTTTTGTGTAGCCACTTTGAGCATTCCTCCCAGTCATGCCTGATGCCTTCAATATTGGAGGCGAAACGTTATGAAGGAACGCCTGACACGGTTATCCTCGAAGAACAGCTTTAAAGAGTAATTCTAAAAGTAAATGTTGTATTCACGGTGTAACTAATTGTATTTAATGGCCGGCAACTCAAGTATAGATTGAAACCGAGGCAGTCGAGCGAGAGGACATGGGCATTGTGAGTCTGCTGATACCAACCCAGCAGATGCACCCAGCTCCTGAGCTGAGCTGAGAGAGGTTGTATTGCTCTTGGCTCTCCTTTTCTTCCTGTGTACTAAGTGGCTCTTCCAGCGGATGACTCAATCTCTGCTGAATCCACCAACCTCAACGTCCAGGCCTTGACTACGACAATGCACGGCCGACGTGTGTGTTTTTTGTTGCCGGGCCTTTCTGTTACAGTGGCGCATTCATGCCGGCGTTTGTGAGTACCCAGGCAGGCGGCACCGCTGGCTGTGGTTCTGTGGTTCGGTGCCTAGAGTTGTTGCTGCAAATTCTTTCCATATCAAATCAGCGTGGGCGCGCTAGGAATCCGTACTCCCTCCTCCCCGTAACGCCATGCGTTGGCACGTTCAGCCGGATTGCTTTATTTATTAATTATGTTGTGTTTTGTTGCTGCTGTTTCGGCATTTCATTACCCGGTTTTAGGTGGCGTTTTGGTTGAGCACATGCCTCCGAAATCGGCAAGCTGGGTGTTCAGATCCCAGCCAAGGGTGGGTCAGTGATGCCTTTAACCACAACGCCAGGACACGCACATCTTTGCAAAGGAAACGATCTCCCAGTTTGTCTTATATTTGTCGGGGTAATTGCCCTTATCGAGCACCCATTAAGGGCGTCGTGGTTTGATAGGTGTTGGATGTGGTCATCACTGATTGTATGAAAATATGCAAAAACAAAGATCCCAAATGCAGTGTACACGACATGTTGGGGTAAGTCCTGTTGGCAAGCACCTATAAAGGCCGGTATGGCAAACGGAGAGGTGTGTGAGTAGCACCAATCGCTGCTGTTGACACACCGAACTAATTACTCAATTGAGGCCGAGTTAACATAGGGGAGGCCCGAAAACGATAAAAAAAATCGTCATTCCGTATTATCCGTGAGCAGGATTTAAATCTTAGTCGCTGGGTTCTTAGCCCAGTGCCCTAACTGCTACACTAATATGCACCAGAAAGATAAACAGCCCTCCTATCGTATTAACAGACTGTCGCATCAAGTACTATTAGCGAGCTCTTATAAAGGACAGCTTGGCACACGAGTAGGTGGGTGACCAGCACCATGCCGGCCGCCTTTATTTTTTCGGTCACAATGTTTACACACTGGACTAGGTACTCATTTGAGGCTGAATCGTATGGCAGGCCCAGGCCCGGTTCAGAATATCTTCACTGGTGTTGGCCGTGAGCTGGAATCGAACTGGGGCCGTGAGGTTTGTGGCCAGCACGCCTAACCGCTGAGCCACTGCTCCCCACATACACGCATATGCGCGCGTGCACGTACTTGCACACATGGGCACACGTGCACACACACGCAAAACTCACTAGCTTTGAAGTTATCTTTCTGCCTCCTCACTGAGTTTGGCAAGGGTACAAATCAAATCCTGATGCAATGCAAGAACCAACCATAAAGGGCACTCGCTAAGAACCTGAAGGAGCAAGGGTCTGAGCACCTTAAAGCTTAATAGATTAAAGCATGATTGTGTCGGAGAGCCAATCAATTAGTAGCCGGCAGAAGCACTCTGCATTAGAATGATAGAGTATGTATGTCTTGCCTAGATTTGCCTAGTTTTATTGACTTAGGGGGAACTGGCCAACACTCGGCTGTGTGAGTGCTGGGCCGCCTCGCGTTCCCATGCCCTCCAGCGTTTGCTGCTCACTCTGCCGGCTGTTTCCATGGTTCCCTTGTATAGAAATCTCGTTACGCGTTCCCAAGCGAATTGGGTCAGTGTCTGCCGAAATTGAGTGACGTTCATCATTTTTGTCTCCCCACCACTTTTGCTTCCCTCGGTCGCTAATTCCGCTGCTTAGCCGAGCTTAAGGTCCCAGGTTCGAAACTCAGCTCGGGTGCCTTTCTGTGTGGAGTTTGCATGTTCTCCCGTGTCTGCGTGGGTTTTCGCTGGGCACTCCGGTTTCCTCCCACAGTCCAAAGAACATGCTGCTGCATAGGATAATTGGCTTGCAGACTAAATTGCCCAAAGTGCCCGGTGATGGACTGGCGTCTCATCGTGGGTATATCCCTGCCTTGCGCGCTGTGTCTGTTGGGATAGGCTCCGGTTCACCGCGACCCTGGACCCTGTACAGGACTAAGCGGTTTCTGACAATGAGATGAGAGCCGAGCTTTTTGTTACAATGTCGTGTTGACTCTGGGATGACGGTGTTGCCATGCACATACCAACAAGTTTCACACCTTGATAAAAAGGTAGTTTCAGTGACAGATTGCACATTCTCACGTTGACTCCTGTTGTTAACCCAGAAGGGATAATGGTAGATGGATATTTTATTATTACAGCAGAGAATACCTAACGAGCTTGCATGCTTTGGATACAAGATTCATGAGCTGCAACAAACATTCGAACTGACCAACGCAATCACCACCCGTCTGGAGCTAGAGCAAAGTAAATATCTTGAAAAGGAAACCAGGTCGATCATTCCCCATGTGCTCCCATCCTCCACTATAAATTAACCTTCGCTAGCGAATGGCTACATTGTTATATTGTCGCCAGCAAAATCAATAGCGTGGGCAACAAATTATATACTTATTGAAAGGGTCTGTGTAGCCCATTATCCGTTTACGGCAGGGTGAATGCCTCTCCGATGCCCATGCAGGTCGAGGAGTTTTTCCACCGTACTTTACTGGCTGTACAGGTTTGTGATGGTGGAACTCAACGCCCGTTTAGGTGGTACTCACAGCTGATGTTAGATGTGGCCACTGGGATCGTAGCGTAGCAGGCGAACTACTCCACCACCGACAACACTGTTTGCCAGGCTCAACCGCTGAGGAGTCACGGCGGTGGCTAGGGGAGCCTGCAGGATGTTAGAGCATCGAGTCGGCATGCAGCGTAGGACCTAAGTTCGATTCCCAGTAACTCATTGTGATTGAAGTGAATTGAGTCGATGCTCTCAGCCTTATTACCACTTGCTGCAGAGAAAAAAAACACCCCTTCCATAGTATATTTGGATGCGCTATATGTGTATGTTGAGTAACGTAGGGGATGTACGTCCCCTAGGTTACTCAACATAAAGTGAGCTCCTGTTGCGGTGTGTAAAAGATCAGCAGTGACTAGACAGGCCAGCCTTTTATTAACCGTTATTCAGGATTTGTGTGGCAGTACTTTTGTTTGTGTGTGTGTGTGTGTGTGGTTGACAGACAACATCGGTGGGTAATATCAGAACCGGGTGCAGGTCTGGGCCTTACCCAGGTAGACTCGGCCTTAAATGAGAACTTGGAGTATTTAGAACATCAGCATTGGGGAGACAAAGGCGGCCAGGCATGGTGTTGTTCACCGACCCCCTCGTGCACCGTGCTGCCCTTAATAGATGCTCGTTGACAGCCAGGTTATAAAAGGATGTTTGTGTATATGCGCTTCAGAGTGCGTATGTGTATACACGTGTGTGAGATGCAGTGGTTCAGCAATTAGCGCGCTGTGCTGCATATCCGGCGATCCAAGTTCGAATCCTGCTCGCGGCCAATACAGTGACGATTTTCTGATCCGGTCCTGGGGCTCCCCTAGGTTGACTCAGCCTCAAATTCGTACCCAGTGTAATGTGTAAATATTGCCACAAGGGAGACAAAGGCGGCGGGGTGTGGTGCTGGTCACCCACCCCCTCGTGTGCCATGTCGACCTTTATAGGTGTTTGCTAACAGTACTTGACCCAAGAGTCCGTTCAGGCTATGTGGGGGATCTTTGTCTTTGATACGGTAGTGTAGTGGGTCGCAGTAGTGTAATGATTGGCATGCTGTACTACCAACCCGATGGCTTGAATTCGATTCCTGCTCATTGCCATAAAGGTCCTCACTAATAGCACTTGATCTTACAGTCTGTTAAGGGCTATATAGGCGATAGTTGTGTTTGTGGGACACGTGGAAACACAACATTGCGTTTATGTACCGTGGTGACGCACAACACTCCCTGGCGTCGTTATTTTCCTGCCGCAGGGAATGGAAAAGCTGAGCTGTGATATTTTAACATTTCAGGTGGCTTTTCTTGCGTACGTATTATATGCACGTTTATTAATTTTATAATGCTGTTTTCAAAGAATCATTTCCGGAGGAAGTGTTTTTTAAGTACAGTAGCCGTCATTATAGAAGTCTAGCTTAAAAACTATTTCTCTTGTCTACTTTTCTAGTACTTTCTCACTTTTGTGGATTTCTGTGTAAACTGAAGTTAGTAACTAAGCATTGACACAATACAGCTGCCGAGCCGCGATAACATTGCTCACGAATACAGCCACACTTTCTTCAACCGATGTAGTTACAGCTGCTAAGGAATTAACCTAAGCGCACGCAGACACTTATATAGCTGCCGCCATTCACCTATCACTGGCAGTGGTGTCTCCTATCCAAGGGTGCATGTTCCAGGCTAGCTGCACTTGAATGCGACGTGAAGAGGACAACAGGAAGTCACGTTAAGGTCTGTCAGTGACAGGACCGAGTGGAAGCATGTTCACTGCTTGTTGCAGAACTTAACCATCAAATCCAGCAGCAGCCCTGGTTAATTCTGAGAACTACACGCTGTCTCCTTCGTGACGTTGTTTGCAAAAGTATTGTGCCACTGATGTGGTACAAACTTGAAAAGTTACTCACGATTCAGAGCAATGATTATGAGGCTCACCATCCATGCTGAAATCTATAAGGACCAGCTCAATTGCTGCCCATACCAAACACTTTTAGAGAGTCCTAGCTGATGCCTGGGACAAGCCCAAGATCCTCTTCTCGACTATCCATCGGCTCCTTCGTCCACTCAGCCGTTCACCCTCACCCCTCTTCATTAATAAAGACCAGGTGGATCAGATGATTCGGTTTTTCACGGACAAAACTTAAGCCCACCGCATCCCTACCCAGTCTCAACCTCCACCCACTACCTCAGCAGTTCCTCACTCTCCTACCCTGATCTCAAAACTCCTGGAATTTTTCGAGTTAACAAAATATGATGTTTCTTCATTCGTTACCAGATCTCGGCTAGCAATCTGCTCGTTGGACCCTTTCCCATTCAAGCTCATCCGGACAAACTTCAAATCGCTTGCCACCTTCATCACTAACCTCCTCAATAACTTGCTTGGCTTTGGCATCGTTTTCCCACTATTCAAATGTGCAGCAGTTACCCCTTTGCTCAAAAAACCCAGCCTCGATTGCAACATCCTTGATAATCGATCCATTTCCGATTTACTATTCCTTTCTCAGGTCCATGAGCATGCAGTAGCCGTGCAACTCTGGAAACGTGTCCTCAACAATGGCCTCCTTGATCCATTCCAATCTGGTTTCAGATCCAGCCATTGTATTGAAACTTTTCTGGTCAAAGTAGTTTATGACCTACTTGTCACTGATGATTGCTTCGAAAAGCTGCTCTCTCGGGACAGCCGCGTCGATCGCTCCCTCTCCTCTCCTCGCGACGTTTTGCCTCACACGTTAGAGACATCCTCAGGTGCAGAATGTGTGTGTAGTGCCTGTTGCTCTTATATATATGTGGGTACTATGTATGTGTCGAGTCATCTATTGTTGTGTGAGGTCTACATCTGAATCACATTAACATTCATTTCCTTATCTTATTCCCACCCCGGAACTGCGATAACCCCCTCCCTGCTTTGTCTGTGGCTAGTCCCCTAATTTATATCTTATGCAAGAAACCTCTCCCATACCTGGCAATCCCATTCTGATGTCCACACCCAATAGTTCTATATCTGTGCATTACTGACTTTAATAACTGGCCTCCAGGATTGGCTGAGTTTTATATTCATTTCTTGTTTTCGGTTCATGGTCCTTTTAGTCTTATGAATCTCAATTGCTTTACGAATTAATATTGGACCTTTATGGCGGATGGCTGCTAGTATTCGTATTTTATCAAAATCGATTCTGTGTTGTTTATCTACACTGTGCTGCTGTTGCTGATTTATCTGTGTGCAGCAAACGTACTGCTGCCTCGTGTTCTCTTTTTCTTGTGGCTATTGTTCTTCCTGTTTGTCCGATGTATACTTCCTCACAGTTGCTGCAAGGGATGCAATATACGCCTTCTGTCTGTAGCGGTAGTCGGTCTTTAGGTGATTTGAGTACGTCTTGTATCTTCTCGTGGGTTGTGAAGACTTTTTATTTTATATATTTCTAGGTATTTGCTAATTTTGTCTGTGGTGCCTTTCACATATGGCAGGAAAGCGTGGGTCTTGACTCGACACATACATAGTACCCACATATATAAAGGAGCAACAGGCACTATACACACATACTGCACCTGAGGATGCCTCTAACGTGTGAGGCAAAACGTCGCGAGGAGAGGGAGCGATCGACGCGGCTGTCCCGAGAGAGCAGCTTTTCGAAGCAATCATTATGCATTGAGCCGTGAAAACCTACATCACTACTTGTCACTGCTGATGAAGGCTTGTCAAGTATTCTTGTCCTTCTAGACTTGAGCACTGCCTTTGGTATCGTTGACGAACCCTATCTTAATGGAGAAACGAGAGGGCATAGGGAGTTCTGGCTGTGCCTGCACTGGCTGAGCTCCCACCTCTCCGACTGGAAGCAGTTCATCAGCCTTAGAGGATATAACTCTGAGATCCATCCTGTTTTGTCAGGTGATTCTCAGGGTTCAATTCTCGGCCCATTTTTCTTCAGCATATATCTTAAACCACTTTGCCATATCCTGCACATCCTCAATCTAAGCTACTATTGCTATGCCGATGACTTCCAAATCTATATGCATGCAAAGCCATCCATCAATGCGTCAGGTTTTTGCATGTCGTCATCATTCAACTGTGAAAGCCTGGTTCAATTCAAATTTCTTAAAACGAAATGGCGGCAAAACAGAAGTTTTGCTTGTTGGAACCCCGCTCCAATTGTCCAAGGCTGAACCTATCCAGTTGATGTTTGACGACCAGACCATTGGAAATTCGGTCAGGTGCATCTTCAAATCCCATCTCAAGACTCACTTGTTTGCAAAGGCCTTGAATTTTTCTGGCGAGGACTGTTGAGGATGCTCATTGTTGTGTGCTTGGATGGTGAAACGCTGGTGACCTGTGTTTCCCTAGGAACACTTTTTCCTTCCTTTATTTGTTCTAACAATATTTTGTTGTTATTTTATGCCCGTCATTGATTTATAATGATTATTTTGCTTAATTGATGTATTCTTATGTTCACTTGCTATTCTATCTACAGCTCTGTTTAGCGCTTTGTGACCCGCAAGTGAATGGTTCTTTGAAAATACAATTATTCTATTCCTGAGTAAACATGCTTAATAATAGCTATGATTTACCAAGTGCACCGCTAATTTTAGTTGTTATTCATGTTGTTGATGCCATTGTAGTGCCATTAAAGTGGTCGGTGAAAGTTAATCTCAAGGTACACACAGACTTTAACTAACACTGAATTAGCTAAATATGTAACGACCTTTTAAAAATCTTAACTCATGAGCTAAATTTGAATTTATTCCACAGATGAAACAGACTCGCCAAAGATGAAGAAGAGCCACAGACTAACTATTAGCTGGCGCATTGTGTAGTAATTAGGTAGCAGTGCCGTCCTTGAATAATGATTCTTATTAATAACTATCTGGCGATGGACTGGCGTCCCGTCGTCGGGTGTATTCCTGCCTTACGCCGTGTTTCCGGGATAGGCTCCGGCTCACCGTGACCCTATATAGGATTAAGCGGTTTCAGATAATGAGAGAGATGAGAGATTAATAACAATAATTGCACTTCCAGAGTGCTTTTCACCCGAGGGTCGGAATACATTTACCGCATTGATTAACAATTTGAGCCAGTAAAGCATGCTTCATTGCAGTATCTAACACATGGATGCTATGCTTATATGTATTGTAGAACATCTCATCTCATCTCATTATCGGAAACCGCTTAATCCTATATAGGGTCATGGTGAGCCGGAGCCTATCTCGGAAACACAGGACGTAAGGCAGGAATACACCCGACG